>JAGFMF010011769.1:5966632-6302038 GCA_019455555.1 Galemys pyrenaicus
TTCCTTCCTTCCTTCCTTCCTTCCTTCCTTCCTTCCTTCCTTCCTTCCTTCCTTCCTTCCTTTTTCCTTTCATCTTCTGTCCTTTCTCCTCCTCCTCTCTCTTAACCTCAGAGCTCTCCCTGTGTTTATTAATGTTCACTGGTTTTTAGAACTATTTTACTTTATTGAATTGCCTGCTATGTAAACAGTCAGTATTTGTTTTTATCATTCTGACTTGCTTTACTACATAATTCTCTGAAACTCTCTCCCTTTGGTTGAGAATGTTTGCTCTTCATCCTTTCTTATGGCTATAGCGTACTTAGATTGACTCATCTTGCTTCTAGGTTTGCTGCTAATTATCTTGGGATGAACAATTTTGGTAAACTCTGTGGTTATGGGTCTGATGAAATTCCCAGAAAGCTTTTCTGCCTAAAGAAAGTTGTATTTATACCAACAAGAATATAGCCACAAAAGATATACCACATCTTCTTGTTGCGATTGTTCACAGATAGAACTTTAGGTTGTTTCCATGCTGTTGGAAATCATGCTGCTACGAACATGGATGAGCATGTGGATTTTGTGTTCCTATGGAACCCAGAGATTCTATCTTTAAACATGTGACCTTGCCTTATATGCTTCCCTTGAAGGGACAGTGTGAGTGAGACTTTGAGGGAGAAGGCAGGAGCCTGACTCCTCATAGAGTCTAGAATTCTAAACACTGAATGCTCCAGCAGCATTTTCTCTTGGGGTAAATGCTCTGATTATCCATTGCTACATAAAGATACCCCCAATGGGTAACTGGAAGCAACAATGATCATTTCCTTTCCTTCCAAACCTGTAATTGGAGCAGGGTTTGGAAGACACAGCTGTTTTCCACACGGTCCTGGTTGGGCAGCTCAAGCAGGGCTGAAGATCTGCTTCCAAGATGACTCATGCTCTTGACTGACCAACTGGTTCTGGCTCTTGATTGCTCGCCACAGGGGCCTCTCCGCAGCGCGTCTTATGCTTCCTCACAGCATGGTGGCTGGGTTCCAAGAACGAGCATCCTAGCAGGCAGGAGGGAAAAGTTGCCAACTTTTGAAGGCCCAGGCTGGAAAGTGCAGAAGCCCTTTGTACTAGGTGCCATGAGCTCAGGCATCATAAACCTGTCTACATTCAAGGAAGGGGATGGAGATCCCATTGCAGACCAACCGAATCAGAACCTGCGTTTTAACATGATCCTCAGCAGATTGTTCTGCCTCTGAAAGTTTGGACACACTTATCTAGCACACTCAGTTCACAGAGTTTGTAATTTTATATCATATTCGCTCATAGTCAGTGCTCTTCCCACTGCTAGTTTCCACCATTTATCTATCTATCTATCTATCTATCTATCTATCTATCTATCTATCTATCTATCTATCTATGCATACAGGAGCTGGGGTATAGGCCAGAGGTGTGGAGGGTGAGAGGATTCACTAGAGACAGAGTGGGAAGCAGAACAGTATAGTTCAGTCGATCTGCTGAGGGGAGCAGCGAGGTCTGCCGCTCCATGTGGGTCAGCTCCCTGGCTGGGGATCAAACTCACACTGCAATGGCCGTGAAAGTCCCACAGTGTGGCACTCAACCCCTTGTGCCACCAAGGAGGCCCTCAGTTTCCACTTTTGATGACCTGAGCAATGGCTTGCAAAAGATTTTGGAGAAGCGCAGAAGCCAGCAGCATCGAGCACAACAATTTCTTGATTAGGTTCTCCTGGTTGCCAGTGATTCCAACCCATACCCTCTGCCACAGAACCAGACCCACCAACCACCTCCCCAGAACCCTGAGAGCTCAAAGGCACAGTTTTGTGGCCCACCGGCAGACATGGTGACAGCTCACAGAGCCCTCACGCTCTGACCTTCCACTGTGTGGCAGGGTACTCACTCCCGGGGCAGGCACAGAGTTGAACAGACCTGCTGTGTCCAGCTCACAGGATGTAATACCCAAGTGAATCGGGGGAGATGGGTTTTTTGGTAAAGATTTTACTTCTTTATGCACACAAGAGCTGGGGTACAGGCCACAGGCATGGGGGGGGTGAGAGGATTCATCAGAGGCAGAATGGGGAACAGAACAGGTGGATTGATGGAAATACACTGCTGAGGGCAGCAGCAGGCAAGGCAGGAGAGGTCTGCCGTGCCATGTGGGTCCCCTCCTTGGCCGGGGATCGAACTTGCGCTGCTGTGCTGCAGATGCTTCACAGTGTGGCGCTCAACCCCTTGTGCCACCAGGGAGGCCCAGCATGGATGTCTTACCATGGTGGAGTCTTTCACTGGCTGAAATTGAGCCCTTGGCAATCATATTTCCTGCTCACAGGAGATGCTCTGGGCTGAAGTGTGGCTAGGTGGGGCCAGGAATCAAAATCTAGAAGTCACGGAATACAGAGATACTGGTCTTTGCTTTCCCCTTTCGGCCTTCAGCTGGTTTTTGATGCCCAAAGACAGAAGTGAAGATGCTGGTTGGAAAGGACGTTCCATCCTCCTTCTTCTCGAAGATATTCCTGGAGCAAGTGCCTCCTCCTCCTGCCCGCCATGCTAGTCTCTGGGGCTAAGAGGACAGGTCTGGCCCTGATCTGCAGAAGTTCACAGTCAGGTGGGGGTGGGCGGGGCAGACAAGCAAAAGAGTTGCAGGTGTTTTAAAGCCCCAAGAGAACGAAGCCATCGGTGGTGGGAGGGCAAGAGGGTGATGTCTCCTGTTTCAGATGGAAGATGACTCTCACTTGCCATTTCACATTCTTTTTCCTTTAAAATTTTATTTATTAATTAATCTATTTTTCTTACAATGTTTGCTTGCTTTTCTTGATGGTGTCCTCTTACGATTTCTACCACCAATTCACTGGTTCAGCCACTATGGAGGTTCCTGTATGGCGGTTCCTTAGTCTACTAAAAATAGAGCTACCATATGACCCAGCGATCCTGCTTCTAGGGATTTACCCAGAGGACAAAAAAATTAACTCAAAAGAAGACCTGCACCCCTATGTCTGTTGCAGCATTATTTATAATTGGTAAGACCTGGAATCGACCCAAATGCCATTTCGCATTCTTGAACGATGTCACTAAGCCTTGAGGACTTACTTCATGCCAGGGGTCACACTACTTCCCCCTTCAGGGTGTGGCTGAGGACGAGGGTCGGTGGCAGCCTCCAGCTGAGGATGGCCCCGTGGCTGGCATGCAGACTCCTGGCCGTAGCCTCAGACAGCTGGACCGGCCACCGGGCGCAGCGGGGCCCGGGGCCGAGGGGCTGGTTCTCCTACAGCCCACTCTTGCCCACAGCTTCTCCCTGTCTTGCAGGGAGTGACCTCCCTTGCCTGCTGACCGGCTCCATGTGATGACGGCGTGCCCAGGCCACCAGCGGCTCTTGCGAAACTCGCCATCCCCTCATCGCTGCAGAGAAACGGCCGGGAGGGGAAGTGGCACCCTCCTTTCTCGCCTGCCCTTCAAGGCTGCGCTAGCTTGGGCAGCTCAGGGCTGCTTTTATGAGGGGAGGTTCTGAGTGACTCCCGGACTGGCCTGAAAATTCTTTCTTCTCCTTTTCCTTCTTTCCTCCTTCCTCTTCTTCCCTTCCTCTTCAACGACACACCTTCCACGTACTTCTTTGAGTTGTCCTCAGAAAGCAGGGGGCCCTCTGGGCCTCCCAGGATGGCTGACACTGGGTGGGCAGACGACAGTGCACGTGGGCAGAGCCTCAGGGGCGACGAGGCAGGAGGCAGGTCCACAGGGCTCAGGCGCGCCAGAGAGCTGGGACAGGCAAGCAGCCACATCAGGAGGGGTTCATAGCCACTAGAGGAAGAGTGGTTCAGGACCCCACACTCCTCCATGGGCCAGACCCCGCCCATTCTTGCGCATTCAGCTCAGAGGCATTTCCCCTGAGGATCTGCTTTGCCTCAGTCTCCACAGCAGGTGATGACTAACCCATCCTGCAAGCAACAGGATCTGCTGTCCCTGGAGCATGACTAATGCGTGCACTTTTGCATGGTGGCATGGCCTCCTGTCCCCCAGCACCCTGGGTTGACCCATGCCCATGCTCTGCAGCACCCATGCACATGCACGCTTGCTCACGTACATGCACGCTCGCCCACGCACATGCACGCTCGCCCATGCACATGCACGCTTTTCCACACCCATGCATGCTCGCCCATGCACATGCATGCTCACTCACACACCTTCTGGTATGCATGCTGACTCTCACCTACCCGGACACTGCTGCACAGCGCACAGGTTGCTGCCACTTGCTGCACACTCTCCTCTGCAGGCACAGCCCGCCCGCTGGCTCCATCAGGAGCTTTACTGCCCGAGCTCCCAGGTGTGTGCCCACCCGCACTGGCAGTGACTGAGCGGGCCTTTTGGTGACACTTTCATAAAACCTCATAAATCGCCCCTGTGCAGTGTTGCATGCACATTTTTATTTTCCTCAATAAATACACACATCCTTATTTCCTAGCACTCCAGCCTTGGCTGAGTGCCCGGCCAAAGGGCCGCATTCTGTGTGTTTGGCTGGTTGCATGGTGGATAGGGGTGGGGACTCTTGTTGATTGTTTGAGACCCGAGACACTGCTGGGGGTCTGGTCTAAGAGAGGCCTGCTCTGAATAGATGATTGGGGTCCTCTTGTTCAGTACAAACTATACCTTCTCCTTGCAAGCCATTCGTCTTTTCATCTGCTCACTTACTCCTTCTAACTTCCACTGAGATTTTAGACAAGGGCTACTATGAAGCCTGTTTTTCAGACACAAAAGCTCAGCGGAAGTTAGTGATGTTCAAGGGCAGGGCTGGGGACCTGCATTTATACATCTCTCCTTCACTGAGCTGATCTGGCTTAAGCGAATGCTCAGTGCTTTCCCTGCCAACGGCTCCGTCAACTCTGAGCCCCTAAAATGATACCATTTCCCAGGGACCAACCGGTGACACGTGATTCCATGGATTATTTCTACCATCGACGGGGTGGAGTTTTGTTCTCATTAGAGCAGATGCTTCCTCTGGAATCTCTGCTACCACCACATGATCATGCAGTGTGTCCTTGCAGTGGTCTACCCAGACTCCTCTCTGGCCAAAGGGCTATCTGACAGCCAGTGAGGATCAGCAGGGGGCTTGGGCCGGTAAATTCACTGGCCTTGCCATAGGCCCCATCACCCTCAAGCAGTTGGCTTATGAGACCCTAGAGCAGGCCTTTGGAAGGCTCACTGAGGCCCTCGCTAGGCGGCGGTGAGTTGTGGGGTAGGAGTGGACCCTCAGGAGGCCCTCACTGCGTTACCTCAGGGCCCTCACTGCGTTACCTCAGGGCCCTCACTGCGTTACCTCAGGGCCCTCACTGCGTTACCTCAGGACCCTCACTGCGTTACCTCAGGGCCCTCACTGCGTTACCTCAGGGCCCTCACTGCGTTACCTCAAGGCCCGTGCCTGCAGCCGGGTTTCTCTCCAGCAGGGTTCGCACGTCTGGAATGAGCGCCTCTTGCCCTTACCCTAATGATCCCAGAGCAAAATCTTTGCATCCAGGCCCTGTGACTTTAAGGCACTCTGTTCTAGATTTAGAGTCCCAAGAGACAAGAGCCCTCACCAGGTGGACCAGCTGGATGGAAGTGCAGGCTGGGTCCTGAAAGTTTGAATTCATGCCTGACTGGACAAGGAGGAATATCTCCTGCCTCACCCACTGCTTCCCTCAGCAGTGTACATCAGTCAATTTGCCTCTTCTGCTCCCCACTCTGTCTCTGGTGAGTCCTCTCACCACCACACCTCTGGCCTGTACCCCAGTTCTTGTGTGCATAAATAAATCTTTATTTTTTTTTTTTAATTCATATGTGGAAACCTAATCCCAAGTGGTCTTAAGCCGTAGGGTCTTTGAGTGGTGATTAAGTCATGAGGGCAGAGTCCTTACAGGAGAGGTCTGCTGTGCCATGTGGGTCCCCTCCCTGACTGGGGATCGAATTCGTGCTGCAGTGGCTGCAGATGCTTCATAGTGCAGTGCTTAACACTTTGCACCTCAGGGAGGCCCCTCCATATAGGAATTTTTGAGGACACACAATTCAGTCTATAGCACTTCCTTGGCCCTCCAAAATGCATATCCTTCTCACGTGCACAATACACTCATTACATCCCCAACCCCCAAAGTGTTAACCCATTCCAGCATCAACTCTAAAGATGCAAAGTCTCATCTAAATAATACCCAAAGAAGAAGTGGGTGGGCCTCAGGTACGATTAGCCCAACCCAAAGGAACATCTGTGGACCTATACACCCAAACAAGCAACGACGTAGCAGAATACACCAGAAGGACAGGTACAGGGCAGGTATTCCCATCCAGGGAGGGAAACTCAGAAAGCGGAAAGGAGCCCTGGGTCATCCAGTACCTAATGGGCAAACAACATTAAACCTTCAAGTTCCAGAATGATCTTCTGTGATGTAATGATTCACGTTGGGACCCCCCACCCTGGGCTACTGTTCCCCCTCAGCAGTGGCCAGGGGTTGGAGTCTCGTCTAAGGGACACAAGGGAAAGTCCTGCATATTGTCATGTACTGAGGTGGTGTGTTTCTATTGCATTGTTTTCTTTCATGTCTGGTAGAAAGTGCTATAATTCACCAACCAATGTCTTATTTACCAAAAATTTGTTACTAGATGGTTTACATTTTCAAGTAGATAGCATGTTTTTTTTACAGTTGTAAAGCTGAAAAATTCCATTCAGTTTTCTTTTTTTAACTTTTTTTATTTATATATATTTGACATCAATTGTAATCCCCATGCATTCCCCATCACCATTATCACCAGTGCACCATCGCCTCAGTCCCCCGTGCTCCCGTCTGCCCTCAACCCTCCCCCTCTTCCCTCCCCACCATTCAGTTTTCTAATATGTTATTGCAGTATTGGAAAATGTATGTTTATGTCTTATCCAGTCATTTTGCTCATTCTTTAACAAATTCTTTGTTGATGAAGTACTCAGTCACATCAGGCAAATATTCATAATTTTCTTTTCTCTTTTCTAGTCATTTTACCTCATTTTTTTCCGTGCCTTATTGCACTGACTGGAATTTCCAGAATAATGATTAGTGATGGCATTATAAGAAGTGTTTCTGTCTTGCTCTTACTTATAATAGTAGTGTTGATTATGTATTTCCATTAAGTATAAAATGGACTTACTGGTGACATAGATAATTGATCATGTTGTATTATGTTTGGATCTTCCTATTCCTTATATTCTATAATTTTTTAAAGGAACAAGCATCAAATTTACTAATGACTTCTTCATATTTATCAAGATGATTGCATTTGAATTGACCTGATATGTATATTTACAATATATTCCCTAGCGTTATATAATCTCTTTATTCCTGGTTGTACATCATTTAGTTTTTTATATTTCACTGAATTAGTTTGATGGCATGTTGAGAATTTTTGCAACAATCTGTAAAAGCAAAATTATTTCATAGTTCTCCTAGTAAGGTAGTACGTGCATCTTGAAATAAAAGAGATGGGAACTTCATAAATCTATCTGTACTGGTCTCTGTGTTGATGGTGGGATAATGGGTCTAGTTTACCATTTTCCCCTAAAATTTCGTACATAGTTAAAAATGACAGAATTGAACATCCTATCATCTACTGTGTAGCAAACTGCCCCCAAACATGGACATAACAACCCATTCTTCTTTTTGCTTGTGATTTGAAGTAGGAGCAGTCTAAGTGGCACTGAGGCGGGCATTTCTTCTATTTTGCCCAGGATTGCTCATTTTGCTGCAGTCAGCAGGTATGTCTCTTGGGGACTGGTTGATCTAGAAGGCCTCAGAGGACATGGTTTCTCTCTGCTCCCCATTGAGTCATCCTTCTCAGTGGAAGGAACAGCAAAGCTACATTGAAAAGTGGAGTGCATGTAGTGTGGGGAGGAAAGGTAGTAGACAACGGTGCAAACACTCTGCTATGAAACTGTATACTTAAAACAAACTTTAAAACAGGAGGCTAGGAGGCCTCCCTGGTGGCGCAGTGGGTTAAGCAACGCACTATGAAGCAAACCGCAGCCACTGCAGCATGAGTTCGATCCCTGCTTCCGGCCAGGGTGGGGACCCACATGGTGTGGCAGACCTCTCCTGCCTCGCCCGCTGCTGCCCTCAGCAGTGTACTTCACTTGATCTGCCTGTTCTGCTCCCTGCTCTCTGTGGTGAATCCTCTCACCTCCCCCCACACCTCTGGCCTGTACCCCAGTGCTTGTATGCATAAATAAATAAATCTTTTAAAAAAAAACAAACAGGAGACTAAAGGGTAATACTCAGTGCTGATAAATACATGGCAACATGGACTCCTGAAAACTATTGATGGCCATTCGTGGGGGATAAAGGTTAATAGACTTCGACCTAGTTTTTCTAGACCTTGGAATTAATCCTAAGAAAATAATCAGAGTTCCATGCACATAAAACTTATGTGCAAGGGATTTTTTTAATAAAAATAGCATTTAAAAAATGTATAATGTTTAGTGAAAAACTAGGTACAACCTAAATGTCAAATATTAGAATAATTAATGGCAGTATCTCCATATGATAGACTGTTATATGATGATTAAAATCAAGTTTGAAGACATGAAATGAACTTTGAAAAGGAGGATTTGTGTTCTTCATTGTGATTCTAATTTTGAAAGTGGATTGCATTCATACAAATATTCATACCCTTCCCCACACACAAGTATCCTCTTGCTTTTCCATACACTGCTCTACTTTCATGAAAGACCTACATGCACCTATTTTTGTCAACTGAAGGAAATCTGAAAAGGACTGTGCATTTACAAAAAAGAAAAGATAAAAGGTGAAGACAGCGTTCACCATTTGCTTGGCAGCAACTTGCACCCCCAGAGGCAGCTTGCACCCCCCAGGAGCTAAAATCGTGCCACCAGGCTGTCTCCCCCAGAACTACTTCACGCAGGCTGTGCCTTGGTCATATTATCCCTGCTTTTAATTCTGCTGTTATTTTAAGTTTTATGTCGTATTTGGTACGATTTGGTAGATGATATTTGGTCTGGGAACAGTGAACTTTTTTTCCATATAAATTAATGGTAATTACTTCTTTGCTGTATACAATTCAGCGTGGGAAATATTTCACAGGAATGTTATATTTTGGGGTCATGTGTATACGTACAGTACCTGAAAATTGTGAAGCTACCATACACAAACATCGTCACAATGATCGTTTTCTGGTGGTTATTGTGTTACCCGTGCTTTTTACAGCACGATGATTCTAGAAGCCACGGTGTCAGTGCAGCCATCTTGTCAGTTACGAACTAGGTAGAGTTGCCTCATTCCATGACCTACAGAAAGTCCATGACTTCCTGGGTAGCTCTGTGAGTCCTGAGGACTTGCGTTCTTCTCCTGACCTGGTGGTGGCTTTAGTTTTGGAATTTTATGTTCTGCCCCTATCTTTTTTTTTAAAATTTATTTATTTATGCATACAAGAGCTGGGGCACAGGCCAGAGATGTGGGGGGTTGAGAAGATCCACCAGAGACATAGTGGGGAACAGAACAGGCAGACAGACTGAAGTACACTGCTGAGGGGAGCAGTGGGCAAGGCAGGAGAGGTCTGCTACGCCTTGTGGGTCCCTCCCTGGCTGGCAGCAGGGATCGAACTCGTGCTGCAGCGATTGCGGTTTGCTTCACAGTGCGTTGCTTAACCCACTGCGCCACCAGGGAGGGCCTTCTGCCCCTATCTTTTGTGGTTCCTTTTTCATCTCTACCTGTTATCTTGATTAATAAAAGGATGTATCTTTTTTATGTCTACTTCCAATACTGCCCTAAACATTCTGGGCTATGAATTGGCTGCATGCACTAGAGTTTTAATAAAGCTATATAAATCATGGAGATGGTTTATTAAGATAGAACACGATAAGTCCATAATAGACTATAGGTACTTAAAGAGTTTTTTGTTTGTTTCAGGAATCCTATTGGCCATCTTGAAAAATTATAGATCTTTTCTAAATGTAATATTATAAACTGCAGACAATAAACTTTATTAATTTGAAATAGATTAATTGAAATATTTATGAAATACTTAAAGTCAAATTTGTGAAATGCCTATGCTGCTTTATTAATAATGTATTAATTAACATGACATAATGATTAGCCAGAACACAAGTGTGTTATCAAAATCATCTAAGTGTATATGATATTTGCAATATATGAAACAACTATAATGTGGGGTTACATATGTGTTATTTCTATTGATTACAAAGCTACAAGAAGTGCTAATTCTATTGCGATGGATTGTATGCAGTTATAATTAAAGAAAATGTTAATTTTCAATTAGAAACTGGTGAAATTGAAGATGTAATTTTTTTTAATCCCTCTTCAAGGATCCCCTGAATTCTATCTGTGGACCAATTAGGATTAAGAACCCCGGTCTTACGCATTCCTATTCTTTACTACCAAGCCAGCTCACCTCCATTCACTTATATTTCTTTTCTATTTTCATTTATCCCCCTCCCAGTTTGTTCTGGAAAACTTGGAATTCTTCTCACCTATTAATTTGAGTGCATCTGAAATCTCTGCTTCCTAATTTTGAGGATAACTTCTGCATTATCTGCGGGGGCCCACACACCTGAGTGTCTTTCAAGTCATCTACTCCCACTATGATTCTAACCGTGGACTTCAAAGGGGCATTTCCCACAAGCTAAGCGTTGTTCTGAGGAGGGCACCATTTCTTTTTATTTTCATATATGGTGAACTTGCCCAAAGTTATGCAGCTTGCAGGCCACAGAGCCCATGCTCTTAACTGCTGTACAGTGGTTTTCTTTAGGAGCTTTTCTGAGAAGACGCAGATCTCTCTTTTCATAGGATCTGCCATCCTATGATTATCCAATTGTTATTTCAGAGTAAGATTCTATTTTCTGTGGTGCATTTCTGAATCTCTACAATGTTCGCTGATTTCTAATGTTGTGATCGCCCAGGCTCCTGATGTTCTGGGGATGGTTAAGAGAAAGCTGGTGCCTGGGATGTAAGAAAGTTCAAGTAAGGACTTGGAGAAACAGAGAAGGGACATGTTGGGACTGCCTGGCTCCTGTCTTAGTTCTGTGATCCCATGTGGCTTTCTATCATTAAGATTCAACTGGCTTTCAGTTGATTCTCCCATTTGGTACCCAAAGTATTTAACAAGTAAATAAGAGATATACACTACTTTTAAAATCAGAAAATTGAACACATGATTAGCAAGCATGGCTAGTTGTGGGAGAGGATTTATCATTCTCCCTTCCCCTTGTTTCAGAGACTGTCCCATTCTAGTGAGAGTGGAAGTGATGACAATGGTGGTGGAAGTGACCTTGCAGAGTGCATGAATAGATGGTTGCAAATGTCACTTCACATGTGTCTCAAATCATCCAGGGAGAACCTACATAGGTCTTATTTCTGTTGTGCTCAGACTCCTATATACCCACAGCGTATTAATCACTTTTTACTGCAAGTAAACATGTATCTGCCGAATTTATTTTTTCTCTATTTCCATCCTATTGAGGTGTGCACTCTGGCAAACCAGAGGCCCTCTTTGTAGCTTCTGAAACTAATAGATAAGAAAAGTGCTCGATGGCCACTGTGATGATTTTGATACTTGACGGATCATGTGTTCCTGAGGTTGATGCCTCCAATTATTTTTAAAGATTTATTTTTTTATTTATGCACACAAGAGCTGGGGTACAGGCCAGAGGTGTGGGAGGTGAGAGGATTCACCAGAGACAGAGCGGGGAGCAGAACAGGTGGATCCACTGAAATCCACTGCTGAGGGAAGCAGCGGGAGAGGCAGGAGAGGTCTGCTGCACCATGTGGGTCCCCTCCCTGGCTGGGGATGGAACTCGCGCTGCTGTGCCATGGATGCTTCACAATGTGGCGCTCAACCTGCTGTGCCACCAGGGAGGCCCTGTTTATTTTTTTTATGCGTAGAAGAACTGGGGTATAGGCCAGAGGTGTGTGGTGTGAGAAGAATCACGAGAGACAGAGTGGGGAGCAGAACAGGTGGATTAACTGAAATACAATTAGTCTTCTATTTCTACTCTAGAAATTCTGGTCCATTAAGGGAACTTTCTGTACTCTGTTAGTATTGGGAGCAATTGTCTCACATTGTTTGCCTTGTTGTAAATGTGGGCTCTTCCTAATTCTTCTAGACTCTCAGCTTGTGTTTAATCTCCTTGGTATGAAGCACCTGCTTTCCGTTAAAGAATCCAACTTCATCTCAGTCCACCATCTTTGGAAAAACTTGGGCAGGAAGCCATAGCCAGCCCTGAGACTCTGACTCTTGAGCTCCAGCTCACCATTTGAATCTACAATGTGGAAAGGCAGGCTTGAGCGCATTTGGGGTAGGGATGGATAATACAGACCAGGTGACAAAGATGGTTGTGGGTAGACCTCTTTCATTTTCAAGGACAAGAAACCAAACTCAAATCAGTTTAAGCAAAGTAGGCAACATCTGACATGAACTAAAAATAGACATGTACCCAAGGAGACTCGTTTCCTCAGGGTTCCTCTTCTTTTCTTCTCTCTGATCTGTTACCTTCAATGTGCAACCTTAAGTAAACTATACTTGGTGGGAGTAAATTATCTCTGGAAACAGTTGACTTACCCATTTCAACTTTATGTTTTACTTTGGGAGTAGTTAAACTCGATTTTGAATTTCCCAGCAACTGAAACAAATATACGTGAGTGCTGGGTCCAAATTTTGAACTAAGGGTGGAATCACATGGATGAGAAAGGAAGAGAGAAGGGGTATGATGGGACGACCCAATCGACAGATGGCCCCTTGGAATGGGGATGACGGGAAAGAAGATGAGTATGGGGAAGGTGGGCAGGAAAATGATGAAGGCAATAGGACCACAGTATGCTGAGATTTTGGCCAGGGAAGGGGTGATGCTGGTTAAGATGGAGGTGAGGTGTTGTTGATCGTGAGTGAGAGGGAATAGATATTCCTATTGGCTCCAGGTCCCACTAATTCCAACATCAAATCCAGCAGGAGGTGCCTCCAACCCCCTTAGTGGAGACACGTGATTTCCTGTGGTTCTTGCTTTCAGGGGCAGAAGGGGCCTCACATTTGTCTGAGTCAGCAAGCTCCCCAGGCTCGTGGAAGCAGATCACATGGTATTGCAGAAGCTCACCTATGTATGTTAGCAAAAAAACAGAGCAAAACAAGCCTCCACCACCAGGATGGCCGGAAATGTGGTCAGCTTGCTTTGAGCACCGAGGGAGGTGACGCCAAGATGAAAGGTCATTGCTTTTACTAATGAAGAGGCCCAGAAACTGCTGATTTAAAGAATAATAATAATAAAAAAATCACCCTGGGGGACATTTTATTGCACTTAGAAAATGTCCAATTTCATCCTTCATATAAAAATTTTAGGAAGAAGAAACATTTTGATTTTCATAAGTCAATAGATTAATAGAAAAAGTTCCCAGGCAAGAATGAAGCCAGCGCTGAGTTCATGTGTGTGTGTGAGCTCACTCCTCTGGCCTCATGTGATTGTCTGCATTTGGCACACAGATTCCTTATTCTATAAAAACTATTTCAGGAACACTTTGAAAAGTCTGCCCAGTGATGCCTGCCTCATTTGGGATTTATTATAATATCATTAGGAGGGGCTCTATCACTTGGTATAATGTCAGACACATTGTAGCCTGTGGTTTTATGATGTGGACAAATATCACACTCAGGAATAAGATGGGTCGGAGCAAATCAGTTCCATCTGGGCCCTACTGTAAAGAGAGCTCTTCCCTCCTGCTCAGGGGAAATGGAGCCTCAGTTGTGCTTGCCTCATGATCTTCCGTCCTGCTGGGTCTTTCTCTTCGACACCTTCTTCCTCCTCAGCCCCTGGGGAAGAAGAGAAGAAGAGATAGTACTGTAGGACCCAAGGCCTCAGTAGAAGGGAAGATGTGCTTGTCAGGGAATGTGGTGGTGCTTGCTACTGCCTGCACCTGGGTTGTTCTTTTTCACCTGAATCTCCTCCCACAAGTCAGATACTACACTTGATCTTAGCCAAAAGGCCGAGAAGCGATCCTCCTCCCACAAGTCAGTAGCTCTCACCTCACTATTGTTTTTTTTTAAAAGATGTATTTATTTATGTACACAAGAGCTGGGGTGCAGGCCAGAGTCCCAGGAGGTGAGAGGAGTCACCAGAGACAGAGCAGGGAGCAGAAGAGGCAGATCCACTGAAACACACTGCTGAGGGGAGCAGCGGGAGAGACAGGAGAGGTCTGCTGCGCCATGTGGGTCCCTCTCTGGCAGGGGATGGAACTCGCGCTGCTGTGCCACAGACGCTTCACAGTGTGGAACTCAACCCGCTGCGCCACCAGGGAGGCCCCTCACCTAGCTATTTCACAAAGAAATACTCACACTTGCTAGGATGAAAAAGATTATCTTCCTTGGGCTAAAATAAATAAGAGGGGGAAATTGGGAATCGAGGATTATCTGATACCTCAGATACTGGCATACCTCAGTTTATTTATACTCATGAACAGCTGTTCATGGCAGGGAGAAATCGGAAAACGTGGGTGCAAGTGTGTTTAGTTAAAGACTGGTGGTTCACAGCAACAGGATGGTGGTGCAGCCATCTTGGATAACTGTTCAACAGCCCCTAATAAAGCGAGTGCCGGCCTCCGGGCAAACCCAGCCGTTCCCAAGGGAAAGAAGCATATGTGCCCACAAAGGACTCGTACAAGAATATTCACAGCAGCTGCTTCATAATCGTCAAAAGCTGGAAGCCCTCCAAAAGCTCATCAGTAAGAAAATGGATAAACAAATTGTGGTATGTTCATATAATAGACTACTACACAGTAGTAAAAAAAAAATAAGCTAATGATAGACACGACAGCAGGGGAATCACAGAAGTGTCATGTGGAGCTGAAGAACATGCAAAGGGAGCATAATGCCTGATTTCAGGCACATGAACTCAAGGGTGAGAAAAATTAGGGAAGAAAGAAGAAAATGAAAAAGAGGGTAAACACAGTATTTCCCTCTGGGGGTAAATAAGTAGGAAAAGAACATGAGACATCTCTGGGAATAATGTTTGGACGTGGGTAGGGTTACTTGGGCTTATGCACAGGTAAAGTTCCAGCTACATATTTAAGACTTCCTGTTTATGGAATAGCCCTTAATCTAACTCTTCATCAAATAGTAGAAGATAATAGGACTTAATACAAAAATTAGGAGGAAATAGTCAAACTTGTCCCTACAACTGTTTGTCAAAGCTGGTTGTTTGGTTAATTGTGACTGTTTTCATAAAGGAGCAGCATGGAAATGTGGAAAGATGCCTGTGATGTTAGAATACTGATATTCAGAGAGAATAGCTAAATGAAGGGCTGATTGATTTAGCTCCAGTTCTTTTTAATGTAGAAAACAAGGTGTCATTCTCTTCCCTTGATAAATTGTGCTATGCATCTCCCATCTGCCCTCTGCCCATTTCGCTATCTCTATCCTCCCCCCTTCTAATTGCTACCACATTCATGTTATACAGAATACAACACAACAAGGGATTTTAGATGAAGAGAAAAAAGAAGAAAAAGAAAAGCGAACCACTTTCATTGGGGTGTTAAAATATAATGAAATACTTTGCATAACTTTTAATTTTTTCAGAAGCGATCTTGTAGGTCAACTCATAAACTGGCATGACAACCTGTTTGTTGCTGCCAAAAGGACAGTCAGAATGAGAGTTAGTTTATTTGAACTGACATGTGTCAAATTTACTCTGAAAAACAAAGTCGGGATGTTACACTGGTGCTTACTACCGAGGAATACAAACCTGATTGTATTAGCATGCCTCTAAAAAGAGCATCCATACATCGGGATGGGTACTGATGATATTTTTCCCACCAACTTTATTTACCTCCATGGTCTCGATGGAACCTAGGACAGAACAATTCTCAAGAAACTTTGACAGGGCCTCCCTGGTGGCGCAGTGGGTTGAGCAACACGCTATGAAGCAAACCGCAGCCACTGCAGCACGAGTTTGATCCCTGCTGCCGGCCAGGGAGGGGACCCACATGGCGTGGTAGACCTCTCCTGCTGTGCCCGCTGCTCCCCTCAGCAGTGTACCTCCGTTGATCTGCGTTCTGGTCCCTGCTCTGTCTGTGGTGAATCCTCTCACCCCCCTACACCTCTGGCCTGTGCCCCAGTGCTTGTATGCATAAATAAATAAATCTTTTTTTTTTTTAAAAGAAACTTTGAGATGGTGTATATTCTCGAGTGGACTCAATAAGTCATTGACACAATTTTGTGCCATGGAATGGTCTTTCAGCCTCTTGCTGCTCATTGTGTGGCTCTGGATTCTCTGTGTCAGATAATCTGCTGTCCTGATTTCTCTTCCCTTGGGCTGCCTGAGCACCTCTGGCCAGAGGTGATCTCTGCCAGCTGCCTTTGGCCTTCTTGCCATCTATGCAAGTAGAGCTAAACACCCAACATCTGTCCTCAGGCACCTTACTTTGTAGCAATGGCTGCTCTGAATAGCAAGTGAGAACGTGAATGGGTTAGGGTAAGTGGAAAAGTAACAATGTGCTAGAGAAAATACAGGTAACAGGTTACACTCAGGGCTCTATTCCTTCTCCCTGTAAACAGGCGTGGTCTCCACTGCTGTCCGTGAAGAAGTGAGAGCCGATGGGGTGTAAGTTGTCTGTGCTGGCACGAAACAGAGGCCAGCAGAGCCAACAGCTGACCTCAGCGGCATAGGCCTGATTCCTAATGCAAAGCCTGGCCTTGTAATGGGATCGTGGTCACAAGTACTCATGGATGCTGTTTTGTGGACCCAATCTCACACCCTCCCTGTTCGGGGCAGGAAGTCATATGCTGCAAAATATGTGAAATTCATAAACCCTTACATACCTAAGTCTGCAAATGCTATTAGTCTGTGTAATATGAGGATAACAGGACCCAGGCTTTTTTTTCCCCCTTAATTTAAACCCTCAGACTTTAATTTCATTCTGTTCCCCATAAAAGGGATGTTTTCTCAGCTACATTGGACATCGAAATTTTAGTCTGTTGAGTTAAACAATGTCCACATGCTTTTGTGTTTTCTTTTCCATGTTCTGTGGACAGCCTTTGCTGATTTGCCAATTCCACAAGTATTTATTGAGTGCCTAGGATGTGCTGGGCACAGTTCTGGGCAGTGAGGACAAAGAAGCCCAAGAAGTAGACATTATTACTCCAGGGCTTCTATTCTGGTGGGGAGACTGGCAGTAAAGGAATGAATAAATATGCAATGCCACTACATAAGAGGTACTGTTCATAAGAAAGATAGTAGGGTGGGCGCGGTGGAGAAGATAGGGGAGGGGTGTGATTGTGGTCACAGAGACGTCAGACAAAGGCTGGCTAATGAGAAGGTCGAAGGAAGTGAGGGAGGCAGGCTCGTGGCTCCTACAGCAAGTCGTTGTGATGGCAGCGGCCATTCTGGCCGCAGTGAGGAGGTGCAAGAGTGAGCACTGGAACGTGACCCGGAGAGCAGGTGAACTCTCTACTGCTGGATCCCTAAATCCATGGAAGTCCTTGTATTACACCCTGGGGGCTGATATCCCCATGGTCACCTGGGGTTCTGGGCTGCAGTGCTGAGAGGGAAGTTTCTAATCTGCCAGCCAAGGCATTTTCAGCTCCGTCTTTGATTGACTAGTCTCCTGCTCCCTTCTTCCAATCTGTAGTCCCATCTTCCTCCAGAAGACTCGAGTGATGGCTTGCCACGGGGGTACCACAAGGAGCTTAGATCTCACACCAGGAGATGCTTCCGAGTAAACAGTAAATGACCTGCCTGCTCAAGTTGTCCTCGGATCCCAGAACCTCTGGAAAGGGCTCGCTGGCCTGGTCCCCAGCCAACATCATCCCAGCCTTAGCATCTTGATGGTTTCATTCCTTCCCCCTGCTCCCTTTATTTCCTGTTCACACCCATGTCCATGGATTGCCCTCCTCGTATTGTGCAGCAATGTTTGCTCTCCCTGGCTCCAGTATCTCTTTTGGTCAACATTTATATATCTCAACTTACCAACATCCTCAGCAAGACAAAGGCATTTTATTAACCGTGACACATTTTCTTTAGAAGGCAGCAGCAGCTGGAGAGAGAACTATACTAAGAACAAGGCACTGTATGTTCAGATCTTGTTGTACCTCCAGGACAGTGTGTTTTGCTGTGCCTGTCCAGGGGCTGAGTATAGGGTTGCCACCTAAGGAAGGGGAAGGCATGGATGTTCTGAATACACATTGCTCAAAGAGGCAGACCCTACAAAAGGAAATGGGATGTGGAAGGCAGACCTTAGGCCAGGATGATTCCTTCTTTGGGCTTTGTTCTTTGGGGATCCAACATTCAGGATGTGTTTAAGAGCTTCCAGGAGTGGAAGCTTATGTTTCATCTGGGGGTACAGTCCCATGGCTGTAGGAATCGGTAGCCTGGAGAGGATGCTAAGAGAAGGGACCATGTACAGGCAAAGAACCACAGTTAGCTGTCAGCTTTCAGTGATACCTTGAGACAGTCAGTTCTCCAAGAATGTTCAGTGGAGGTACATGCCCAGAGGAAGAGAGCATATCCATCAGCACTCAGCAGGCACATCTTTGATCCAGTGATGTTACTTCTAGAAATGCGACCTAAAGAAGCACATTTATATACCATGTACACAAAGATTATCTTCAAATCCATGTTCATCATAGCAGAGCACTAGAAATGACCTCTGTAGGTAAAATTGGAAGTTTAAGAGAGGATACATTTATAGATGCTTGTAACTGAAAAGAATGAAGAAGACACTGTTCATATACTGATATGAGAGCAGTGGAAGAAGCACAGGGGAACATGATATGCAGTAGCTTTCTTGAGACAGTCTTGCAAAAATGTTCCATTTTTGGGGATCCAACATTCAGGATGCAAACATTCAGTCTTGCAAAAATGTCCCTGTGTAGATTTTGCTGGTCCAGTGAGCAGTGTTTTACCTGGAAGCTTGATCCTTCCAGACCTGGGCACCCCGATTCCCCGGGAACCGTTGTCTACAATCCTGGCACATAGTAGGTCTCCATCTCCTGCACAGGAGTAGGATCTCCTCTAGAAATGGACTCCCTTCTGCACAAACCCAAAGAGGGTTCTTCATTTCAGGGAAACCCGACTCTGGCTTCTTTGCCTCTTCCTAAGCTCTGGCTGGAGCCCTGGCTCAGGCCCCAGGGGCGTGATTCACATGGGGGATGTCCAGTGCCTGGCCTGCGTTCTCAACGTGATCTTCTTCTGGAGTCTCAGTTACTCCAACTTTGGCTCCAAAGCTCAGAAGAACCTTCCACACCTTCTGGATGGGCGTTCTCCTCCCGCCTGCTCAACCTGACCCTGCTGCCAACACCTTCCGCGTCTCCGCGTGCTGGCCCTGGTCTCTCTGTGGCGGCCTCTTCCCGCCATCTCCCTGGCCTCCGCTGTAGTTCTGGTGAATGCTGGAGTGAGAGGTTTTTAAAAGGCTTATCTGGCTGTCTTCAAGTTCAAGGCCTGTTGGCCATCTGAGCTCTGTTTTATGTGTTTTAATTAATTGTTACTCTCTTGTGCCTATGCTCTGAGGCACTACACACACACACACACACACACACCGCACATGAGCAAGCATCAAAATAGCAAATAAACAGATAGTAATGAGCAGAGAAGGGAGGCACAGAGAGGTTAATTGAGTTTCTGGGGCTGCAGGTGGCTGGGAGCTGCCACTGGCTCTGATGGGGGGGCCCGGCCTGGGGCCCCTCTGTACCCCCCCTGTGTTGCCATTTCCTCACCTGAATGAGAGCCTACTTAGTAGCAGAGATAGAAACGGAAGGAACTTTTTAGCAGTGTGTTGGGTCTTCTTCCACTTAGGAATATTGATTTTTCTCTTCACTCCGCCTGGGATGGGTGGAAGAGCTCGGTCTCCCTGGGTCTGTGCACCGAGCAGGTGGGTCTGGTGCCAGTCTGGGCCCATGCCAGGGACGCTGAGTGTTTGTGGCAGGCTCCACCAGCCCATGGCCTCACCGGGCCGCGCTGATTATGTCAAAGCTCTGAGATGCCATAAAAACCTGGTCGGGTTTGTCCATGGGAGGAGGCGGTTACACAGTGAACATTAGGCTGTTCTAATCACACCATTTACTTTAATGAGATACAAAATTGTGCCAGTTTCACAATTATGATATATATCAGGGCTTAATTATATGTGCTGGATGGCGTATTCTACTGAGCACGTGAAAAGGGAGCAGAGATTCTTCCTGTTATGTGCTTCCCTAATGTTCGCCAAAAAGAAACATCCAGAGCTTTTAGGCTCCCAGGTCTGGTGGAGAATCAACTCATCCCACATGCCAGCATCTCATGGCTTTCAAAACAACGAGGAAACACTGGGGCCCCACGACTAGAGCGTTAAGTAATAACAAATAAGTAAAAACGAACGTGATAAAAATATCATGGCTTTTGATAGCCCAAGCAAACACATCTGGCTTCAATTTGCAGGGATTTTCTCATTTGTTAAATGACAAAAAAAAAAAGAACTAATAAAAATTCTGTGGCTAAAGGTCTTTTAAAAAGCACTAGAAAAGTGAGTGGACAGTCATTGCTGCATCTGTTACTGATTATGGGCAAGAATGGGACAGACACTGGCCCCGGGACCTGGCTCTGACGTGCTGGACAAGTCCCCAGGACCCGGGGCTCGTGGCTTTTTGGATGCTGGTGGAAAGTGTGAGGATGGGGCAGAGAGGGAGGGGGCTGGGGCTGACCTCTGCTCAGCCATGTGGTCTCTGTTGCGCCTCGGGGTCCACGTGCAGAAATGCTCCAGTAGTTGGGAGCCTGCGACAACATCAGGGGCGGCTGGTGGGAGCAAGGACACAAAGGAGAAGAGAAAGGAGGAAGCTGGGAGGACTTGAGACGCATGAGACTGTTTAGCCTGTCCCTGGCCTTGGACGGCAAGCCGAAGGTGACCCCGCACTCCCAAAAGGCAGAGACAAATGGTTGTAGGGCCAGTTTTCTACACCAAATTGCCCAGTGTCTCTCAGGAAAGTGTGTGTAGCCCAGATCTGCATGGCAGGTGGCTGCTCTTTGTGCTCTGAACACTGACTTTGGGAGCAAGACTGACATATCTGTGGAGGCAGAAGCATCACCCATTCATTCGTCCAGTCATGCATTCTTCATATGGTCTTTTACATGGGTGTGAAAGCCTGAGGATGAAGAAGACCGAGTCCTGTTCTCACAAGCTATGCACCCAGCAGGAGGGGCTCACCTGCAGACATACATGAGTCGTGGTGGGCACTATCCCAGCTGAGGGTTTATGAGGCAGGTGTAATGTGTGTTCTGGGTGGGAGTGATTTTGCAACAGAGATAATGTTTGAGGTAGCAAGAGAAATTGATCAGACAGGCATACTGGAGGGAGATATTATTTCTGGTCTAGGGAATTGGGTTGTGAATGGCAAAGACACCTGAAAGGGACTTGGGTTTTGAGAGGGCCGGGAGCTGTCCCCACAGAAAGGCTTATTCAGTCAATCCAGAGCAGCTAGATTCAGTAAATGCTTCTTGATTCACATCATGAGGTCTGTTCAGGTGTCTCTCTGGCATCTTTGGTGGTAGAGGTGAACAGAGACTAATAAAGTCTAGGAGAGGCAGAAGCATCTCCTGTTATGCGTCAGAGGCAAGAGGGATGCAGGTAGAGAGCTGGAAAAACCTCATCCTATGTGGGAAGGCTTTGAAAACTTCCTGAAGAAGACTGAATTAGAAATGGGCCTTCAAGGCTGGAGGACAGAAGAGATTCTCCTAGACAGAGGAGTGTGTGTGAGCCAAAACATGTGGGAGAGGTTAGTGAGATTGGTCCCATCATCCAAGGCCTAATCACCTTCCTCGACAGATTCCAAACTAGGTTATGCATCAGAATATCTTAGGGGATTACTTAGAAGTTTATGGGGCTCTCCAACAGAAATTCAGATTTTAAGTAGACACCCATCTCAGTACACACCCCAGGGGACGCTGATGCCTGGCATACAGGGGGACCCCAAGGGATGGGGAGAAAGGCCAGGCTTTGGGCTTGCACAGATCTGGGTTCGAATCATGGGTTTGCATCTTAAATATTTTGTCATTTTGGGCCATCTGCTGGATTGCTCTCAGTTTCATGTTCCTTGTTTTCAAAAGGTGATCATAAAAACCTGGAGGGTTAGAAGTGAAAATAAATGAGACCATATTGGTCACATAGCTAACATAATTTCTGACTAAAAGTAGGTGGTAGATAAATATGTCTTCTTCCTCTCCTTGGTTTAGTAAAAATGACATTGTCTTCTGGGGAAGTAAAAATGCCCAAGAAGCATAATTTTTGGTTCCAAGAAAGTACCAGTCACAGAGCGGCAAACCGTTCTGGAATAAACTACGCACTTCAGCATCTCCTTTCTGCCTTGGACATACACAGAGTCCTCCAGCTATGCCCTTTAAACAGGAGTGGCCTTCGCATCCAGTGAACATACAGGTGCCACCAAAGAATAACAGTGGACTAAGGCCTCGTGAGTCGCTGGGGTAGCCGCTGAATGCTCATTGCTGGAGGGGAGGGGTCCTCGCTCCCAGCTGATGACCTAAAGGCAGTGGGTTTAAGATTCTGATTTGTAACGCTGTATGAAGGGGGTCTCCGTCCTGTTTTCTAGTGTGAGTGGTATCTCCTGAGGTTGTACAGTGCAGAACCTGCACAACTGTCTATGGCGGCTCTCCTCCCAGTTGATTTTGGAAGGAGGGCCGGGATTCTGGCAAGCAGAAGAGACTACATGTCCTTACTTGCCTTCAGAAAAGCCCTGTGGTAGAAAGTGGGGCTTTGTGGAAGGTTTTATTTAAAGATAAACAAAGGTTTAAGCCCTCGCCCTATTTCATGTTTCTGTTTAGCAATGCGGGAAGTAAGGCTGCACTCGGAGAATGTGGGGGCGCTGACACTGTAACTCAGCATTCTTCGACCTGAGACCTGGGGTACAGGGATAGGACAGGTCTGTGGGTTAGGGAATGCCCCCATCACAGGGTGTGATGGGGTAGGGCAGGGAGGCTCTGTTTAGGGCAATCTCTTTGAAAGAACTACCTAGTCACAGGCAGGGCATAGGCCAGTCTCTGGAGGAGAAGCTCAGCAAACCCCCAAAACCAGAGGTGTTTGCGAGCAAAGACTTTGGGACTGCCGGGCCCCTCAGACCCAGCAGCAGAGGACTGTCTGCGGGGGGCCTAGGCCTGGCCTGGCAGGTTTGCTTCTCCAGGCCTGGAACAAGCTTTGAAAGATCCACTTCTTCTTTCCCAGCCCAGCTGTAGGAAATGGAGAGAGGAGACCTCCACACCCAGGAGGACAGCCTTGGGAGGAAAAGGAAAGTGAGAGGAAAGACTGGGTGGGGTGGGATGGGGCTGCCCCCCAGCCACCTCCTCCTGGGGCTTCCTGCTGGGAGTGCCTCTGAACTCCTGCTGGGAGTGGGTTCCGCTGGGCTGGGGTGTGAGCCCGGCCTGTGGTGGGCCTGCCAGACTGGGGTTCCTCGGCTCCTGCCTGTGGGTCTGCTTCCCTCACTCCAGGGCTCTCCTGGGAAAGCGGGAGAGCAGCCTGCCCTGGGCACTTTCGGGCAGCAGTGACTTCAGAGCTCGCCCCCAAAATAAATGCACCACAGACAAGACAGTGTGGTCAGGGGCTGAAGGCTTACTGTAAACACCAGTGGGGCTTCCTATTTCTGTTCCGGGGGGCGGGGCGGGGGGGAGGGAGGCAGGCGCCGGCCATCCCCTTCCCAGTGTATACTCTTCTCTCCGCTGCATCCGAGCCTGGCCCGGGACTCTGGTTGGGCTGCCCCAGTGCCCTTGGGGACCTGCGAGGAGAGGCCACGCCCTGCGCTCACATGTGGATTCTGACTTTCCCCCAGAAAGGGACACGGACACTGAGCTGTGTGGTCACGGATTCTGCTGTGCAAGCCAGCAACCCTGAAGAACAAAGAGAGCAACATCTATTATGCACTTAGTGTATACTGGGCACTCTCTTAAAAGTCTGGCATGGTTCATCACATATAGTCATCCCCACGGTCACAGGAGGTAAATCTGACTCTCTCGCTCATTTTAGAGATATGAAGGTCAAGACAAGAAAGTGGAGGTACTTTTCCAAGAGCACCTCATCCATAGGCCAGAAGTCCAAACCAGCAGCCTGGTTCCAGCCCTTCATTCTTAACCCCTACACTGCACTGAAGAGAAGGTAATGATCTTGCTCTTCGTTTGTAAAAAGGCGTGCATATAAGGAGTAGGAGGGTGCATTCGAATCCAAGTTCACAGGACTCCGAATGTCCTCCCACTGCGCCGGGGCGCCTCCTAGAGGCGGTATGGCAACACGTCGTGAAAACTCTCGTGACCCCTCCCCAGCTGTTGGACAGCAGACCCTGGCTGCAGCTGCCTTTCATCCTCCGTGGTCAGCAGCGGCTCAGGCAGCATTTACACACTCACTGGTGAGCCTTCTGGGCTGAGTGCGTTTCCGTTTTCCCAGGGGACACCGCCCAGTTTTGGGGAGGTGGGTCTGGTTGTGGTTTTTCCTACCTCTCAATTCCCTCGTGAGCCCACTCTTTAGGGGGCCTGCTGCGTGTGTAAACTGACTCCTGCCAGGAACTCTCGCCGTGGACTCAGAGGTCGTTCACCGAGGAGACGGGTGTGTCTGCCATCCTGTTGAGCGCCCCTGCTGTAGAAGAGATGGCTGAGGAGCCGGGCGCCTTCCCCTAAGGAGAGCGGTTGCTGTGACTGCGATAGGGGAAGAGGCCATAGTGGTCTTGTGACAGGGTGGTCCCCAGGAAAGGGGAAGTTCCAGAATCCCTGTCCCACCCTAAGTGGGGTAGAGCTGAGCAGGGATAAGAAGATGCTGGAGAGGAGATTGGAGACAGAAGGAAGGAAGGAAGAAGGAAGCAGGATGGAGAGCAGCAAGGAGACCTGGAGGAGGCACGTGGAGCAGAGGGACATGTGAAGAAACTGCGCTTGCTTTTTGGTCTTGGACTGGTTAGAACAGATGTGGGGGAGAGACCATGGGGAGGTTAACAATGGCAGCTTTCATCTTAATTTTAATTTTGCTCTTTTCCTCCCAGATTTGTCTGACCCTTTCTGACCCTTTTCTATGGGTCTCCACTGAAAGGTCCTTTAGACGTGTGACAGGCTTTTGGGCCTTGCTTTGGGCCAATCCTATTTAACTGGACTTTTACCCTCAAGCATATGGGTAACTTTAGATGCTTGACTTAGTAACTGTATTCTTTGTCTTTTCTGTATTGTTTATAAATTGTATTAAAGGTCCTTTCCATTAAAGGCCTTATATATTTGCTGAACAGAAGCTTTTAAGTTTGATGTAGTCCCACCTGTTTATCCTCTCTTTCACTATCTGTGCTTTAGGTGTTGTACCTCCAAAGATGTCATTGATGTGTATATCATGTAGGGTTTTGCCTACTTTTTCTTCTAGTAATTTTATGGTTACAGGTCTTATGTCTAAATCCTTAATCCATTTTGAGTTGATTTTTGTCTTGATGCGGCAGATAGCAGATCCCATTTAGAGAGGGCAGTTTTGGGGCTCTGGGGTGTCCTTCTCCCTGCGCTGTAATAGTCTGAGTAGCTCAGGTGGAACAAAACCTACATGCTGGGTTAGTTATATCTTGTCAGTAGATCTGCTGAGGCCCCTTCCTGTTCACCTGAGGTGTTTGAGGGGATACTGGATTCAGTGGTCATCTGTGCGTTTTGTAGGTAGCAGAAATGTGATGAGTCAGCTGGTATATCACTGTGCCACAGTTACTAAGATGCTCGTAACACACACTTGAACTCAAATACTGTAACAAAAAAGAAGTTCTAGAAATAGTGTACTCCCTTGGTCCCCTACGTATAATTTCCTTTCTTTTGTTTTGGCTAAGTGTTCTAAAAGACTTTCATTTGAACTCTTATAATAAATTGCCTGGGATTCAGATTCAGATAACATAAAATACTGCATGGCTCCCCTTACATGAGGTCTCCCAGATAGTCAAACCTATAGAGCCAGAGAATGAATGGTGTTTGCCAGGGGTGGAGAGGAGGGTGAAATGGGGAGCCACTAATCCAGGGGCACAAATTTCCAGATATGCAAGATGAGTATGTTCTAGAGCTCTGCCAGGCCACATGCATGTACACTTAACAAGGCTGTGACATACACTGAAACATCCATCCAAAGGGTGGATCTCATGCTCAGTGTTCTTAACAAAATACAATTAGAAAAGGAAAGAAAAAGAAATTTGTGACTAATAATGTCAAGCACCATAGCATTTAAGTTCATGGTCATTCTCCATTCATGATTTATTTATTTCTCAAGTATTTATTGGGCACTCCCATACACCAAACTGCCATTCTTGGTGCTGGGAACACTTTGATGAATAAGACAGATGAGGTCCCTGCCTTCCTGGGGCTCAACATGTAATGGGGAGTCAGTCATTGACACGTATATACACACATGCACATGTGCACACATACACACACACACATGCACACTCACAGCAGGACCAGCTAGTATTACACACTATATGAAAGGACTACAGGAATGAGTGAGATCTGGGTGGTGGGCAGGGGTGTGTTCATTTAGTTAGGGTCTCTGGGGAAATCCTCTCCAATGAGATCATGTGAGCAGAGAGCTGAACATACAAAAGATAGTCATGTGATAATGGGGGAGATGTAGGCAGGGCCCATAACCTTCACAACAACCAGGGGAGCCTTAACCTAAGGAATTTTTAAAAAATTAATGTCCTTAGTAGAGGAGGAGCTGAGGCCAGTGTGTGGCTGGGATCCAGGGATGCTGGATGGAAGCCTCACGGTAGTTATGGGTGAAAGCTTTGGGCAAGACCTGTTTGGCGCCACTGCCAGCTCCCAAATCCAAGTCTCTGCAAGAGAGACCTAAGAATCCGTGTTTTTCACAAGTTTACCACTGATTTTAAGGAAAGCAGACCACTTTCATGCAAGGTGGTGGGTAGAAGCCATCTTGAAACCCCACCTGTGATGCAGCGTGTCCTGCCTGGACCAGTGGCCAAAACCTAACTCCAGGCTGGACCTCTTAGGAGAGCAGGAACCCAGGGGAGGCCAGGCAGTTCTGAACTTCTCCTGTCCCGAGACTCAGGACAGGGGGTACGAGTGGCCCATCCAGCTCTTTTTCCCAGATGATATTTAGGGGACAAGAAATAGGGTATCTCTTCCACCTGCATAGGTATCTATAGTTTCCTACAGGAGGTTTCTCTGATAGAAGCATCAAGAAATAGCAGGGCTGATTTGGAGTTCATTCATTCATTCATCCATGTGTTCATGCAGGCCTTCATTCCCTACTCATCGTTGGAACCTGCTGTGCCAGATGCTCCTCCCAGTTCCCAGGACCCACGGCGAATGAGGCCAACAAGGTCCTTCCTTGTGCATTTTCAATGCTGGTGAGATGAATGAATGATCAAAGGCTGAAGGGCACAGGGCTGATGTTTGGAAGTTCACCAGATACCCCTCAGAGTACTCTCCACCCTTCCGCTCTGCTCGGTGCCAGGGGAGCTTCCTCCCCTCCGGCTGCTGTATGGATTGACAAGTGGGAGACAGGATGAGTGGGGGATCAGCGGGAAGTGAGCCAGCTCATTCAGCTCCTGGCGTCTTCCCTGCCGCTGCTCTAAGGGCTCCTCCAGTAGGTTCCTGCCCAGAGTCCTCTCCTCTCACCACAGCTGCCCTCACCCCTCTTGCCCTGGGGGTTTTGGGTAATGGCTCCCCGTGATGGTGGCCCCAGGATGCTGCACTAGCAACCCTGGGAGGAGTTTCCTTATCCCTGCTCCCCCTCTCCCTGTGAACACCCTGTAACTCATTGTCCTCAGTCACTTCCACTAATGTTCTACCTGTTTTCTTCTGGGGTCTCGCAAACACGATTAAAAGGGAAGCCACGTACTGGAAAACAATAATTCGTTTGTCTAGACAAGAGTGTCGTGGATTGAATTTTTTTTTATTGAAGTTCCTTTGGTTTATATCATTACATAGATTTGGGGTGTATTGTGCTATATCTCAGTACGTGTCTGCACTTCATGAACCCCACCCAATGTCCAGTTTCTACTTACTTTCATATAGTTGGCCCCTTTACTCGTTTCACCCACTCCCCCAGCCTCCCCAGTGTGTTGTTGGAATCTCAGAGTCTGGGTTTTTTTTGTTTTTGTTTATTTCTTTGTTGATTTTAAAAGAGACTCCCCACCTACAGTACAGGGGCATCAGCTTTATTATCACATCAGGGAGGTGGGCTTTATAAAACAATACATGAACTATTAAGAAACAAGAATGACTAACAAACTGGATAAATCATCTTAACTGGAATAAAGAATGTTCCAAGGGGCCTCCCTGGTGGCATAGGGGTTCAAGTCTCATTGCTATCAAGCTATCGCCAGTCACTGCAGCATGAGTTCGATCCCCGGCCAGGGAGCGGACCCACATGGTGCAGCAAATCTCTCTTGTCTCCCTGTTGCTCCCTTCAGCAGTGGATTTCAGTAAATCCTCCTGTTCCGCTCCCTGCTCTGTCTCTGGTGAATCCTCTTATACCACACCTCTGGCCTACACCCTAGTTCTTGTATGCATAAATAAAAACAAATCTTTAAAAAAAATAAAGTTTTAAGTAAATGAGAAGTAAGATCTAATTTTCACTTCCTTCAGTCCTGTTGCTCAGATATAAGTGGGTTCTGTAAGGAAAAATATCCAGAACCTTCCAAATTTCTATCCTTAGGAATCAAACAATTCTTTTGTTAAGATTCTACTTAAGAAAATCCTCAAAAGCATGAAGATTTGTAGGCAAAGGTGACCATCCCAGGATTGTTCAATAGTGACACATTGGGAGAAGTACAAACAGTGTCTGAAGAATATTTGGCTGGAGAAGTCATGCTGCTTCTGGAAGGAAAGTGGTAAGTCTCATGATCTCTGGCAAAATCCCCCGGCTGTGCATTCTAGCTCGGTGCTTGTGCCTGCCCAGCTGCAGGTCTCAGCCGGGACGATATGTGGGCTCAGAGGTCCAGGAAACGCTCTGACATGAGGTGAGGGCGTGGATTTGTAAAGGTGGTTTTACAGAAAGGATTTTGTATGACACGAAAAGGATGCTTTTGAAGAATTATTTCACTATGTGAAAATATTCAGAGAGAAAGTAAAAATTATGAGAATAAATAAAAACAGGATTTTTAGGTATACAGCAAGGATTTAGGTATACAGCAAGCTTTACTGTTTAAATGTCAATGATCAGTATTTTTAGCTGGCTGGTGGGATCGTTGTTGCTTTAAACTTTTTCATGTCATTTACCGTGCGGATTAGTAGCGTGTTCCTCTCCTTCTCTTTCTCAATACAGAGAAGTAGACGGACAGCAACGAAGACACAGGCCTGCCAGCCCACATCCCACATCCCACATCCCAGACGGCTTCACAGTATCACAACAGCCTAGTTCTCAGTTGAGAATAGCACAAAAGGTGCAACACAGAACCGCGCTCCCAAAAGAAACTATTGATAATAAATCCTCTTGATTCATCCAGAAGATATGCATAGACCAGCAGATCCAAGTCCTTTTCAAATAAGCCTGCATTGATTTTATAATAGGAAAATTGTAGCATGTATGCACTTGAAATATGCACATTTTTATTGTCAATCTCTGGGCCAGCCTGGGGTCTTGACCTGATTGGGAAGGACCGGGAGCTTGGGCACCACCATGTGGATGTGGGGTGAGCTCTGGGAGAGCCCAGAGTCGTCTTGAGTCGCTAAAGTTTCATAGGGGTTCTGACATTGCATATCGCCTAACCCCTCAGTTCCCCATCCTAAGAATGGTCCAGATCTGAGAACTGGAACCATAACCAGCATAAGATGCCCATTTTGATGCCCGAATTCAAGTATTTCTGGCCATTCTTGGGTCTCTACCGTATCACTTTTTGATTCTTCCCAAGGACCTCAACTATTGTGATGTCCCCACTCCCCCAAACCTTCTCCACTACTTCCAGCTTTCTTGCCTCTTCAAACCAAATCATTTTGTTTTCTTTTATTTTTCCCTATTTCCTCCTTGTCGTACCCTAACTTCCTTAGAATTTGGGTCATTGATTGCACAAAAAACAGGGAACCGTGGGGTTGAACACTCATGTTGGGCAATACATATAAGATTCACAAAATTAACTGGAAACTCTTTTGATGCAGTTCCCTACTCACTGAACTCATGTGACTTTTGGACAAATCACTCATGCTGGTGGAGTTTCCAATTGTTCTGTGTGCAAGAAGAGAAGGCTCCCCTTTCTTTGGTACAAAGTGATCCGGGATGTGTCAGCGCTGGAGAAACTTCTCTCTCCTGAGTACAGAGAAGTGATGCAGTGGGTAGCTCTCTGCAGCATTTGAAACTCAGAGTCCCTCACTTCACATGGGTAGGAGTGGGTTTAAGGGATTTCACCAGAGGACTAGCAATCGGGGTGCCCGGGTACAATGGCTATGGTGCCTTCCTGAAGTGCTGTTGTGGATGCAACACCCAGCTTTTATCCACAAACTCAAGAGGTCCATGCTTTCTTTTGGAGTGTGCGCTTACCATGGGATTCAAGATCACAGAGATTGAGTTGGAGTCTTTACTCTTTATTTGTCTGTTAAGTGACCTTGGAAAACTCTACTACTTAGTCTTCTGTAATTGGCCCAGTCTTCCTTTCTTCTTGGGACAGCTGTTAGGAAAATAAGATGAAGTTATTGCAGCAAAAGTACTTTGCAGCCACCGTGGTGTTAGGAAGACGTTGGCAAGTTCTGAGCCTAGGTTTTAGAAAACGAGCTCACGGATGGTGAGAATGGAAGATTCCTGTCTTCATTTATTTAACAAACACGGAATCTGTAAATAGACTTCATCTGCACCTTGGAGTCTTCTAAGGACTTGACATGTATTAACACATTCAGATTCCCCTAATCACCCAGCGAGAAACATACCAGTATTGTCCCTCATTTCACAGAAAGAAGATTAGCCCAGAGCCCAGTCTCCACACCTACCTGGTAACTGACTGCATGCAGACCTGCTCCTGCAGCATCCTCCCCCCTCGCAGGACAGCCACGGCCACGGCCCAGCCTCTAGAGCATGCAGCACTGTCCTGAAGTTGTCCAGCAGCTCGGGGGTGGTGCTGGGGTCAGGGGTGGCAGTCTTGTTCTCTGGCCTGAATTCATTCAACAATTTCAGTTTTTCAGACCTGAGGAGTCCAGTCTTAGAATCCTGCTTCCTTTGGGCTCTGAAGACCCAGTGGAGCCCTACACTTTTCCAACCACCTCCCCTTCCAAAAACTTGCCAGTTAATTTTAGGGTTGGAGAGAGGCTGTGCTCAGCCTGCCCACGTGGGGTTAAGGTTACCCGTGGCCTCTGCCTCTGGCCAGACTCGCTGGGAACAGCAGCAGCCACTTCCCGAAGCTCAGTGGGGGCAGGGGCATGACCAGGGCAGTGGGCAGTGGCCGGGCTCAACATTTCCAAGATGCTGGGAGCCCTGCCTGGATCCCAGACCCACAGCCCGCAGCTTCTGCAAAAAAAGGCAGTGCCTTTTCTCCAGCGTCGCCTGAAGAGCTTGCACTTTCTATATCATTCTAGCTTCACCAATGGCCTGACATTTCCTCCTGCAGAAATCCTGCCCAGGGTCTGCCTGACTTGATGCCCCTTGCTGGGATACATGCTGACAGATTATCTCAATAACGAGGAAAATAAGCCCGGTCCCAGTTCTTGACTCTCTGGGAAAGGTATCCCAAACCTTGTATTGATTTTTTTTTTTTTTTAAAGAAAAGACATAAGAAGACGTATGTACCAATTAAGAATAAAACTAACAGCTTATTACCCTCAGAGCTTTAAGGCAAATAGAGAGCATAAAGCACCAGTGCCCCCCACACCCTCCTATATTGAGACATACTAATTAGGCAACTATGTAAATGACCTTTTATTACAACACAACAGGCTGCGATTGGCTCAGTCCTCTGTACTGGATTGGGGACATCAGTCAGGGCCCCCGATTCTCTGAGTTTTGCAAACCTCTTTCCTTTTGCTGGTGGTTCTAGAAGTCCTCTCTCGGTGACCTCATCACAGGCTCATTGTGTCACCTGCTTGTAGGTTTCACTTGTGACTGCATCTAGGAGATGCTTATTCATTCATGTGCCCTGAGAGCCTTGCCTGAGCTAGACACACTGCACGAGCTGAGAAGACCTGCAGAGGAACATTGAACAGAAGAAGCAGATACCGGAAATTTCTAGAACCATAACATACATTTTAAAATACATTGTAAAATGACAATTTTCCATTGTGGTGGAAGCTGAAAACAAGCAAAATACTTGGGCACTGGCTTGCCTCGCGCCGGCCCAGCTGCCAGGGAGGTCACTCTGTTTTGTGTCCACTCTGATTCTGCATGCAGTAAGTGCTCGTTGGATACATCAACATGTTTCCCGACGTCCAGAAAGTCGACACCACCAGGGCAGAGTTTACCTGCTGTTACCGCAGTGGCCCTACACTGTCAGCTGCACCCAGCACGCAGCAGAACCCTGGTCAGTATTCACTGGGCGGACGGCACTGGCCTCAGTTCGTGCGTTCAGTCAAGGGCAGTCTGCTTTGGGGCGGGGACAGAGCGAGGGTCTGGATGTTTGGTCTCGAACAAGGTTTGGGCTTGTTTTGTTCTGATCTGGGCCCCATCTTCTGTGGTCTCCCAGACAGGCATGCAGAGGGAATGGATCAGCTAACTGCAGAGGGAATGGGGGTGACAAGTTAGGGGGCTTGGGGATACTGTCTTGCAGTCTGTGGCAGGACCCTCGCCCAGACCCGTGGAGCAGAGAGATGTGGCTAGGTACAGGGAGCATTGGAAAGGGGTGGCCCCCAGGGCTCAGGGGCTGGACTGGAATAGCCGACAGCGGGAAAAGAGAGAAAACAAGGAGCCAGGAGAAATCGAGGGCGACCAGCCCAGACTGAGGAGCCTGGGGGAGTAAGTGGAAGTAGAGGGTGCAGAGCCTCATAAAGGATGCGCGCCGCACCCCACTGGGAGCCAGGGTGTGTGGGCCAAATGCAGGCAGGTGTAGGTCCAGAGAGATCTCTCTGGTACTGTGCGTGGGTGGGTTAGAGGGAAGGCAGAGAGACAGTAAGGAGGCTCTCCCGCAAGCCAGGGGAGTCAAGGTGGAGACCTGGGGGAGGGCAGGCAGGCTGCAGGCTGGAAGCAGCATAGGATGCATGAGCGACCGGAGCAAGGACTGATGGGGCGGGCTTGGGGCGAAGCAGTAGTCTTGGGTGACTCTGAGCTTCTGGCTTGGTCAACTGGGTGGACGGTTTGAGTCACTCAGGGTCAGTGTGGGAGGGAAAGTTAATGTGAGGTCCCTATGAGTGACCTGGGCGATGGCAAGTTCCCGGCCCCATTGAAGTGATTCCTCAATTTACTTGATTTTTATTTATTTTTAAAGATTTATTTATTATCTATGCATACAAGAGCTGGGGTACAGGCCAGAGGTGTGTGTGGGGGGCGGTGAGAGGAGTCACCAGAGCCAGAGTGGGGAGCAGAACAGGCAGATCTACTGACATACACTGCTGAGGGGAGCAGTGGGCACAGCAGGAGAGGTCTGCTGTGCCATGTGGGTCCCCTCCCTGGCCCGGGATCGAACTCGCGCTGCTGTGCTATGGATGCTTTACAGCGCAGAGCTCAACCCACTGTGCCACCAGGGAGGCCCCTTCCTTAATTTACTGTAGGGGGCTCATGGGCTCTGAAAGTCTAGTTGACCCACATGTACATCAGCACCCAGTGCCTGAAGATAAGGGGCATAATGGATGTCCTCTCTGGTGCACGCAGTTTTCCACTTTCTTAGTCCAAGGACTTTAAACAGATCTCTGTATGAACCCGGAAGAATTACTGAAAGCGTCTCCTGGGTGGGAGCTGAAGCTATGGATTTCACTACTGTTCCGGTGGCGGAGTGTGGAGTAGGTGAGAAAGGAAGTGGTAGATCATGTGCCTCATATTTTTCCAAGCACTGAGCATCTCCTGACTTTATGATCTCCATATTTCATCACCTGGCATTTTCAGAGGGTTTTATCTCCTTTCATTCTAGTGATTTTGCAAGTGTAATCTTTTGAAGCACAGTGTTAACCTTGCACAAATAGCCTCACACTTAGAATTCACTTATTCATTCACTCACCTACCTGTTGCCCCTCCCACTGGTTCATTTCATGTGTTTGATGCGGGGCCCAGACATGAGTATTTTATTAAAGTTCTCCAGGTGATTCTAAAGTGCAGCCAAGATGGGACTTAACAGTTCCATGAGGCAGAGATCATGCCCAGTTCATTTCTGCCACATTCCCAATGTCTCAGGCCTTGTCTGGGCCAGAGAGAGACCTCCAAATACTTGCAGAACAGTAATTCAGTCACACATCAAACATTTATTATGCATTGCAGATAGTTTCTAGCGGAGGAAGAGAGTATCTTTGTCCTTTTCCATGGGCAACCATCAGGAACCAGGCCTAGGAAATGAATGATGACGACTCCCATACTGGAAGGGCGAGGGTGTGTCATTCTTGAGCCTCTCAAACACTTCGCAGGTACTTTCTTCTACCTAATGTCATCACAGGACTTTGTCCTTCACTGAGGGCCCATTCCTGACCCAGAAGGAGGCAGACACGAAGGAGGCTCCTCGCTTGAGGAAGAGGTCTGCCACTGTGCCAAGACTCCATGCCACCTTTCAGGTGCCACCTCGAGGCTTGCCGCTGTCTAGCTAATCGCTATGGCATAGGGCTGTCCTTGTCTCACTCAGGACTTACTTATTCCTTGCTTCCATCCTCATTATATGTCTGCATTCCTGTGAGCTGAGCCCGGCTCTCCAAGTTACGGAGATGTTCCCATAGTCCTCTCGACTCACAGGACCGTCTAGCTGATGCAGGAGTTTATTTCACTTGACTCCAATTTAACTGTCCTGAGCCCCTTCCTAATATTGCCAAGAGATTTCCTAACAGATATGTAGCCCCACAATTCAGGCAATTATTCACGTATTCCCCCACATCATTAGTTTTATGGAACACTGCCAGGGGGCATATTTTTCTTTTTCAGGACTCCAGAGAATAAAGGAAATAGAACTCTTACTATGAAGTCATATAAAGGAGTTTATTTCTCAGAAAATACCCCATAGCACTTTTATAAAACCTCACATAGAGAAACTGCATTTAGCAAGAGAGTGATTTTGAACTCACCTGCTGCCGTGGGGATCACCATGCAGGTCTCTTGCCTTCTAGAACATGGCTTTAAAAAATGTCTATTGTGTCTCCCAACCACAGTGGGGTGTCTGTGGTTCTTGTGGGGAGGTCACGGTTCATGTTGGGTCTTGTTGAGTTTAGGTAGGGTGACTATGATTTAATCACTCAACTGGGTATGTATCTGGGTGGAGAGTAGTGATATTATTAATTATATTGACATAGCAAATATAAATCAAGACAGCCCGAATCCACTGGGACATCCGGGTACTTTAGACTTAGGGCTGTGATCCTACCATTCACTGACGTGTCCCCCTATGGGTCTGAAATTAGGGTGAAAACACAAAGAGTTCAGCCAAATTGGACAAACTATTAGATTATAACTCATGGGAGTGGTTTTCTCTACCGAACCGGAGAACAAAGGATGTCGGGAGTCTGTTAGCTAGTTCTTGGAATGATGCTGCCTACCCAAACTCATCATTTTAAAGTAGCGATCATTTATCCTAACATCTCTGCAGGTCTGCTGATCTAGACTGGGCTCGAATCCAAGCTAGAGAGGATCCGCTCTGCTTCCCTTGTCTCTCCTTTTCCCTGGCTCAGTGGCACCTAACTGAGCAGGCCCTTCCATGGCGATGGCAGCAGCACATGCATGGAGACAGCTGTGGGCCTGAGCCCTTTGCAGCTCCGAGTCCCCTCCTGCAGTGTCCCCTCTCCTTGCTCCAGGTATCCAGCCCTGAACTGTGCCTACCTGCTGTCACGGCCCTGCACGGCCTCCTCTCAGGTAGGTGATACTGGGTCCTGCGAGCTTGTTAATCAGACAGAATAACCAATCTGATTATGCCTAGTTCAGTCACGGGTCACCCCTCCCAGGGAATCTCCTGTCTCGTGTTTAAACAAGTAACAGGCTCTGGAGGAATGGCTTGGCTGAGGGCTCAGGATCGGTGCAGGGCAGGCAGAGGACAGGCCTCCGGAAGGGAAAAGGCCCCTCTGGGAGGGGCTTTAGAGTGAAACATCTCCCCCCGCAGATGACATGGGGCTCTTGCAAGTCCGAAGATGGCCAGACAGTAGTGGTGCTGCCGTGTGGGTGGAGCATCCCGTCTGCAGAGCACGAGAGATGGCGCACGTGACTGTCCTGGCAGCTCTTCGTCAGCCTTTCTTTTTTTTTTATTAAAATATTTTAAAATTTACATATACTTGCCATTAATTGTAATCCCCATGTATTCCCCATCACCATCTCACCAGTGCACCATCACCTCAGTCCCTCNNNNTCCCATCTTCCCTCAACCATCCCCCTCCCCTCCCCACCAGGTGTCCCCAGTCTGTCCTTGACTCCTCATTTTTGGTTTCTGTGTCTTTATTGCTGTTATTGTTATTATCGTCAGCCTTTCTTTCCACGGCCATCATTCTCCTAGTTCAGCTCGCCTCTTCTGCAAGTTGGGCTCTTGCAATAACTCCAAGCAGGTCTGCCTGAGTTCAGTGTCCATGCCCTAAACATCACAGCCAGTGTTGTCTTTTCCATTTCTCTTATTTACATATTTAGAAAACATTTTTAAAAATATAGAAAAATATATAGCTAACTAACATCCATGTATTTGCCATTCCAAATCAACAAATGCTAACTTTGCCATATTTGATCTGTTCATCCATCCATCCATCTATCTATCCATCCATCCTTCCTTCCATCCATCCATCCATCCATCCATCCATCCATCCATCCATCCATCCATCCATCCATCCATCCATCCATCCATCCATCCTTCCTTCTATCCATCCATCCATCCATCCATCCATCCATCCATCCATCCATCCATCCATCCATCCATCCACCCACCCACCCATCCATCTATCCATTTAACTACCATTTATTAAATATAGAATATATTTGGAAAAGTAGACATACCATAAAACACAGTTGTTGAATTTTTACAAAATGAACATAGTCATATGACCAGCACCACAAAAAAGAAACAAAACTCTACCAGGCTCCCCTTTCCCATCCTTTCTGGTCATTCCACTTCCCCATCCTGCTAAAAGGTAACCGCTACCCCAAGTCTACCAGCGTCAGGTCGGTTTGTCTATTTTTGAACTTTGCGTAAATGCAGCCACACAATCTGTGCGCTTTGTATATTGTATTTACTTTGAATCTTCTCTTTGCAGAAAGATATTTTAAAGATAAATGTGAAGTCCCCTATGTTTTAATTCCTCTATTGCCTTTTCCTTCCCCACAAGCAACCACACATCACAATGCCATACATATTCAGTCCTGTTTTTTATGTTTACGTGTGCATATAACATTTGCTGGGGATATGTTTTGCTTTTATTTAAATAAATGGTTTCACAATGTAAGAACGTTCTGCTACTTGCATGTTTCACAGACAGAATTTTTGAAACCACACGATGGATTATGTGACTTTTCCTTCTTTTTAATTCCCCTTGCTCCCCCCTCCCATGTCCTTGGTTCCTGGAAATGGGGGCGCTGTTCGATGCTTCCTGGCGTCTGTGAGTCTGCACCACGCAGGATGCTCCATACAGTCTTTAGGACAAACAAACAAGTGAGTGAACGAGTGAGAAATCAAGGTGTGCACCTCATTACCTGGAAAGTCTAGAACAAATCCTCCCTCCTCTATTGGTCTCTTTTGGGGGGAAGGTGTCTTTTTTAAATCTTATTTTCATGTTCTTTTTGATGGATTTGCAATATTGGTCTATAAAACTCCCTGGAGACTCTCAGACCACCACCAAGCCCAGTGTAAATATTTGACTTTATGAAATGTTCCTACAGAAGGAGGGGGGCATGGTGGAGCCATGTGGGGTTTCTGTAGCTTGGCTGCTGATCTGTTTTCCTGCAACCTTTGTTTTCTTTACTCATAACAGAATTATCAGGACATCTAAGGAGGTGACAACATTAACTTCACATTTTGACAAATTGGTAAAACATCAATCCTCCTCTGAGTTAGGCAGCCCTGGGTTTCCTGTTGAATGCTGCTGCTTCTTCTAGGCTCTCAGGAGGGAGATTCTAGGGCCAGAGTGGTTGGGGTGTGTTGGCCTTGAGATGGTGACATCTCGAGGCAGTGTTGGGTTCTATGGCTGACAGCTCCCGTGACCCCAAAGCTCTACACTCAAGACTTAGGTTCCCTCAACCCTTCTTGTTCACACCCCTCACCCAGGACTCAGTCTTCATCCTCATGGAAAAAATGCCCATTTTAGAATTGGAGTGGAATCCTGGTTATGCCACCGACTGGATGACTTGAGTAAGTCCACACCCTCTCTGACACTCAGTGTCCTTAACTGAGGACCGAATGTTACTCATCTCCTGGGTTTGTTGGGACAATTAAACCACGAGTGACAAAGGATGTGAAAATGTCCTGCTCTTAGATAGCACTTGTGATCTTTCTATTTGTGTCTACACGTAGAAAAAAGGCTAGAAAGAAATGCAACAGACGCGTCACACAGCCACAGGCACACTATGTGTGTTTTCTGTGCCTGCATTTCTTTCTAAACATTTATCACAAGCATTTTATGATATCATTAAAAACACCTGCTCCACATTGCTGTTGCTAGCTGAGTAATATTCTAACATCTGGTTGCCTTGCAAGGACACTTAACTATTTTCACATTTCGAGCCTTATTGTTTATTTTCAATTTTTTATCAAGGAAATTTCTGAGGCCAGCCCCGTCTGATTTCTTTCTTTCTTTTTTTCACTCTTGCAAACAACATGGTTTTCATTATTTTTACTTTGCTTTGTTTTGTTTTCTGTCTGAGACACTTATAATTTATTTTTAACTTGATGTCAAGCTGTGGGTTTCTTTTTTATCAATTATGCTTGGTGTAGCATATACCATTTTGCTTTGCAATCTTAGATATTTTTTCAGTTTCAGAATGTCCTACTATAGTTTTGATTGGTATTTCAGTGTCATTACTTTTTTTGAAGACTTTTTTAAGGAACACATCTTTTTTCTTTTTGTAAATTGGATCGCTTTTCTCTGTCCTTCATGCACGCTCATTATTTGGAGCTCTAGATTCTAAAAGATATATTTCAAGTTGACTGTTTCACTAAAACTCAATTTTCTATAATATAAATCTTGTTCTCTATTACTTGTAATGTAAGCTCTGTGTGTATGTTTTTCTTTTTACTGGGGCAACATTAGTTTACAACAATCTCTGTCACAGGTACATGGCTTCTCACCTCTGCACCTGTATATGCCACATCACTCATTCTCCCTCTTCATTCTCCACTCCACATGTCTTCCTCTCCTTGTTCCCTTTCCTTTCCCTCTGGTCATCACCATTCTCTTGTTAGAGTCTAAAGATTTGTTTTGGGCAAAATGTGATTCTAAGCCTGTATTTGTAGTTTCTTTACCTGCTTTGGGATCTTAAAGAGACTTTCCTTCAACCTATTCTGCATTTTGCTTTTGCATTTTGACTCAGCTTTTGTCTCCTTTCCCCTGCCTAAGAAGTCATACCTTCTTGCAATTTGAAAACAAAATAAAGTGCTTTCTAAGATTTTCCATTTTTTTAAGTAAACAAATTTCAAGGCATGCTGTTTCTTTAGGGGAATATGTATTCTGGAGGAATATTTGGCAAACTGTGGTCCATGGGCCAAATCTGGCCCATTCCTTGTTTTCGAAAATTTTATTGGAAAATTTGAAAGTTTTATTGGAACACCCCCACACTCATTTATTTATATATCATCTGAATCCTTGCTCTCACACCGTAGGATAATTACAATGGCGACCCTATAGTTCACAAAACTACAATGCTACTATCTCATCTTTCATGGGAAATGTTGACCAACCCCTGAACTGTTCTTACCCATTTAATGATTATTAAGTAAACAGAGATACTTTAAGTTCATATTTTGATTCCAGAAATGTATGGCTTCCACATAGGTGGTGTCAATAAACTCATGTAGGTGTCAATAAACTCATTTTCTTAAATATAAGTTAGAGTGGGAGCTCACCATCAGGACATTCATAGAAAATAAATAACACACATACTCGGTAATTGATAAACTATTTGTCAAGAGACGATTTCCTAAAGTGTGGGAAGAATTCAGGGACCCAAAAGGGGAGAAGCAGTACCCTTACTCTAATACCAGTGAGACAACTCTCCCTGCCCCGGGCCTGAAGGATGAAGTGGTGGAAAAAGGGATGCAGGCCCCAGGCACCATAGCTGAGCAGGGAGCTGTTTATAAGAGATGTGACTTTTAAAGGAGATACATTTAAATTTCAGTGGTGGGGGAGGGCTCCCTGGTGGGGTTAAGCGCCACACTGTGGGGCATCCTCGCCAGGGAGGGGACCCACATGGTGCAGCAGACCTCTCCTGCCTCGCCCGCTGCTCCCTCAGCAGTGTGTTTCAGTCCACTTGCCTGTTCTGCTCCTCACTCTGTTTCTGGTGGATCCTCTCACCCTCCACGCCTCTGGCCTGTACCCCAGCTCTTGTGTGCATAAATAATAAATCAATCTTTAAAAAAAAATAAACTCCAGTGGTCATTGGGAGAGAGCCAAAGTAACCATCGCCTCACCTCGGTCTCCTGCCCAGGTGTCATGCTGGTGCCTCGCGGCTTCCGGGCGACAAGGGGCCCTTGCACCATGCCCGCCACAGGGACCCCGCGGGTGGGGAGGATGAGTACTGAGAGACATCCAGCCCTGGCGCTCGTGTTTGCAGGCTTAAGATCAGAGCTGGGCAGTGGAGCTTTTCAGAACGATGGCAACGCTCTGTCGCTCTGGTGCCTCTTATGCTGGCCACCAGGCCGATGAGGCCACTGAGCAGTGGAAATGTGGTTATGGACCCAGGGGCGGAATCTTTAATTTGAATTAATTTGAATTAATTTAAATTTAAATAGCCATGCAGAACTAGAGTTCTCAAAATGGTCTGCTTGTGTTGAATACACAGTTCTGGGTAGGTTTCTATTTTTCTGTTTTCTTTGACCACATGGCACTTCGCTGGGAAGTCCTAGAAACTTTACTCCATGGTTCTCTGATTATGAGACAGACATTCATTTCGGAACACTCTAAGATATGCTCATTTCTAGAAACAATGTCTGAAAACTCACCAGGCCCTAACAAGCACAGTCCAGGCTTCCTTTCGTGACTTCGCCTGCCTAATATCCCACCTCGAACCTCTTTCCCTTTCACCGTCGGTCATACGATGCTCCTTCGAGTGAGGTAGAGACGCAGTGCTGGGGGTTTTCAGGAAGGATGACTCCAGAAAGCTCTCTGCGCATACTCCAGGGTATCTGCTTTTTCAATCAGCAGAATCTGGAGTCTTTACCTGAGAAGGAGGGTCTGACGTGACTGCCAGCTCTGAGAGTCTGGTGCAAGCAGTCAGGGGGTGTCAGCAGGATGTTTTAATGCATCCCCTTCCCTGTACGTAGTTAGTGTAACTTTCGCACGGAATCTGAAGCTTGACTGATATTCTGGGCTCTGTGGGTGTTCCTGTGTGAAGCTTAGTGGGGACCTGGAAGAGGTCACACCAGAGGTGGTTGTGTGGATTCTATAAACCTGAGGGTTTTCCCTCCGCATTTTTTCTTTAAGATTGTCACTGTTGCTGCTGAAAGCAGATCATGATTTTGAATGTGCATAATTTCAAGTCTGATGCAAAATTAATACCAATTGCTTGATTTTCACACTGAGACATTAATTACTATTTGTTTTGCATTTGCATTCACAGGTATCTGTGGAGGGAAATTAGCATACGCTGTTGTTAGACCATTATTAAAATGACAGTTGGGAAAATATTTGAAAAATATTGTCTTTCTTTCTGTTTTCCTCTCTGGTATTGCCATTGTTATTTTTTATTTTCTCGGTAACTTGCATGGTTTTGAAATGCTGGTTAAGAAATGGAAACCATTTTGAGACCTAGGGACTTACAATAACATCCGTGGTGTTGGAACTGGGACTTTGGGGTGATTTTTGCATTTGTTTGCAAACAAGCCTAACCGGTCCAGCCATTCAAAGGGGATGAATCAGAGGCACCTGTGAAAGTTTTTGTTGCTTACATCTTCGAGGGGCACATCCAACTCCTTCAGCTGGTTGGGCTGAGAAAATCAAGCAAAGGGAATTATGGGCTTCGTATCACTGTGTTTGGCAAAGAAGCCTGAAATCGGAGCTGGACCACGACGCTCCATGTGTCTTGGCAATGCCACCGAGTGGCTGAAGAAACATGGGCAAGACACCTTGTTTCTTACCTGGGACTAGGGTACTCAAAGGAGGATACTCAAGAAGCATCTTGCTGACCCTGCAGAGCTGGTGACATTGGCGGTGACTGCACCTGCAGTTGCAGCCATTCCAGTTCCTAGGAGGGTGGGTTTGGGTGGGCACCCACGGGGGCTTGTCCTGCAGTCTGACTACTCTCTGCCAGTGTCTGTGAGTCTGTGCTGACATGGGGCTCCTGTGAGTCTCCCTGTGACCATGAACTTACTTAAGGAAGACAGCCTCTCTAGAAGGAGAGCCTTCTGATTTTTCAAATATCATTATTAACAAAATAATAAATCAATAAATTCATTGGACATCTACTCTGCCAGGTATAGGCTGTCCTTGGTTTCCATCCTTAGGGAACTTGAAGTCTAGTACAACACAGGATGAGTACCTTCCCCTGCAAGCCGGAAGGAGATACGATTAATTAGTGGATCGAGCCATCGACTCATTGACTAACCACTTGTTAAGACTCTAAGGACAAGTCCCATGCCAGGCACCGGGGACGGGAAAGTGAACAGGGTAAGGTCCTTTTCTTCAGAGTTACCAAACTCTCCCTATGCTCTGCTCAGAAATCTTTGTGGGGTCCGTCACACATTCAGAGTCCCGGAAGCCCCCTCTCCTGCAAGAGATTCTGACCAGGCATCTGGATTTTGAATCTGCATTTTGGGTTTTGAATCTGCATTTAACAAGCTCCTGGGTGATGAACAACCTATAAACCTGGCTCTGGGGAGTCCATATGAGGCAGGAGACACACACACACACACTTGCACACACACACAATGGAATCAGAATGGAAGAACCAGAAAATATTTCTCAGAGGAGGATATCAGCCCATTCCTCTTTCCACCTGGCTTCTGCAGCCTCTCTGGACTTGAGTCCAGAAATTCTCATTCTCAGCAGGGAAACAGACTTGGATGGCCTCTTGACAACCCTGAAGTCCCTATAAGAAAACCCAAGTCCCCTTCTCCATGATAAATATGCACATTTTCTATGGAAAATACAGATAAATATTATTATGCATTATACCATAAGTTTGGTCTCCTTATCCGTAAATCTTTTTGGAAAGAAAACTGCTTTGAATTGCCATGTTATTTCACACTCTTTTGGCACACTACCATTTGTGGAACCAATATATTATTTTTGGATATTCTTTTAGCAAAGGCCATTTAGTGACAAATACTGTGAAAAGCACAGTGCATGCATTATCTCATTTAATATTCACAGCAAATTTGCAGGGTGAATATCATACCCCGTCCCACTGTGTAGCTAGGGCTTAGGGTTGGGTGCCTTGCCCAGGGGCCGGGGGAGGAGGGCATGCCCAACTGCTTGCTCTGGCAGTGATACCGAGATGCTCACCTGTGCACCTGTGCTTGGTCATCTCCTTATCCACGATTCCTGAAAGCGGAAGCTGTTCCGTCTGCACCGATCCTGTTTCCTCACCTTTTCTCCTCTCTCTGGTTTCCGCCGTTTCTCCAGGACTCTGTTCTTTCCCCTCACTACAGAAGCAGGGAAGTGAGTGGGGCTCCCGGGACCCCTCTTCTTGGCCACTGATGTCTCCTTGGGCAGCCATGTGTAAAGGCCAATAAGAGCAGGTCAGGGTGACGGTGTGACAAGGTGTCAGCTCCTATGGCTGTACCTGGGCGGTGATAAGCGCCTGGGTGAGCTTTCTCAGTGACCCCTGGGTGGTGGCTGACAAACAGCATCAGGGCCGGGAACAGCAGGCCTCAAGGCAGAAGGAAGTGTTCAAGGCAGCTGCGAGAAAGGCCCCCAGGCCTCCTGCCACTGAGCCCCGAGGAATGTCCGCAGGGAGAGCCGCACAGGGGCCGCAGCAGGCAGGGCGCCTGGCAGGACAGGAGGGGTGTCAAGTGCAGGCCCCCCTCCCTGCTGGGGCTCAGCCTCCCACAGGACAGGCTGAGGGTGTATGTCTGCTGAGGGGCTCTTCTTTTGGCAGTTCCACCCTGCGTCTTCAAGGGCACTTAGAAATGCACCCGCATCCACTTAAACATGGTGTTGCGCTGCAGGCCAAGGGAGCATCTGCATTACTTTGCAGACGTCCGATGGGCATTTATTTTATTTCCTATGATCTACAGGAGCCATGCTTTTGGAGGACTTGGTGCTTTGGGAAGCTCTTGATGAAGCTCATCAGTATTGGGTCTATAATACCCAATTGGTGAATCAGCCCTATCCTTTATGAACGTTATTATTTTTTTAATTAGACTTATTTAATTATATTTGACATCAACTGTAGTCCCCAGGGAGTTCCCACCACCATTTCACCCATGTGCCATCACCTCAGCACCTTGTGCTCCTTTTACCCTCATCCCCGTCTTTGCCCTCCCCTCCTCCCCCACCCCCATGGTCCCTCTGGTTTATCTTTGGCCTTTTGATCTTGTTGAGTTTTTTTTGTTTGTTTGTTTATTTGCTTGTTTTTGGTTGCAATGGTCATTTTCTTGAGCTTACTCTTCTTTTTTGTGTTGTTGTAGCTGTTTCTCTTTCACATTCCTCCCAAAAGTGAAGCCATCCGGTATTTTTCTCTTGCCTTCTGACTTGTTTCACTGAGTATAATTCCTTCTAGCTCCATCCAGGCTTCTATAAATGGCCCTAGTTTATCATTTTTGATTGCTGAATAGTATTCCATTGTGTATATGGACCACATCTTCCTGATCTTATGAACTTTAAGAAAGGAATGTGCTACTTGTTGGTGCCCCCAAGTGCAAACCCCTTCAGTGAGACCTTCTCTATTCAGCTTCCCATCCCCCAGCTCCCCTGGCCTCTACCTCCTCAGTGCTTCCATAGCACCTGGATGCCACTGGCAGGCAGGGATGGTTCACTCCTAGTTGCTGCCATATCTGCCTCCTCTGTGGGCAGCTGGCCTTGCCCCCATCTGAATCCCCAGTGGCTTAGCAACGGTGCTAGGAGGTGCAGTGTAGGGCCTGACTAATGCCAGTTAAATGAACAGAAGAAAATATGAATGACTGGAGCTCCTAGGGAGGTCTCTGGATTGAGGGTTCTCAAAAACTGCACCCCAGAGCAGCAGCAGCAGCAACAGCGTTAGCTAGCAACTTGCTAGATGTGCAAAATCTCAGGGTCCTGTGCCAGTCATCCTGAGCTGGACTGGTATCGCTTGCAGCTCATAGGGATGTGCTCCAAGACAGAGAATCAGCTCAGGCTTCTCAGACTGTGATGCATGAGCAAATCGCTTAAAATGCAATGGAAATGCAATGGCTTTGGGATAGGACCTGAGAGTCTGGTTTTCAAACAAGCTCCTAGGTCATTCTAACACTGGTCCATGGACCACACTTTGAGTAGCAAGTCCCCAGGCTACTTCGACCCAAAGCCTAGTTTATTGTTGCCAGGTTGGGAGAGGGAAACCGACACTTGGCGGGTCATGCCACTTCTTCGAGCCTTAGTTTCTTTCTCTAGCACCCTGTAGAATGATCCTGACTTCATCGGGTTACTGCTGCGGATAAATGAAATAATATATGCAGAGCATAGTGCGTGGAGCATAATAAATGATCAAGACTTTGCTCTCCATCTATCCTCCCGACACGACTCCCTATTGTTTTGGTTTTATTTTTTTCCTTTTTCCTTTCTCATCCAGGTATTAAACCTCTTAAACACAAAGACTCTGCTTTTATCCTTTCAAAGCCAGCCAGGAAAGGTGGTTATTTGAATGACTGAAGTTAAGTAATGAGAAAAACCTTTAAAATCTCCTCTAATTTTCCTTACAACCCTTTAGGACTTGACAAACATTGTCAAACGGGAAGGGGGTGAACTCACGAGAGGTAAGGGGAATAGAACTGTTTCCGGCAGGCTGGGGATCTGGGAGCGGGGCTGAGAGAACGCCCACGTGGTTCGGAGCCAACAGGTTCTCAGTGAGACTGCCGAAGTGCTGCCTGCCTGGAATCTGGGTGCACAGCCTCACGGGGGTGCTGGGGAGGAAGGGATGAGGGACTGGAATGTGGGGGCCTCCGGTGCATTTTCCTAATTATCATCATTTGTCTTCCTGTAAGACGCAGAGCCTCGTTTGACTTGGCGGAGGATGGTGTGGGCAGGGGAGGTGAGGGCGTGGGGGGAGGAAGGCAGCATGAAATTAATTCTCTGCCTCTCCTCTCTGGAATGTCAGCAATGTGCTGAGGAGAGTGGGGAGTAAGGCTGGTTACCGGGCCCCCTCCCCAGCCAGGGTTCAGAGCCTCTGAGCTTTTCTGGCTCTTTGGGGCTTCCTAGGTCCCAGGGCTGTGGCACCCTGCTCCTCGCTAACTTCCTGCTTCTGTCCTCAGCAGGAGGAAGCCCGAGCTACCCTCTGCTGGGATTTCCCCATGATGACCCCAGGGTGGATGGAGCAGGCATAGCTGCCCAAGTCCAGCCGGGCCTGCTCCAGCCGGCAACAGTGTGGCCAACGGGGGCGGCTCGGAGCTGTGCCACCTGCCCAGGGCCCAGCACAGTCTCACTCTGATGTGTATCTTGCTCCGGCCCAGCTCCCGCGCTGTCTCTGAACTGGCCCGGGGGGCCAGCAGGCCCTGCACGTTCACTCGCTCCAGGCTCACGTTCAGGTTGGCCTCACTTCTGCGTGAGCCGATGTTTATACAGACTCTGATAGGAAAAGGGTTGTGACACGCTCAAGCCAGATGTTCTCACCTCGCGCATGCGCCAGCTGCAGTGCAGGGAGCTCAGGTGACTTACCTGAGGGGCCACAGACAGGTGTTCAGTGTGGAGGCAGCACCATTGCTGAGACCAGTGTCTTCCATCCACTACCAAGGAGGGCGCCTGCGGCATCTGCCTCTGGGGGCCTCTGTTCACCTTCCCTGCCTGGAGTAAGCCTGGCTTGTCAGGTTCTAGCTGTGCAGGTCAACGACTACAGGTGCTTCCCCACAGGTGGAAACTTCCAGAAGCAGGAGAGGGGAGCCCTTGGCACAAGGGTTACTGCTTACCTGCGTGGAGAGAGTGCCCAGTCCTCTGGCCCAGGCAGCTCTGAGCTGGCTCCTGGGGTGGTGGGAACCCCGGACTTTGTGGGGTGGGGATGACAGTGGGGGAACACATGCATGGTGTTCTCATTGCTTGGTACCCTCAGTTGAGATGGGGAAGACTCCTTCAACTTTGCCTATATTGGCCCATCGGCTTCCCTAAGTCTACGCACATCTTCTATTATGAGAGCAATAAGGCTCGTTGGAGATAATTTGGAAAATACAGAAAATAGCAGAGAAAAGGAACCCCCTCCCACACTTCTGCCACAAAGAGATAAACATTATTCTTAAAGGTGTATTTCCAGTTTTTGTATATATTGCCTGACCCAACTGAGCTCATATTGTGTCCTGCCTGCTTCACTTAACAAGGGTATTTTCCACGTTACTACAAATCCCCCTTTTCGACGCAGAGCAGTTAGCCATTGTTTAGCCATCTGATTATCGGACAGCTGCATGTTTCTAAAAATTTCACAAGATATTGTAGAAACAAAACCATCCTTGTAAAGCCAAGCTTTGTACCCCAAACGTACATCTATTTAAGTAACAAATAATAATGACTACACTGCTATAGTCAGGAATTAGGTTTTTCTAGAAGAGATTCTTAGAAACGGAGGACAGCTTGATCAAAGGTTGATCAAGTCTCCGGGGCGCCACACGTTGCTGTCTTAAAGGCTGACCCCCACTTTCCATCCCACGATCCTGTTGGCCATGCATGTGATGGGGCACCTGCGGACCTGCCGGAGAGACACTGAGAGGAGGAGGCCGTGTGGTCTCGATGTCAGAGTTGGCGTGCTAGGCCCAAGGACACGAGTCATTTTGCCTCTGTCCTAGTGGCCCCTCATAGAGTGGTTTTAGGAGTTGAATGCTACTAGAGGGGAGGAAAGGCAGGCCCAGTCGTTCATGGCCAGGGAATTTGGGTGCCTGGGTGGTGGGTGTGGTGTGGTGTGAACCTGTTCTGCTGGGTCATCCGTGGTACTGTGAGCCAAGGTTGCCCTGAACAAAAAAATAAATAAAAGTGAATGAGCGATGATGGCAAACAACCTGCTTCAAAAGATGCACACAGGGCCTCCCTGGTGGTGCAGCGGGTTGAGCACCGCACTGTGAAGCATCTACAGCCACTGCAGCACAAGTTCGATCCCCGGCCAGGGAGGGGAACCACAGGACGCAGCAGACCTCTCCTGCCTCCCCGCTGCAACCCTCAGCAGTGTGTTTCAGTGGATCTGCCTGTTCTGTTCCCCACTCTGTCTCTGGTGAATTTTCTGTCCCTGCCCATGCCTCTGGCCTGCGCCCCAGCTCTTGTATGCATTAACAAATAAAATCTTTAAAGAAAGAGAAAGCTGCACACAGTCAGCACGAAACACAAGAGCTAGCAGGGAGCCCGGTTCCTCCTCGGCTCTCAAGGACCCCGGGCCTCGGCCTGTGCTCCTGGCAGATGCGTGGGGGAAGGCCTGACCCCCGGGGCTCAGATGGAGCCGTGCCCATGGCCTCCCCTTGTACATTCTGCTGAACAAATTCTTATAATTAAATCATGACTTGTAACGTTTGAAATGGTGGCTTTTACGTTTTACTGAAGTGCCATTGCCTGCTGTTCAGTGTTACACTCCCTGTTTATATTGCGATGCAAATTATTCCTGGTGGAGAGTTTACAAACTGCACTTCCATTATTAATAGGGTTATGATTTTCCCCCTTCCACTCTTATCTCTATGGCTGGTGTCATGCATAATTCATGCTCACTACCTACCCTTCCCTGGTCTCAGTGCCAGGGCACAGTGGTCTCGCTCTCTCGCACTTTCTCTGTGTCTCTCTCTCCCTGATGACAGTAATTGGAATGCAGGGACAGCAAAATGACCGTGTCCCTGGCTTCAAACTCTCTAGAATGATGTTCCCTGGAAGGACTCACATTCAGGGGAGAATAGATGTGCCGGGCCATCTACAGTAAGGTTTGAGTTCCAATTCCCTCTGCACTCGGAAGCTTTGGCAGACACACTTAGGACTCGTGGGGGCCGGCCCCAGAGCTGGGTGGTCAGAAGGGAAGGGGTGGCTTGGGGAAGGAGGGGTGGCAGGGCACGGGGCGGCCCCGCGTGCATCAGCTGGCTCCTGGATAGGGCGAGTCGAGGATGTCTGTGGAAGAGCCAGAGCCTCTTTCTTCACCCTGTACCCACTGGCTGCCCCTTTCAGTGGGTGGGGAGATTTCCAGTCTTCTCCCCCCTTAACCGTTAAGCCCCTGAGCTAGCCCTTCTCATGGACAATTGACACCGAGGCTGAACCCCACCAGAAAATCCCAGGGTGCCCGGCCAGATGTCTGTTTCAGGTTGGGCCTCCTTCTAACCCTAAATGCTGAGTTTGGGGAACGAGGTCAGGCCTGTGCCCCCTCACGAAGTTCAGGTGCTTGGCTGGGAGCAGGTACCATCTGCTGGAGCCCGGGAAGGTCTCCGCGGAGATGGACATGGGGAAGTGGGGCCACAGCTGGGCCCCAAGGCAGAGAGGCTGGTGTCCAGGAGAACTGAACCTGCAAACTACTTTTTGGACCCTCCCAGCCTGGGCACAACTGCGACCGTCAGAGTAGAAATCAGCTGATCTTCGAGCCAGATTCCTGACCTGACCAGAAGGAAGGGCCAGGAGGCCTCTCTGACGAGTTTCCTCTCACCTCGCTGTGCTCCTTGCGTCCACCTGCCACTCTCCTCCGCTAAGGCCACAGCTCTCCGGAGCCCCTCGGGGGACCCTGCTCCTGCTGTGCATGGCAGCCCCACAACCTCGCGACCCCATGAGAGCTTCTCCTTTACCAAGCCCAGACCAGCTCATCTGGCCGGGCAGGAGAATCGCCACGCGTGGGGTGTCAGCCCGGCGTGCTCCCTGGCCAGAGGTCAGTGGCAAGGCCGGGGGCAGCGGGGCCACAGACTTTTCTTTTCCTCGAGGTCCTGGTCAGGTGCCAGGCACTGGGGACAGCCGTTGGCCCTCTCTTGCTGGAGAGTCTGAACTCTGTGGCCGGGGGCTGCCAGGGGCCTACGGTCCCTCTTACTCCAAAGCACGGGCTGCAGACAGCCCTTCCTAGGATCTGGGTGCCCTGGAGACTGATTTGTCCCCTGAGGCCCGAGCCCCAAGCCCTTCCTGGAGGCCCTGCTGCGGCCTCTACGGCATCTGCGTCTTGTCTCCTCACCACAGCCGGTGGCGACTGGCACATTTCTAGCCCTTGCCCAACACACACTCCCCATTTCCTGGCAGGCCCTGAACCGCACCCTCCACTCCCCTGGCTCAGACATTTACCTCCCATCTCTGCCTTCTCCGCCCCCTGCTCCAGCAGCCTCGAGCATCCTCGCAGCTCCCCACGCACTCTCACCACACCCCAGGCCCCCCTCCTCCCCCACAGCAACACACAGCCAAGTTGCAAGCACAGCCTCAGACAGGGGCAGAAACACACAAAGGCACAGATACACCCACACGTCTCCACGTGTGTGTGCAGACCGCCGGGCACACCAGCGGGGAGCAGCGTGCACACAGCTGCTTCCAGGAAGGCCCGCTCCGTCCCCCCGCGCGTGGAAAGCCGCAGCCGATGCCCTCAGACCCACTCACGCCTCGGCCGCTGGGTGACCCACTGAATCATGAGCGCTTTCCTGTTTAAGTTTGTTTTCTTCTGGCTACAGGGAGCTGCTTCGTTCCGAGAAGTGGAGCCAGGGGAGCCGACAGCCCGCAGTGTGGCTGGCACTTTGCTGTGTCCTCGCCCCCCCGCGCTCTGTTTACACGGCGCCTCTTCCGGGACCCTTCGTGGTACCACTTCTGCGCCACTGGAGGGAGCGAGCAGGACAGAACTGCGACTTTATTTTTTAAAGATGTATTTATTTATGCACACAAGAGCTGGGGTGCAGCTCAGAGTTGTGGGGGGTGAGAGGACTCACCAGAGACAGAGTGGGGAGCAGAACAGGCAGGTGGACTGAAACACACTGCTGAGGGGAGCAGCGGGGAGGCAGGAGAGTCTGCTGCGCCCTGTGGGTCCCCTCCCTGGCCGGGGATCGAACTCGCGCTGCTGTGCTGCGGATGCTTCACAGTTCACCGCTCAACCCGCTGCGCCACCAGAGAAGCCCAGAACTGCGACTTTAAAGCTTCTACTACTGGTCACTTATGTAACACTCTCTTGTCATTGCAAGCACCTGGGAGTGACTTCTGTCACACTCGTTTTTGAGTCTCCTCTTAGCCCCAAGCGCTGAGAGCTCCACGCCTTCTCCATGTGGGGAAAAAGCTCTGCGGAGTCTCCTCTGACCACAGAGCAGTGGCTTTGAGCTGGAGACTCTGCTTTACCGAATGAAGCTCCTTCGGGACGGTTTGTTTAGGACAATCTTGTTTACTCTTGTCTCCCCGGCACCTGGAACGGTGGTGGGCACAGTCGGGATAGAACAAGTATTTGCTGCATGAATTATCTAGTTGGACACAGGAGCCTCAAAGAGGTTCGTTTCACAGATGAAGAACTGAGGGTCAGAGTGGCACCGGCTCTAAACCCACAGTCAGAGGTGAGCGGAGACTCGAGCCCAGGCTGCTGGGCCCTCTGGGTCGTGGGGCTGTAGCAGCTGCGCAGGCTCGGGCCACTTCCTGCAGTGTGCGGTGAGTCTGGATTTGCTGGTCTTGGGGGTCTTTAACCTTAGGGCTGTGGCTCTGTGATGCATGGCACAGCCCCTTCCAGATAAGTGAAGAGAGAGACTGACGCACGGGAACTGAACCCCACCCCCCGGGTTAGGGGTCACTCCCTCTGCTTGGTTACACTGACTTTGGGGTTTGCCTAAGTTTGTCTTGTCTCTAACCGCGACTACCTGGGGTTATGTAGGCTGGTGTTCCTCAGAGTGACAAAAACTTACCTGAGTCAAGTCCAGATATGTATCTGCACGGGGCCCACTGAGTCTGCACGGGGCCCCTGAGAACGTTTCATCCCTGGGAACTTGGTGATCGTGTGCTGATCAATATTCATTCATTCATTCATTCATTCATTCATTCATTCATTCATTCATTCATTCATGTAGCATGCACTGACTGAGCACGACATGGGCTGGGTCTTGTGTTAACTCCTGAACTGAACTGAACTGAACATAGTTATTCCCCTGTAGGGACGGCCAGTCTAGTGAGGAGACACGTGTGGAGTGAAACACACTCTCAGGATGAATGCAGTAAGGAAAGGGGGCATGCCTAGAAAACAGAGGAATTTGGGCCTCCCTGGTGGCCCAGCGGGTTGAGCACTGCGCTGTGAAGCACCCAGCGGCTTAAGCACCGCACTGTGAAGCATCCGTGGCATAGCAGCGCGAGTTCGATCCCCGGCCAGGGAGGGGACCCACCTGGTGAAGCAGACCTCTCCTGCCTCCCCAATGCTCCCGTTAGCAGTGCATTTCAGTGGATCTGCCTGGTCTGTTCCCTGCTCTGTCTCTGGTGACTCCTCTCACCCCCCACAACTCTGAGCTGCACCCCAGCTCTTGTGTGCAGAAATACATAAATCTTAAAAAAAACAACAACACAGGAATTTGCCATCTGGTCCAAACTTATCAAACTATCATGAGCAACAGAATCACCTTAACATGTAGAGCTATGGGCTGCAGATATTCTGCCCTGGTATGTGTGGACGGAAGGTCCGAGAATCCACAGACGTAGCTAATTCTCCAGGCAAATCTGGGACAAGCAGTCCCGGGTAGGAAGGGAACTCTGGCAGAAAATCTGTACCAAGACATCATAGAAAATGTCATGGGGAAAATCCTGTGCTTTAAAGGATATTTGCAATTCGTCAACAAGCAAGAGGAGAAAAGACCTTACAGCCTTGTAAAGTAATTTTTGCAATGTGTTTGTTGTTAAGATAATCTAATGACAGAGCAGTAAGTGAAGTCAAACGTAAACTGACTCAGCCAGGGCGAGCGCTGTCCTTGGTCTAGTGTACATCCCTCTGTTTTCGTTTTTAAAGATCCATTTATTTATGCATACAAGAACTGGGGTACCGGCCAGAGGTGTGTGGGGGGTGGCAAGGAGAGGACTCACCAGAGACAGAGCAGGGAACAGAAGAGGCAGATCGACTGAAACACACTGCTGAGGGGAGCAGGAGCAAGACAGGAGAGGTCTGCTGTGCCACTTGGGTGCCCTCCCTGGCCGGGGATCGAACTTGTGCTGCAGTGGCTGCGGTTTGCCTCACAGTGCGTTGCTTAACCTTTTCCTACCAGCTTGAGCTCCGGGAGCACATCGCAGGCCTCAGAATCTATGCATGTGCCTGTCTCTGCAGCCGCTCCTGAACTTCATTTATGTGCACACACAGGTCTTGGGAACCCCACCACGACTGTGGCCTCTGCTGATGTGGGGACTGATGCAGGGGCCCTCAGGATGCCTGAGTGAGAAACAGACGCCTCTCCTTTTCTTCTTCTAGGGTCCAGAACATTCTTCTTCCAAGGCCACCTGTCTTGGATGGGCACAAATAAAAATCTCCTTTAAGTTTGCAGATCATCCTATTGCAACGTAATACAAATATGTGCACAGGAGCTAAGTGTAACTGCTGAATTCTCGCAATCTGCTCATCCCACGTGGCCAGCACCCAGATCAACACAGAGCAGGTGATGACCACCAGTCTAAACCCAAGGGTTTAGACATGAGGGTTTGGGGCAGGACTATGAATGGCTTTGGGGTCCAGATACCACAGGACACCCTAAACTAACCGCACCCCGCATTCTTTTGGTGTGTCTGTCGTCCACGACGTTCACCTGACGTCTGTTTCTAACGGTCACTTCCAGCGGGCCACACGGCAGAGACTGCTGGCTCCGGGGGCTGATGGCTGAGCGGTGGCCAGAGCACAGGACCCAGAGGTCTCTGTGCTGAGTGGTCCTCAGGGGGCCCAGCCACATCTTGCTGCCCCTTTGCTCAGACAGGTCACGGAGGTGCTGAGCCACAGAGTCTTTGAACTTGCCCAGCCCCTTCTTGCTTTGTTCTTCGGGAACAATCTCCTGTGTTCTCCAACCATTGGCAGCCATTGCCACTGCTAACTGTTTTTGTAGGAGCTCTTTAAAGATTTTTTATCAACTGTTTGTCACTCGATACACCTTTTAATTTAGAAGGAGTACATGCTTGTGCAAAATAAGCTAATTCTGTAGCAGTGCAGACAAGGGGAAACCTTCCTGTGGCCCCCCGTTCCCCACTCTCTCTACCATGAGCGAGAATGATGTGTATACTGCACTTCTCTTTCTCTCAGTTTTTGCCAGAACTGGTGTCACATTATCCTGTTTTATATGCTTATTTTTTGGCATTAAAAATAGATCATGTGCCTTTTTCCAAGACAGTCCATGCAAATCTACTTCATTCTTTTTAACAACTTCATAGAAGTCAATAGCTTAGATGTGCCATGAATGACTCAGCTGTTCTTTTTGGGGGTGGGGACAGGCACTGAAGCTGTTTCCTCCTGTTGCTATCACAATAAGGCTGCCTGAAACACGATTATTTACATATCTGTTTGTCCTCATGCTTCTGTGGGAACAAATCCTAGGAGTTTGATGGCTTGGTCTGAGCAAAATATTGCATTACCTGTATGCTCTCGCCGACAGAGTAATGCACCACCTCTTTTCTCTCTTTAACCACTGGACATTCTGAGTCTTTTAAATGCTCTTCAACTGAGAGGTGGAAACACTGGCCTGCTTTAATGTGTACCCTCCCCCTACCCTCCATGAGTCTAGCATGTTCCTGTAATTTTTCTCTTAAATAAGAAATAGGTTTTTTAAGGAAAGTGCTGAGGGATGAGGCCATAGGGCTTGAGATGTTTGGGGACCGGGGAGAAAGTCTGTAGCTCTGGCACTAGGGTAGACAGGTGCAAGAGATGCTGGGGAAGTTGGCAGAGACTAACTCAGGAAAGGCCATGATTCCCTGGGCGAGGAGTTCGGGTTTACTTATGAAACCTCATGATTCCAAAGGGCTTGGGGTGTTAGGGAATTTTCTCCTCTCCTCCTGACAATGGCCAGGTCCAAGTTGCCCCTATTGGATCATAGTTTGAGCTCAGCTGACTGCATCTCTCCTGAGATTCTACAAGCTCATTCTGTGATGAGCCCTCGATTCAGCCACATACCCATTCAGGAACACGTGTTTCCAGTCCAGGGGTGCAGGAGGCTTAACACTCAGTCTGTGCCCTTGAGGAGCCTATGGTCAAATTGTAGAGAGGATGGTGCCCACGAAGCAGAGACATCTGAGTCCATAGCTGCTGAAAGACCATGCCACACCCCTTGGGTTTTGCCCTAAGGCAGGCCGGTCATGTTTTGGGTCTCCGTGCAAATGCACATGGGCAGGCGTTCCACAGTCCTCCAGGGACTGTCTCCCGCGTGATCTGGTTTGCTGCCGCTTGCCTCTTAGGTGTCTACAAGTGAATGGGATCAGAGCAAGATTGGATTCTTCTCCCCATGGCCTTGGCCAAGACCTACTTCAATCCTCCTCCACTTTTGCACTGTGGTACCATCATCACCTGTCCACTTGGCCCAGCCAGAGAGTTAACAGTGTCTTTGGATGCCACCCTCTCTCCCATCCTCTTTTAATCCATGTAGACACCCCTTAAATCATCCCTCCTTAATATGTCCACAACCTCCCTACCTCTCCCCCTTTTATCATCACCCTGATACAAGCCACCCCCCTGCCTCGCTCAGCTTGACGAAGACAGCAGCCTTCTAAATCGTCTCTCATTTCTGTTTCTGCCCACCTACAGCCTACTCTCCACGCGGCAGCTACGGGCTTTAAAATATGTAAGAGAGTGCACCCTTCACGCGCCTCAGCACCCTCCCAACCCCCCGGCCCCAGTGACTTCCCACTGTCGCTGGGAAACAACCCAAACTTCAAGCCCAGAGGAAGCTGTTTGATTTGGCCCCCGGTAACCTTCTGGACCTCATCTGGGACCAGTCTCTCTGGCTTGCTGTTTTCACTTCCTCAAATAAGCCCAGCTCCTTCCCTGTCCTCTGTGCTCTTCCTTGTGTCTGAAACCGTCTTTCACGTGTTTGAGTCCTGTGCGGGAGACTCGCTGCTCTGGAGGTTTCAGGGGGTCACCTCAAGTGCACCCTATGAGCCAGGAGACCCTGCTCTATTCTCAGCATCCTTTCTTCCCTTCCTATTGTCTTTTTCTTTTAATCAATATAACCTGCCTACAATGAAGTACACATTAAGTGCATAAGTACAGTTCAATGAATTTTGCACACACACACACACACACAGACGAGCACGTTCATCTCAAACCACCAGCTCCTTCATGGCACTCACGTGCTGTTATTTATCTGATCTGCAAAGGGAAAGACTCATCCCACCCATAATGGCGCAGTCATAGAGAAACAGGTGCTGTCTGCGGACTGGGGTGAGGGTTCCTATCACCCCATTTGCAAGGCCGTTTCACATCATCTGATAACTTTTCAAATGCATGTACCCGTGGAGACCGATTCCTCCAGCAGTTGGGCCCAGAGACACACGGTCACGTCTCTGTGAAGGCAGGTGCTGCAGGTGTGCCCGACCTCACTGCTTGTCATCGGAGCCTGTCGGAAACACCTTGAGTGTCGCTGCTCAGTAGGCAGCTGGAGAAATTGCTGTTTATTTTTGCAAGTGAGTACCATGCCGACTGCCGGAAGGGTGTGCACTGCGTCGGGAAGACGCTCGCACGCCAGCAGAAGGAAGCAAGTGCAGGGCGATGCACACGCCGTCCCGTCTGTGTGGAGGACGTGGCCGGCGGCGTGTGCTTCATGGCAGCCTGCCCCCCAGGAAACCGCTGCGGTCACTCACTGGGGAGGAGAATGCAGGAGCTGCTGCCTCAGGTGGAGGGAGATGCTAATGATTTTAGCGTTTTAAAGCTTCAGTGTTTTTCTCCTATGTATCTACAGTAGCTTTAAAAAAAAAGTGTCTTTGGACTCCCAGGGAAAGTGCAGCCGGGCAGGTTCCAACAGGCTAGGACGAGGCCGGAGGGTAGCTGCGTCTGACTGGGTTGCGCAGGCGGGCAGGGGACTCCCTGGCTTGGAGCTTGTCTTTGGGGGCCCTGGGGGTCCCCCAGGCGGCAGCAGCTGCCTGCAGCTGCAGTGGAGGCCAGTGGGTGTTTGGTGGGGAACACAGGCCCTCTCTTCGTCCCCAGGCCCCGTGGGGACAATGCGCTCTGACAGCCATCGTCTCGAGTGGAGACAGGTGACCAGACAAACGAGCGCGTTCTTCCAGGTTCCCGAGACCCGTGGGAAGGCTTTTTTTTTTTAAGAGAGAGGTTGAAGGTTTAGGACAAAAACTTGCTCCGACAGGCAACCCGCTGTCCCTCTCCTAGGCCCTCAGTGATCTTAGCGAGGATCATGGGCTTGGGAGGGAGCCAGGCATGGATTTGAGTCAGAGCACAGCCACTTAGCAGCTCTGCTTCCTCGGGCGAGTCAGAGGGCTGCCTGGTGCCTCCGTCTCTGTGTGGGAGCCTGGGGTGGGGAGTCCCGCCCAGGGAGAGAACAGGCTGGGTAAGGTCTGTGCGACTGCCCGAGAGAGCCACTGGGCCGTGTGGCTGGTCACGCGGGCCGGGGCAGTTCCCAAGGCTGCCTGACCGTTCCCACCTGGTGGCGTAAAGCAGCAGGCAAAGCTGAACCCAGACAAACCCCAGAAATCAGGGGGTTTGCAGGACTGAGGCAGGGGAGGGGGGCAGGTGAGGGCCCAGGGGCAGACTGTGGGTGCTTCGGTGGTGACGTGGTGTGGAAACATACACCGGGTGGGGTGTGAAGTGCTGCATCTAAACCGTACACTGCAGTTGTTGTAAACTGATGCTACCTCAACTGAAAAAGAAACAAGTGGAAAACCAGCACATAACCGAGGCGACAGTGCACTGGTGAAGTGGTGATGGGAAATCCACGGGGACCACATTGATGTCAAATATATATAGATAAAGAATAAATAAATAAAATGCTCACCCCAAAATTAGATTAAAAAATAAATTTTCTATTTAACTAAAAAAAAGAAAACCAGGCACACAATGGAATACTACTCAGCTCTAAAAAATGATGAAAATTTGCCATTTGTAACAACAGGGATGGAACTGGAGGGGATTATTCTAAGCAAGATAAGTCAGAAGGAGAAAGAAAAATTCCGGATAATTTCGCTTACATGTGGACTACAGAGAAACAAAATAGAGGTCAGACAAAACCCAATCAAAAACAAATCCTAGAAATCTGACACTCGAATTGAGGTTACCAGAGGGGGAGGGCAGCGAGGAGCCGCACAGCTGGGAGACACCCCTCCGGAGCCTGGAGGACAGTGGGTGCGGTAATACACGACAAGGGGTGACACACGAGAAGGGCTGACCTGACACCCCCAGGACCTAGATAGCTGTGACCTAATAAAAACACACACAGATAAATTGGAAAACAAACCACCAACCCCCAGGAAGCTGTACTGTCACAGCCCTGGATGCTGGACGTCTGCCATCAAGGAGCTGCGAGCTGCCTGCTCCGGGGCGCTCAGGCGGATGCTCCCCCCGCCCCGCCCCGCCCCCCCCCCACCTCCAGCCCTGCCGGCCAGGAGCCTCAGCGGGGCTGTGTGGCGTCACCTCTGCTTCCGCACGGGGCCTTCTTGGTGCTTCCCTCTCTCGCGGGACACTTGCTGCTGAACGCAGGGCGGCACCTGTGCTGAGATGCTATCGTTTCAGTATCTTTAATCACACCTACAAAGACCCTTTTCCAATAGGACCCCGCTCAGGCCCTGCAGGCCCGGCCTCGGACCTGTCTTTCCCGAGGCGGCCATCCAGCGGCAGAACCGTCGTGTTAGCAAGGGGACAGGCGAGGAGGCCGCCAGGTGTGTAACCTCAGTTTCTGCCACCCGCGCCCGTGCACCTGGCAGAGCGAGGCCAGGGGTCCCTGCGTGGGGCTCACCCTTAGGTCACAGCTGTGACCTCAGGAGGAATGGGCCATGTGCCTCTCCTTTGCTCACCTCTGTGTCCTGTGTCTGCTCCAACCCCCGCCCTCCTCACTTCACGGGCCAGGGAGGTGGCTGGGCTTCGAGGTGACAGCTTTTAAGTGCCACCCACTGATGGACAGCTTCGCACACATTTGAAAACTCTTAACAGTATTTGCCAAGGTCACTTTTCTGGTTTTGCTGTTGTATGACAGTTAGAAGATGCCGCCATGGGGGGAAACTGGGCGAAGGGTTGAAGGGAGCCAGGCACTGTTACTGTAATTAACATCTGATGGCTGTTATTACAACTTCTGATGAGTCTATCATCATTTCAAAATAAAAAAAGGGAAAAACTCTAATAGCTTCATAAAAACACAAAATCCCTGCCCGAAAAAGATAACCCGTGGGCCCTTCCGCATCAGAAGGTAAGAGCAGGAAGGCAGTCCCTCCCCCGCCCCCGGTGGGTCAGGCCATTCCTTCCGGGGCTGCCTGGGACTGTCCATCCCACCGGCTGTGGGGGAAGTGGCCTCACCCTGGCTGGCCCCACCCGCAGCCCTGGCCTCCCCACTGTCCCAGTGAACCTCCTCCCTTGGAAGGGAGTTCTGCCAGGTCCTCCCCAAGCCTCCTCGGGGCTGGGTGAGTTTGCAGACGGAAGGCTGGGCTGCCCCAGCACCGCCCTGCCCCACGGCCCAGGCTGAGCCGGCTGCTGCTGCCACATGCTCACAGCCCTGACTCCTCCGGCCCCTCCCCGGGCTTCCCTGGCAGGCCCAACGGCCTCCGTGACCCCCGCCCTGAGTCAGAGCCCTGGGCTGCTGGGAGGTGCTCCTCGGGCTGGGACAGCCCCTCCTTTGCTGCCTCTGGTTGTCATCCACACGTCCCTCCTTCTCCCGGGGCAGGGTGCTCCGTTTGGGCCTTCTCCTGGGGCAGACCGCGAGTCCGGGCAAGTTGCAGCCGCCTTCCCTTGGCCGCTCTTCTGGTTCTTTCTCTCCTTCCTCCTCACCCACATGGAAGCTGTGGCTGAACTCTTCACTGGGGTGCCTGGTGACCTGGTTTCCCAGCGGTAGAAACTTGCAGTCCAGGGTCTCCCTGGTGGCTTGGAGGGTTGAGCGCTGCACGTGGAGCATCCGCAGCCACTGCAGCGTGAGTTCGATCCCTGGCCAGGGAGCTGACCCACCTGGCGCAGCAGACCTCTCCTGTAGTGCCCACTGTCCCCCTCTGCAGTGAATTTCGGTCGATCTGCCTGTTCTGCTCCCCACTCTCGCTGGTGACTCCTATTACACCACATCCCTTCCCAGCCCCTCCCATACCTCTGTCTTCTATGGAGTTCTTGTTTGCATAAGTAAATATTAAAAAACAAACAAACTTATAGTCCATGGATGGACTTTGGGGAACCCCCTGCCCTGATGTGAAACATGCATGAATTTTATGGGGAGAGAAATGAATTCTCAGAAGGTTCCAAGATCCACAAAAAATGAAGGACTTCTGAGGATCAGAACGGCTGTCACGTAACCGCTAGATACATTCTGTTCCTGACATCTGCCTGCCTGTGTTATCACACTTTCTACGCAGTTAGCCAGTTACCGTGCCTCAGTTTCCTTCCAAGTCAAATGAATTCAATGATAGCTTCCAATGACACCTCTGGATGCCATGAGGAGTAAGTGAGAAAATCCTATCCAGCTCTTGGCCTATTGCCAGGAAGAACTAATGAAGATGATCTGTTATTATTTCTGTGCCTTGAGCATCTATTTCTTGCTTCACACTCACAACTGCCCCGTGAGACAGAGGTTATCACTCTCCTTGGAAAGATTCAGCCGCCTAAGATCACGTGGACATTGAGAGGCAGAGCTGGGATTTGAACCCACGGTCTCTTTCCTTTCTGCTGTCCTCGGTTGTCATTCACCACACAGTGAATAAGAAGATAAGGGTTTATTATTTAAGACACCGTCATACATTATATCCGAAAACCTTTTTTTTCCTGTCTTGTCACCGAAGGCGTTTGAGAGAAATACCAGTTTCCATGTTGTGATGAGGCTGGAGTGCAAACTTAGGTGACCTGGCTTCAGAGGCTTTTGCTCCAGACAAGAAGCCTGGCTCCTTTGCAGGCCTCTTCCTGCCCTTACCTGCACTCCACCCAGTCACCTGTCGCAGTGCCCAGCTCATGTGGCCTGCTCGGAGACCTGGCCTTTGAGCTCGTCGGTGTTTGCTTCTTCTAGCATCTTCCATGATGCCCTTTAGGACTCTGTGTTGTAATTTCTGGGCTTATCTCCCATTTCTGTCTCTCCAGTCAGGTCAGGTGTGTGTCCAAAGCACCTTTTTGCCCGATGTGCTCACTTTGCTGCCTGGAAAATCATGTCTGCTGGGTAGGATGCCCTCTCTCCGTACTTCATCCTTTGGTGCCATCACTTCCTCCCCATCTGTGGGATATGGAAGTGCAATCAGTGTCCTCAAGGCACCGGGCCAGAGATGGGGTGACCACACAGGCCTACGAGAAGTCAGCCAGGTCCACTGGGGCTGCCTGTTGAGTCCTTGGTCCTGGAAGGCAGGGGCAGTAGATAGCACCCGGCAGTGAAGAGCTTTTTCTTTAGGCCTCGGCTGGGGTTCTCCTTCTGTCCCTCCTCCTCCCCTCCTACCACTCCTCCTCCTCCTCCTTTCTCCTGTTGCTTGTGCTCTTTGGGACCCTGGGTGAGCGTCACACACAGGGTGGTGGTCTGTGGTTCTTCAGAGCATGGGCCTTCAGCATTTGTTTGGGGAAGCACTGTGGCTTCTGCAGACCTAGAAGGTGGGCTCTCAGTGGCCTCTGGCTCTGGCTCCCTGGTCACTCCATGCTCACGAGCCACTTTGTCTTCCAATCAACAGAAGTAGGTGGGGAAGCAGCTACTGGCTAGGCTTCAAGCAGGAGGAAAGTCAGCATTGGTGACAGTCGTTCCTCCTTGGTTGGAGTCACCTTGGGTAGAGAAGAAGAGAGGAGTAGATCATCGACATCGTCCAAAGAATAGTAAGGCTGGGGCACCACATGTGTCCATTCTTGGGGTCCTTTGGGAGAGCTCCCTGCTCTCTTTGGTCTGAAAACTGGGAGCATTCCCTTAGGTACAAAAGGACAGATTTGATAAGACAAAGGTGGTGTAGACTTGACAGCTTAGAAGTTTATGGTGACAAATGACAAGTCCTAAGTGTTTGAAATGGGCCTTGTAAACAGGTATCCTGTGGCTGGCAATAGGTGTGGCACTAAACACTCATAACCCAATTCGTTTTCACTCCCCTGCCACGAAAATGACCGTCCTTTCTCTTTTGCAGGTGGGAAACTGAGACTTAGAAAAGTGAAGGAAGTTCCCTTATTTCAGGTATCCAAAAAGAGGTGGAGGGAGAATTGGAACTCAAGTCTTTATGACTAGAAAGCAGATGATGTATTTTTCCCTTTTGGGCCTTCCTGTAGACAAAAAGTACCACATCTCTTTATGAGATGCTTTTATTTCTTGGCCGCTAATCTAATGATGAATAAATAATGGATTGCTGCTGTAAAGCCTGATTCCTAGGTTACACCCAGGTAAATATCCCATTGGCCTCAGTAGCAATTAGCTTCAATGAGAGGTTGGCCTGATTAATAATAATACCACCACCTGCTATTTATAGATGGCTGTTCTCCAAGAAGTCCAAAGTGCTTTGTAGACATTATCTAATCCAGTCTTGCCGTGTTACCGTAAGTCGGGTCTGGGTCTGTGGCATGTTTGCTTCTTGCCAGAGAGGGCTGATGTTCAGAGAGGGCTAGCTGTTGGTACTCATCGGAGAGGACTGGCATTCACTGCTGGGGACCGCTCGGTGGCTTGTTCTACTTCCTATAACTTTGCCCTCTTTGGAAATGTGGTCTGTCATCATGGATTCTGCTTTCCATGGGCCTTTGGCATTGCCCATGACAGAGTACTTAGCATGAAATTTCAAGGTTTTGAAAAGGGTTTCTCTGGGCTCATTTCCAGAGAGAGGCACACATCACTTATTCCTGGGAAGAGAATCATCCTTGTCGTCCCCACATTTCCCCTCGGTCCTTTGCTTCCTCCTCCTTGTCTTCCTTCCTTTTCATCAACACAAACTCATATTCAGTTCTGTCATCCTTCAAGTCCTGCCCTAGACACTCTGGAAAGACTGCTTGACTTATTTCTCACAATAGCTCTCGCATGGTAGCTATCATTACCAAACCCCATTTTACAGACTAGAGAACTGAGGTTCAGAATGGGTGAATGATTTACCCCGTTCTCACTGGTGACAGGCCAAACTGGCCCAGGTCCTCTCGAGACATTCTGAGACTTCCTCTGCAGGCATGCAAGAGACACCCAGAGAGTGAATGTTTATTAGAATAACAAGAAAATTACCATTTATCAAGTGGAAACATGTTATACATCATCCTTTTTAATCTTCACATAATCCTATGAGGTAAATAGTTGCATCACCATTTTACAGTAAATGAACTAAGACTCAGAAAATTAAATAATTTATCATGTTCATACAATTAAAAAAAAAGTAGTGAAGTTACATATTTTAATTTCTGTTCTTTCAGATTCCAAAATATCTACAGTTAATCCGTAAGTTTATTTGAATGCATGAGGGGATGGGATGGTGAGTGGACAGATGGATGGGTGGATGGATGAGTAGGTGGATGGAAGGATGGGTGAGTATATGGATGGATGGATGGGCTGGGTGGACGGATAAAAGGGAAAGACATGGATGGAACCCAAACTTTCCTCCTGTGCCTTTTTGTCTCAGGTTCTAAATTTCACATAACAACAGAAAGGAAGTGATAAAGTACATAGATAGCAAAGACCAAAATTTTCAGGATTTTTAATATATATTGATATATATTTATTACTATATTGATAATACATATTTAATATAGATTGACCTGGAGTTTCACACACATAGAATAACAAATATACTCTAAAATAGGGCATTTCAAGAGCTAAATAGGGGCCTCCCTGGTGGCACAGTGGGTTAAGCAACGCACTGTGAAGCAAACCGCAGCCACTGCAGCATGAGTTCGATCCCTGCTGCTGGCCAGGGAGGGGACCCACATGGCGCGCAGACCTCTCCTGCTGTGCCCGCTGCTCCCCTCTGCAGTGTACTTCAGTTGATCTGCCTGTTCTACTCCCACTCTCTGTGGTGAATCATCTCACCCCGCCCCCCCAACACCTCTGGCCTGTACCCCAGTACTTTTATGCATAAATAAATAAATCTTAAAAAAAAAGAGCTAAATAAGTGCTAGTTCAAGAAACTTAGGGCTTAATGGGTGTCAGTTGGAGAGCGGGGCTTATGGAGGGGGAGAATACAAGATTGCCCAGTTTGAAGACTGGAATTATGGGAGTCTTCCTTCACTGCAAAATAGCTTAGCAAGTTTATAATATAGAAATTATAAGGGTTTAAGGGTTGAATCTAGAGTAGAAATATGAAGGCTTCAGTCAAGGAAATAGTGATGGATACATGAGAGCTGGCGCTTGAGCATCAGGAACAAGACAGCAGCAGCTTAGAAATGGCTTAGCTAGGCCAGTGGGGGTCCCAGTGGGGTCCCCGGAGAGGTCTTGGGACAAATCCCCTGACTTCTACTACTACCTCTGATTAGGGTTGGTCAACCCTGGCAGAAGCTAATTTTGAAAGATGAAGAATACAAATTCCAAGACTTGGCCCTGTATGATATAGGAGTGATTAGAGGAAAGGTGGGAAATGACTGATTCCGGGTATCCTGAAATATTTATTTCTCAGTTTGGACCAGACTCTAACCCTGGAAGTTAGAGTCCCTGAGAGTCTATTTTATTATGATTTAATCATAATTCAGGGAGAAGACAGAAGCCACCTTTCAAATAAACATCTTGTACAAGAACGTCATTTCATGACCAGAGTGCAGCTCCCTCTGGTTGAATGTTTTGGGCAGCAGGTCCCCAGTGCCCAGCCGACCTGGAGGCAGAGCCAGGGGATTCGTGCTGCTCAGAGGTGCTTGGCCACCCGTCCCCCATCCCACCCCACCCATTGCCTCCAGCGCTCAGTGACATGGCGATGGAACTTCCAGAATGAGTGAAAAATTCCTTGGGGTTAGAATGACAAGTTTGAAAATGCCCTCGACAGGATAAATAAATACACAAGAAAGTGCATAAATAAAACTTCTCTCTGTAAATGTAGCTCCTGCCATTGCCTGGACACGCTGTAAGATTGCTGCAAGAACTTTAGTCTTTCTATTCTGATCTTGCGAAGAACAATGAGTGCTCAGAGACAAACCCATGGAGAACTGTTACCGCACCCCTCTTTGCCCAGGGGTCCCAGAGCCCAGGAGAGAACATACTAAGGGAATTTTATTCATTTATGTGCCTTTCTCCAAATACTTCTTCCCTGTTCTCCACTCCCTCTCTCCTTCCACCACTTAAGAGAGAATATCCATTATTTCAGTTATCTCTTGCTACAGAGCAAATGACATCAAACGTAGTAAATTAAAACTACAGTAAACCTTTATTTTTCCCCTGGACCGGCAACGGGGTCCAGGCTCGGTAGGTCAGCTCAGCTCCTCTAGGCTCAGCTGAGGCGGCTCTGCTGGGGCTGGAGGATTCAATTCTCTGTTGGGTGTTGGTGCCAGAGCATGCCAGGCACTGCCAGCTGGGCAACTTGGCGCTCAGGTGAGCCTCTCTGTGGGCTTCTTGGACATTTCAGAGCAGGGTGGTGGGGCTCCAAGGGAGCTCCAAGACGTTCAGGTGAAGTTCAAAGGGGTCAGCATCTCAGAGAAGCCCAGAATCCCAGCCCCACAGCATTCTCTGCATCTAACAAATGTGTGGCTTTCTTTGAGCTGCCATGCCTACCTTATGGCGAGGTGGGTGTGTAGTGTAACAAACAAAGGCAGAGTTTCAGGATCCCTGTGAATCCAAAGAAAATGCTAAGTTCCTAAAGTTAGGTGCAGAACTCTGGCTAGACTAGGAATCTGGCAGGTCTCTAATATGAATCAAGAATGATGAATTCATGTCAGGCTGACCTGTGTTTGAAATTCAGCTCTGATGACTTACAGCTGAGCAACATTAGACATGCGAGTCAAACTTACATAGATCTCAGTTTCCTCATTTGTAAATGGAAAGAATCCCACCTGACTTTATTGTTTGGTGGATCGAGAACATGATAGCTCACCCCACCCAGCCTCCAAAAAGCATCTGAGTTATAGTGGACGTTCAGCAAATGGATATTTGAATAGTGAAACATTTTTCTAGAAGCCCTTTGAGACCTTGGATTTGAGCTCATTATTTACTTTAGTCAGTGTTTTTCTGTATTTTCTCTATTTTTTGTAGCTCACTTTTTTTCTTACTACAAGAGCAATATACATACATTTTAACTCTTTAGAAAATGTAGATAAACAAATACAAGAAAACAAAGATTATTTGTGATCATATAACCCATTGGGAACACTTGGGATACTTTCAGATTTGGGCTTCAGAGATAGAGTCACTCACTATTGCCAAAAAATGTGTTGCTGCAAATTTCATCCTTCACGCAGTGAATACTTAACAGCATTTTGAGCAGCTGATCAAGTTTGAATTTGCTGGGCAGCTGTGCTTTGTTCCATGTGGCTCATTCTCCTGGGACAAAGCCCACCTAGCTATATTCTTCTCCTAGGTATGCTAGGAAATGCATGAAACAAGTGGGGGCATGTAAGGGATTTTATGACCTAAGAGTGGAACTGCACACTTGCATTTTCCCTGAATTCTGTTGGTCAAAGCAAGTCCCGTGACTGATTCTAAAATCTAGGAGTGGAGGGTGTAAATTCAGAAAAGAGCCAAGAACTAGGGCCAATAATGTAATCTATCACAACATCATATTATTGTCAAAAAACAATCGATGCAAATGACACTTTTTTTTAGCTACTAGCTTTTATTCCATTTAATATGTTGCCTAAAACATGCCATGTAATAAAATACTTCTCTGTACCAGCACTCATGGATTATCCCTTTATTCACTGATGGATGTTTTACAATTTCTTTAATCTGTTTCTGATTATTGGCCTTTTAAGTGGCTCCAGTATAAAGATAATTGGATTTATGTGCATTTATTTTATATTTCTAGTCCAAATTATATGCAAACATATAAGGTTCTGCTATGTTGTCAAATTGTCAGCATTCACCAACCTAATATGCACTATCCCTCCTTCATGCATATTTTGTATGCATGGGTGTGTGTATTTTATAAAGCGACTTTTTTATTCTGTGATCATAATACCATAATACTTGCTTATTATTTGCATTTTCCTCATGTTTTAAATGTATGTGTGTACATGTATCTAAATTTATTTTATTGTAGATGCATCTCTTCACAAATGCGCACAAATTTCTTTCTCTTTTTATTTACTTCTACCTCTGTATATCTCCTTTACCTGTATTTCTATCTTTATATGATCATTTCTTCTGAATCACTTAAGAATAAGCTTGCAGACACCAAACCCCTTTACTAAATAATTCAGCATGTATTTCATAAGGAAAAGAAATCTTTATATATAAACACACTATAAATATCCAAATTGGGAATTTAATATCAATACAAGGTTACTATCTACCCGAGTTCATATTTATATTTCATCAATTATCTAATAATAAATTTTAAAATATTTAATTTTTTTTCCACTCAAGGATTTAATCCGGTATCACACATGGTATAAGTTGTCATGTCTCTGTAGTAGTAGTTAATACAGGTCAGTTTCTTTGCTTTATAGGGGGGCTTGATATTTGATCTTGGTATTTGTGAAAGTGACAAGACAGTTACTATTTGTAGGTTTGTCAAGTTGGCTTTGATGTTTCTTCATGATTAGATTCAGGTTATGCATTTTTGGAAAAATCAGAGATGTGACATGTCTTTTCAGGATAGGCTATAGGGGGGTACATAATGTTCATTTGTTTATTTTTAGGGACATTAACTGATCATTTAGTGTGGGGATGTTTGTCAGATTTCTCTGCTATAAAGATTCTGATTTTTACTTGTATTTTCTGCTGATAAATACTTTAAGACTATTGGAATGTTAATATACAGAAACCTTATTGAAATGTGGTAGTGGGGCTTGAAAGAGAATCCCATACATACAGAAGGCAGTGGAGCACTGGCCCCCATTTATCTTGCCTCTCATGCTGTATTTCAGGCATGGGATGGGATGCTAATTCTCCTTCCTTTGGTACCGAGAAGAGAAGACGGTTCTCCAGCAGTTCTGTGAAATGCCTGTTCATGTCTTTTGCTCATTTTTAACTGGTGAGCTCATGATTTCATTTTTGTTTTTTAAGATAATCTGGGATTTCTTTTTTAAATTTTTTTTTTTTGTTTGTAGAAGAACCAGGGGATAGGCCAGCAGTGCAGGAGGTGAGAGGATTCACCAGAGACAAAGTGGGGAGCAGGACAAGAGACACACTGCTGAGGGGAGCAGCTAGCAAGATGGAGGAGGTCTGTTGCGCCATGTGGGTCCCCTCCCTGGCTGCAGATAGAACTCAGGCCTTAGCGGTGATAGCTCTGAAACTTAACCCCTAAGCCACCGGGAAGGGCCTTGGATTTAAACTTTTTTTTTTATAAAATAAATTCTATCAAACTTTGCTTTTCTACTCTCCGTCACTACTTTCCAATGTAGCAATGTTTTCCCATTCTATCATTATTTAAATATTTAAATTTGTATTTTTTTTCCCCATGACTTCCTGGTTTTCAGTGTTGTTTCCATACAACACTGGCCCCACCTAAGCCACATTCCTCAGTTGAAGGTTTGCACCTTGGGGCTTGGGACTGCGTACTGAATAATCAGGTACCCAGGCCTCTCTGGGTCTCCACCCTGGTCCCTTTCAGGCCCCACCCAAGCTTGGTTATGGCCCTGCCCAGGGAACTGCCTGGATCTACCTGGTCTGCTTCCAGTAGATATGAGTCATTTTCCTTTCCAAGAAACCCAGGAGTATAACATTTACTGGATACTCTGGAATATTAAGCTAAACTGCTTTTACAAATGAAGACACTAGGTTCTGAGGGATGATGTAATTTGTCCAAAACTTCACGGCCAGAAATAGGAAAAAGGCGTGGAGATACCAAAAGTTTCCTTTGGGCAAATAGATCCACATTTGAAAACTTTGTGTTGGATTTAATGATCAGGCACCAAATTCTCCTGCTTCTGAGTCCAAAATACTATGCAAGGAAGTCTTTGTAGCCGTTCAACTAGTGTCTGCTCTCATTCTGTTAGGGGAAAAGGTAGTCCTAAATAAATTACACAGATAAGTTTATGGACTCCAACCCCCACTCCAGACCACCAATATTCCAGAACCACAAATCTGATAAAATAATTATCAAAGAGTGGATCACTGAGACCTAAGGGTGGAGTTAAACAGCCAAGCTAAGTATAAAACCAGAGATGTGAGCCCTGGGAGTTCTCTTCATTCAAAAGCATCTCCCATGGTTCAAAGCCGGGTCTCAACATGCCATTGGGTTCCAGCTCAAAAATTCTAGTAAAATACTTACAAATTTATATCCCTCTCTTCTCCTTGTGTTATTACTACTTTATGTCCCCTTCTCTTGTAAAATAAAACCCTTTATTAACTTTATCACATATACCTGCAATTAATACTTACTGTAAGTGCCTTTTAAGGGTGCAAGTAAAAACCCAATCAAGTAAACCCATTTTATATTAAAATTACCCTGTAACAACTGCAGCCCCCTTTGCCTAATCTCAATATAACAGTTAGAGAAAAACTCTTACTAAACCCAGTTCATGTGTCCCTGCTCCTTTAAGAGCTCCACTGCTCCCTTTTGTACCTGTGTTACAATCTCAATTCTTTATCATGCTCTATAGCTTGGTACTTTTTTGCTGCTCATTTAATCTTCCACCCTTATTTTTGCCCAACAATCCTGCCACACGGACCTCATGTATATTCTTTGAATGTGTTGAATTTCCCACTGGTTCCTTTGCTGAGAATGCTTCTCCCCTGGCTCTTTCCAAGACAACTTCTTCTCATGCTGTAGTTTAAATATCACCTCCTTGGAGAAGGCTCTCCTGTCCCTCCTCAATACATTCCTCTTCCTTTATGATCTACCATTCCTTAATAGAGCTTATTACAGTCTGTAATTATGTTGCTTACTTGCCTTTTATTACTTCTCTGTCTTATTCCTCCAATAGATCGTACATGCCAAAAGTTTTTCTCATCCATCTGTATCCCCAGGGGCTGGGCCAGTGCCTGGCATACTGTTCAATCAATATTTGTCCAACTAATGAATGAATCCAGTGGCAATACAATAATTAGTGGTTTTCATTTCCTTCTTTCCTCTGAGAGGAGTTACTGTACCCGCAGCCTGGCATTTGTAACCTGAAGGAACGTGAATACAATAATGGAAAGAACATTTTAGTGAATGTATTGGTGTGTATCAGAAAACTGGCTAAGCCAGTTGGCCTAGCTATTGCTTTCTGTTTTGTCTGTTTAAATTTAACAAGTTCTTTGGCCTCTGAACTCCTGGTCTGGGTCTACATATTCATGGAGAAGAAGTTAATGATGATAGGTTAGGGTCTACTAGCATAGTGAGAACATTACTTGGTTAAATCTCTACCAAAATATACCTAATAGACAACGGCAATGAAATGATTTTCGAAGAGATTCCAGAACATTTTGAAAAGGGAGAGGAAACAAGTAGGTAAACTTTTTGAGTGTTTTACATTCATGGAGCTCTCTTCATTCTTGGTCCTCAGTGAAAAGCAGAAGGTACGCAGAAGGGAGAGGTCTTATGGTTCCCATGTGCCGCATGCGGAAACAGACTCAGAGTTGTTAATTCTCAGAGGGTGTTCTAAGCAAAACGGATTTGCCATTCTAACCGGGATTAAGAGATGTCTTTTTAATAATAGGCTCCTTCTGTCTTCCTGACCCGTCTGACTGGATGTTCCAAAGGTTAGTGGCTTTTTTCCAAAGCCTTTTATTTCTGTGTATCGGGAGTGGGGAAGTGTATATCTTCCTCTTGGTGATCGTTGGAGAGAAGTCTATGGTTGATGCTTAGGAACTCATTAAGAAATTTTATTACATTTGAAGAAGGAAAGCAGTTACTCTTCCTTTTCCTCCACCCCACCCTCTGTTTCTTCCTCCCCTTTTCTTCCTCTCTTTCCTTTCACCAGTCATGTGCTAGGTGCTGTGGTGTGGGTTAGACGCCAATGATAAAATGTCTTAACTCTTAGTTGTCCACGATTTAGTGGCAGAGGAAAACAGTAGAACGTTATAGTAGAAGATGACAGATGCTATCTAGAGAGACTCATAAAGGTTCCTGGGTGTGCTAAGCAGTGAGTAACCACTGGCTCTAAGTAGGGGGAGGGCTTGAGGATGGCATCTTCTGATTTCTGTGGTGTAAATACTGTCGCCTTGTTGATGTGTCAGGTGGGGTTGCTCCACGCGAACTGGCATGGGAGAGGTCACTCACCTCCTCTTCATCTTGTAGGAGCTGATCCCAGACGAGGGCTCCTAACTTGGCACACACAGGAGGAGGGTTTGTAACGTCAGAGGAAGCTCCCTAAAGAGAAGGCATTTGAGTTGTATTTGCTTCTTTGGGGATGGGGAGAGCCGTACATCTTTTTTCTCTTTATGCACATTGAAAAAAATATAAAAAATGTACATGTACCAAAATAAGAAAGTAAATAATGCATGTGCAATTTAGAAACTGGAGGATAAGCTCTGTTAACTTATTGGTGCTTATTCCTGGTGCCTTTTTCCTTTTTCTCCCCCCTTCTCTCCGTGTTGGATTAGAAACTGGGCTTATTCGTCATAGTGAACTTTGATAGGGAAACTGTGGCCAGTATTTCCCGTCAATTTCTTTTGAAATTGATAATGATTAAAAAAATGTTGGTAGCTTTTGGTTTAAATTTCAATTCTGATTCAATTCAAGATTCTTTGTTTTTACATTCACATACATATATTTGTTTAACTTCACACACATTTATAACTATTACATTTTTCTATTAATTTCATTAAGAATTTATTTTTATATATCTTTATTTTTTTTCCTTGCTTTTTGTTAGGTATTTTAAGTGACTTGATCATCTTTTTTTCTTAGAACGCTTCATATACTGTTTTAAATTAAATATTTTCTGTTTGAATTTGGGATTTTTAGCACACTTTTATTTTCTTCTCTATCATCCCCTAGTCTTCTTCTACTCCATCATTGTCATTAACAAGCTGTGGGGTTTTAGATCCTAAGTATTGACAACAGAGTTACTATCAGTACTTAATATTGACCCCCCAAATTTTGATTTTCATATATAGCTATAAGCTCAAATTAATGATTTAGTCTTATTCAAATTTTAGTTAATTTCAGTGCTCAATGGATACATTTTTATACCATTTTTAAATTCGGGTTTTCTAGCAGGGGAGGCAGAGGGCCACCTCAGAAGCCCCAAACCTGCCTGCTCTAAATGGGATCTGCCATCTGCTGCATCTAGACAAACATATAAGGGCTTTAATGGAAAGGAACTTTACTACAGTTTATAAACAATACAGAAAAGACAAAGAATATAGTTACTAAATCAAGCATCCAAAGTTATCCATCTCCTGAGGGTAAAAGTCCAGTTAAATAGGATTGGCCCAAAGCAAGGCTCAAAAACGTGCCACAGTCTAAAGGACCTTTCAGTAGAGACCCATAGAAAAAGAGTCAGACAAATCTGAGAGGAAAAGAGCAAAATCAACATCAAGATGAAAGCTGCCACTTCACCTCCCCACGGGTCTCTCCCCCACATCTGTTCTAACCAGTCCAGGACCTAGAAGCAACTGCAGCTTCTTCACATGTCCCTCTGCTCCACGAGCCTCCTCCAGGTCTCTTTGCAGCTCTCAGTCCTGCTTCCTTCCTTCCTTCTCTCTGTCTCCAATCTCCTCTCCAGCATCTTCTTATCTGTGCTCAGCTCCACCCTACTTAGGGTGGGACAGGGATTTTGGAACTTCCACTTTTCCTGGGGACCACCCTGTTACAGTCCTCCTTTTTCATTTTTATTCCGCCATGTCTACAGTGTCACAGAATTGCCTTAGGAGACCTGTTACAGTTTTAGCTTCACCTCTGGGTGGGCTGAGTGCATATCTAAGTACCTTTTCCAAAAGGAGCTTTCAGTGGTCTGCTGTAGCATGCCTTGATGTTTGAAATAAAATGTGGTTCAGTTAACATGCCCCAGACGTGAAAATTTAACTGGGGAGTGGTTAAACCCCTCACTCCCTGTAGTCAAGAACCCTGACTATTTAATTTTGGTGACAGGCTTCAGCTGCAGGTCCTGTGTTCTCTGTGCAGGTACAGTTCTGGACCGGGATTGGTCTTTCTGGTTCTTCTTGCTATAGGGCCCCATATGCTAAGTTGGTTGGACATGACCCCCCCCCCCCCCCCCCCCCCCCCCCNAAGTTGGTTGGACATGCCCCCCCCCCCCCCCCCAGGAACATCCGGGTCACCCAGTACTGGGAGCAGCTGGAGGAGGAAGCTGGCGCAGCCTCAGAAGGATGCAGCAGCTCCAGCGAGGCTTTGCTGGCCTCTCTTCTCAGCATCGCTGGTGTCTCCTGACATGCTTATGGCTACTTTTGGGCTCTCTGAGAAGGAGGCAAGCCTCTTGCCACCACACAGACAGGGCTGGGGTACCTTCTGTAAGTGTGATTAGTAACCACCTTTATGCTCTAAGTCCTTCGAGAGGTCTGTTCAACCCACATTGTAGGTCATGGTTCTGGGGGTCTATCTATTCCTGGCAAAGGGTGCTGCTTTACTTTCAGCTCTGGAGATCTTATCTCCCCATGGCAGGTGAGGAAGCAGGCTGAGAGTCAGGTCACGTCTCAGGATCAGTGAGGGCTTGCCCCTGGGCCTGCCTTCTGGCTCCTTGGTGCTCCTGTCTCTCATGAGACATGTTTTATTTATGGCGCTTGAAGGGATGATGCTCAGCGAAATAAGTCAGAAGGAAAAGAAAAATACAGGATGGTCTCACTTATAAGAGCAATATAGGGGATCAAGGAAGAAAGATAACATCAATAAGAACAACAAAAAAGCACAACAAAACCAAACAAAAATACAGACAACTACAAATCAGAGACAGTCTGCAGGGAAGAGGGAGGGAGGGCTTGGGATCAAGGCCCGGATGGGGGGAGCACAAGGGGCTGTGGTGACGTGCACGGGTGAGTTGGAGGTGGGAATTGTAAGGGGACTACACCTAGAAAAGAAAGCAAACACTGTAAGAGAAAAAAAAAGGACTCATGGGGCCTGCTGAGGTCCCTGGTCCATAGCTGGGGTCAGTCCTTTTCTAGTTTTTACATATAAGCGGAGCCCCTCCCCTGAACCCCCCCTTCCTCTGAGGGTGAAGCAGGGGAGGGGCAGCCATGACTCAAGACTTCACTTTGCATTTCAGCCCCAGGCTGGGAGCAGACCCACCCTCACCCCCAGGTCCCAGCGCTCACCTCCCAGGTTATGTTTGCTTTGAAGGAAGGACTGTGAGGAGCTACTTACAGGCCCTGGAGGAGCAGTAAGTTTGCAGCATTTCTGTCTCTTACTTACTAAACCTTAATGCTCCCTTCATGCGCCTACTCGCCTAAAAAGAAGTGCACAGAAAAGTGGGGGTTCAGGTTGACATGAAACTAACAACCTTGTGAATTCACATGACCTGCACCCCCACCTCCAGGGGAACATGGAGTGCTGGGAGAGGCCTTAGGGGCTTCCCCTGGGCACTTGCTCTCCAGCCTCTAGGTTTGCTCTGAAATTCCCCAAATTGTCTGGGTCTTGGGAGATGGGGTGGTGGGGTGATGGAGGACAAAAGAATAGAAAAACTGGAAAGGGGGCCCCTTAAGGCCAGAGACCCGGCTCACACAAGGAGGTAGAGGAAGAAGAGATTAATAGCCATTAACCCAACTACAGAAACAAAGACCCCCAGGCACCAATGACTGCAGGAGGGAGTGTCAGACCAGAAGGAAAGACAGGAGGTTGAGCTCTGGCTCCGGAGCCCATTGTGGAATCTCCTGTCCCATCCCTGTCAAGTTCTGCAAGGTTGGTTCAAGGTCAACGAGCACGCCCTCCTTGGAGTGAACCTCCCAGAGAGGAGACTGTGTCCGCCCTCCATGGAGTGAACCTCCCAGAGAGGAGACTGTGTCGGTGCAGTCTCTGCACTGCCGGGGCAGCCGTCCTTCTGCCCGCCTGTGACTACGCAGGTGCTTCCCTCACCAGCTCTCTCCTCTGCAGGGCAGCGGCCGCCTGCCCGCCCATGACCTGTACCTTGCTGGGGTCTCGTCAAACCTGTGCCTTTCAGAACAGCTCTTCCTGCCCGCTGGTGTGCATGCAGGTGTCCTTTACTCTTCTGTCGCTTTCCCTAATAAGCCAGCTCTTTAAAATAACTAACGTCTCTGCTTCATGGAGAAACTCGCCTGGGAACTCACTGTGCGCTGCTGAATGGGGAGCTCTGGTGAAACCTTTCCCAGAGTGAACCCAAGAACCCCGCTCTCCAAACCCACAGACTCCAGAAAAAACGACATCAGGGGCACAGGGCAGGAACAGCAAACTGCCAGTCACAACACAGAATGCCTAGAGAATTAATTGAGCGCCCCATAATGGGCTGCTGCAGAGAGGGAGAAACCTCGTTTCCTGGCTTGAGGCGTCTCCAGCTGATGTGTGTATTTACACCTTACCTTCATGTCGACAGAACAGTTCTAAGCCCAGGTATTATTCTAAACTCTTCAGGTGTCCACAGAATCCCTTCAAGGCAGATATTATTATTCTTCCCATTTTTCAGATGTAAAAACAGAGGCTCAGAGAGATGAAGTCACACACTCGAGGTCACACAGCTATAAGGAATGCCGGTGCTCAAATGCAGACAGCCGAGCCTTGAGGGCTCCACACGTGGCCTCTGCTCCTCAGAAACAGGGCCCCACAGCATTGACCTTGGCCTGGGAATTCAGAAATTCCCAAAGGGACTAAATGTGGAAGCAGAGTCGCTCAGTCCCTCTGTGGGCTGGGTGTTTTGATGATCGGCCTTGCCAATAGTCATGTGTTATTTGAAGACGATAACCCTCTTTATACAGATAAGAAGGAGTTTAGAATCATCTGCTAGCCAAGAGCTTACAATCACTTGTTTGCAAAGGACGAACCAGTCTTGATGTCATTTTCTGGAGTCTGTGGGTTTGGAGAGCGGGGCTCTTGGGTTCACTCTGGGAAAGGTTTCCCCAGAGCTCTCTGTTCAGCAGCGCACAGCAAATTCCCGGACGAGTTTCTCTAGGAGGCAGAGATGTTAGTTATTTTTTGCTGAGAGAGGCCTGCAGCTTTGCAAGCAGGAGGCCTTGAGGAGAGCTGTCTTCACTGAGGGAGGTCAGTGAGGAGAAGCCCCAGCATGGTGCAGGTCACAGGCAGGCAGGAGGCCGCTGCCCTGCAGAGGAGAGGGTTGGTGAAGAGAAGCACCTGCACAGCACAGGCGGGCAGAAGGACAGCTGCCCCAAGCCAGTGCAGAGGCTGCCCAGACAGTCTCCTCTCTGGGAGGCTCACTCCTTCCTGGAGTGGCTTGCTTGTTAACTTTGAATCAACTATGCCGAACTTGAAAGGGATCAGAGATTCTATAATGGGTTCGGAGATAGAGCTCAATCTCCATAACTTAACCTTGGGGCTGAGCTCCAAACACTCCCTGTAGAAGTGCTTGGCTCTTATGCTTTGTGATCTGGACTTTGGCGCCTCAGGATCTTGGTTTCTGTAGCTGGGTGTATGGCTGGTCATCCCTTCTACCCCCACCTCCAGCTCTTGGCGTAGTGTGAGTCAGGTTTCTAGCCTTAACAACTATTCCTTAGTCTCTTGGCCAATCAAGCCTCATTAAGAACTTTTCACATCCCAGCCCCTTTGGGACACTAAGAAATCCAAAGTGTTGGAGCTGCGTACAATATGAAACTGGGAGATCTTGGGCTGCAGGCGGATTCTGGTTCCTGACCCTGGAGACTCCAGCCCTCTGAGGACCCCAAATAACTGCGATCCCCACACCTCCTGCTGCTGTCACCCGCAGACTCAGAAATGTGAGTTCAGCGTGCGCTTGTGTGGCGGTGTGGGTGGGAGAATTATCTGGTGGGTGGGAGAATTAGTCTTAATGATAATCTTCTCTAAATTGTCAAGCCTGTTGAGGGTTTGAGCGGAGACTCATGCCGTTTACAGTTCTGCTGCACCCAGAGGCAAGGACCCCCCACCCCCTCTCTCCTGCAGAGCGGGATGGGGGTGGGCAGGCAAGCCACTCCTGTCGCAAAACACACGTTTTGTGTGTGTTTTGTTAATGGCCACAGCCAAAATGTTTGACTCTCTTTCCTTGTCAATGTCCCCTCACTATGTTGAGCCCAAACCCTTTAAGCGAGCTCTTCTTTGCTGGGGTATTTGCTAGGGATGTCAGCTCAAAGCTGACATTATATGAAATCCACATTTTTAGTTGATGATTCCTAAAGCTCAGTTTGTTCTTTCTTTCCTTGAAAGTACGTCGTTTCTGTGTAGACAAAAGTTGCAGTTAAGATGTGGGATAGCATATCCATCCATATACATACACACATCATTTATACATGTGCGTATATGAATGAATTTACATATACACACACCTGCACACATACAAATATCCTTACACACTCACATATGCACATGCACATACATGCACATATATACATATCATGTCTATCAGCAGGCATGCTAGGAATATTCAAGTGACTAATTAACAGTTTGACTTATTTATTTATAATACAAAATATTAGGAAAATGCCTAAATCATACAGAAACTGGGATGACATATGAAAAAGTCAATTCAGTATACATGCCTGTATATAGAAGAACAAAGATTTTCTGTAACAAATGCAAAGTTATTTTAGAATACTTGGATGATGAGTGATTTTTTTTCATTTTATTTATTCTTGTAATTTAAAGGTTCATTTCTATAACAAATATTGAAATTTTTTTGATTGAGATTATATTGGTTGACAGCATTCTATGATTCAGGGATTTGGCTTCACACCTCTTCAGACACATGTTACCACACCACAAGCACGCACACACCCCAAGCATCCTATTAATTGAGCAACTACTCAATTAATGAAGCAGGTTGAAACGGAACAGTGCAAAGAGGTGTCTTTTTATGTACTGTATGGTTTAGTCATTAGCATGCTGTGCTGTTGCCAAAAAGCACAAGGAAGAATATAATCGAAAATGATAAAGGTTGCTGATGGGGATTAACTCATCCATGAGCTTGACCTTTCATGAGGCTGGAGCTAGCCAGTTTGATCCCTTTGTGTGGAAAGGAAGATGCTGGTCTCAGGACGGTGATTTTCTTGCCCTCTAGCCAGAGAGAAGCTGGGTATGCTAAGAGCTGCTTGGCACCAGACGCCAAGGCAAGGAAAGTGACGAGTCATGTGGCACTGGGGAACCGCGGTGGCCGGCAGCAGGAGCGCTGGCAGCCAGCGGCAGGCCCTGCTCTGCTCTCCTCCTGGCTGTCTCAGAGCCGCCATCGGGCTGTGCCTCTCGTTGATGTCCAGTTAGCAAAGGACCCCCGAAGATCATTCTGAAAGTGCAGATGAGATCACACTGTCTTCGATGGCTTCCATCAGCTCGCGGCTTCTTGGGACTACGGGCAGAAGACCCAGACCCTCCTGAGGTCCCACAAAGTCTTACACGGGTGGTACCGCCTGAGTCTTGAGTCTCGTCCTCATCTCCCAGGGGAATTGAGCGCACACACCACATACCTCTTGCCTTCAGCCTTTGAATAGTTATTTTCTCCCCTTCGTCGTTGCACAGACACTTTCTCCACCTGGAATAATCTCTCACTTCTGCCCCTGCCTTCACTTCATCTAGTTCATGTTCTTATCTTTCTGGTTGAAGTTTCACGGTCACTGCCTTAGATAAGTCTTTCCTGAGATCCTGGACCAAATCTCATCCCTTATTATTTCTTGTAATAGTAGCACATTTTATCACAGTGCAGGAACAGAGTTGGGGCTCCTGACTTGCTCCATACCTGCCTCTCCGTGAGCTGAGATGTGGGAGGTGTGGCATTGTCATCCTCCTTTTCATCACCGATTCCTTTTGAGCCTAGAGCTGTGCCTGGTTTTATCTGTACATGTAGACCCTCACGAACTGGTTGTTGAATGAAAGCAGGAATAAGAAAGGGAGTTTAATGCTCTTGCTTAGGATAAGCAAGAACTCTCAGAACTCCATTTGGGAAGGAACCAGGATTCTGGAACTTCCCCCTTTCCTGTTCTTTGTCCTTTCTGTATTGTACCCTAATTGTATTAAAGTTCCTTTCCATTAAAGGTTTTATGTGTTTGTCTTAATGCGGTGGATGGCAGAACCCATTCAGAGAGGGCAGGTTTTGGGGTTTCTGGGGTGCTTCTCTCCCTGCCCTGTAACAGGAAGACAAGCTGAAGAGAACTTCTGGATGAGTGGTCCATGAGACACAGGGAACAGGACCTGAGAATAGAGGGTGAGAATAAAGTTCTCTCCTGTGTGAAAGGGCAGCTACCCCTCCTCTATCAGGAAAGTTAGGGTGAGTTCCCAGTTCTGTTCTGGGAGACGAGAAAGGGTACGAAGCACACAGCGCCTCTCCTAAATGTTTTCCAGAATATCCTGGGTGATGACTGCTGGGTGCCCTTGAGTCATCGCCCACAGGCTATAGGAAAGCTGAATGCCCGAGGCCGTGCTTTTGAAAACCAGTAAGAGACGGGTGGGACCAGTGGGGAGTGACCACCTCCACTTGAAGAACAGTTTTGCTGGTGACATTGCAGTTGCGGTGATGTCCCTTCCTGGCAGCCGTTGGAAGCTGGGCTGATATGTTGAGTGTATAAAGGCCTGGATTTTACGAACAAGTAAGTTCAAGGAGAAGATTCTTTGTGATGCTCACAGAGGGAGTGGAGAATCCCTGGTCATACATGAGAACCACAGCGACAGCACATATCATTTATTAAACTTTCAGACTTTGCTTTTGATCTCGAAAACAGCCCTGAACTTCAGCTGGATTCTGTCTGTCCTGTAGATAGGAACCTTACACTCAGGATGGCTAGGTGACTTGCTTGGAAGTCCACAGATCGATGAGTGAAACGCCAAGTGGCCAGTGGTCACAGCCATGCCCCTTTCTCACTGACAAAACTGGCCCTGGGGACATGGCCACCATCACGAAGGTGGACAGACCTTCTCATCTGTCCTCTGCTAGAAATAAACCCCGTGGACAATGCAATTTGCTTCTCACCAGGCTTAACTGGGGAACTTTCCCGAAGCCCTGTGTTTTCTTCTTCCTCAGTTCCTTGGATGTTAGTGGGAAGTCAGGGCATGGGGACTGTGGCGCACACAGTGGGGCTCTGTGTCCATCTGGATCTTGTGGCATCCACAGTTTTGGTAGAAGAATCCAGTTTCTCTTTCTTCCTCACTCCCTTCTTCCCCTCCTTCCCTCCCTCCATCCTTCTCTCTCTTCTATCTTTCTAACTTTCTCCCTATTTAATAAGGCTCCATGAAATAATTTTCTAATTCAGTGATGGAAATTAAACTTTCCATATGCAAAGTAGGCCAAAAATAGCTGCTTGAATTATTTAAGTAATATTCAAAGAGGCAAACATCAAAAGAAGCCCAAGTTGCAACACAAAGAGAAAGAACAAAAACAAACTTCAGAATCAGCACTTTTCTAGGCCTCTGAGATGGTCCCGGCACACGTGTACGCTAAGCTTGAGGTTTTACTTTAAAATAGCACCATGCGATTGAGGACAGGTCATGAACCAAGTCACGACGTCACCCAGCACACCTGTCATATTTATATACAAACCACTTACCACGATAGCTTTTCAATGGGGCAAAATCACTCAATAGGAAGGACTGAGTTTGCCTCCGCCCTAAATGTGGTTGGCTGTGCTAAAGGTTAGCCCACTGGATGCTCTCACCTCTTGAATGTAGCAAGAAGAGCAGCAGGACATTTCCCAATTGAACACAAACTCAAATACTCTCCTTTCTGGCCCTGGAAGTCTCTTCTTGACTCTGAAATATTTTCCACCTGATGCTTTCTCTCTCTTTGGTTAAACCTCTGCTAAACACTGGGCACTGAGGCGGACTCAGTCTTTGAAGGGGGCTGAGAGGGGGAGAAGACTCAGGTAGATCCTTGTTTCCCGTAAAAGAACAAATCTAGTGACACCGGGGCAATTTTGAGCCAACGAGGCCACTCTGGTGCAAGTGGGACTCGCTTTCCATTTCTTCCCCATTGCTTCAGAAAACCCAGTTTTCCAGCCCCCAGAGCCAGCTTAGCAGGTCCTTATATTAGCCTGTACGTGGGTCCTCGCTGTGGGAGACAATGACCTTGTTAATAGGAACTTCTTCAATAGCAGGGCTCAGAAGAGCCCAGTGCTTGTGTAAAATTAAATGAGCTCCAAGGTCAGGAGGAGACTCATTAGGACAAATGATTTCTATTTTTTTTAGATTTTAAAAAAGATTTTATTTATTTATGCACACAAGAGCTGGAGTACAGGCTAGAGTTGTGGGGGCTGAGAGGATTCACCAGAGACTGAGTGAGGAGCAGAACAGTCACGTTGACTGAAATACTCTGTTGAGGGGAGCAGTGGGCGAGGCAGGAGAAGTCTGTTGTGCAATATGGGTCTCCTCCCTGGCCGGGGATCGAACTCGCGCTGCAGTGACTGTGAAAGTCCCACAGCACGGTGCTCAACCTCTTGTGCCACCAGGGAGGTCCCAGGGCAAATGATCTCTGATTGGCTAAAAAGACCTTTGGGGTCCTTTCAGGACTTGCCTAAAATCAGTAATTATGTCAGCCTTGTGCTTAAAATGAACAAAATGGTGACGTGAGTGTTCAGAGATGGGGAAGAGATGGGGAGAGATTCAGCCGAGGCTGAGTGGGTTGTAACTCACTTATTTGCTTATTTACTTACTTAGAGTCTTGCAGAAGGACTAAGCTCCTGGTTCTCTGCCTGGATCTCTTGGGGGACCTGTTTCATAATTGGAAATCTCTGGCCAACTTATTCCCACCGTTTCTCACTATTTATTCTTACAAGAGTTTTACCCAATCAGTCCCTTGCACTTCCAACCCCATCTTGGTGTCTGCTTCTCAGAGGCCCTGGACGGATGCCCACTGCCCTCGCCCTGAAGTGTTCACTTCACAAACGGTGGGATACAGGTGTTCTGCTGGCTGTCACTTACCCAGGCTTGACGGAACTAGGCGCTGCCCTTCTCAGTGCTAATGAATACTGAAGGGATCTTCTTGAGCAAATTTGAAAGAAGCAAGAGGACGAGACCGACCCGTGGGTAGCAGCAAACAGACCTAGAAAGGGAATAATACTAGCCCATTGTTTAAAATAAGGTAACATTTGAGGAATTGACGTGCCTTTTTTTTTTTTTTTTTAAATCGGCGATGAAAACTCTGTGAAAGCTCTGAGGTAAGACATAGCTCTTATGACGCATATTACTTGGCTTCCTCTACTCTGCCACTTAACATCAGAGCCACCTGTGTGTGGAGTGGAAGGAACATGAAATTGAGATCTAGACTTGCAACTGGCTTCTCTGCTGTGTGACCTACATGGATGACTTAACTTCTCTGAGCCTCTTTTCTCCCACGTGAAAGTGCTGTTAAGAAGATGAAATAGGGCAACACAGACATATAGGATCTAGCACCACTCCAGGTGCAGGTAAGAGGAATGAGTTAAGCTTCCTCATCGGAAGGACTCGCATCAGAATACGAGGAGCAGCAGGGAATGGTGGGAGCTTCCCTGGGGAAGAGGGAAGGGTCAGGGGTGAAAGATTATGTCCCTATGGGTTTTGTGCCATTGACCCTACCCCTTTGGTCTTTAGGTTTTCTTTTGGTGCCCAAAATGAAAATAACTGCATCTACTTTAAATTCTATGCTTTCTCCTTATTTTTGGAGAATCATTGTGAATATTTCATCACATTGTTGGAATGCAATGAAAGATGGATTGCGGTTTTAGAGCTAAGGATAGCCTATCCAGTTGAACCTGCTCCATGGTGCACCTGCAGAGGAGGAAACTGAGGCACAGAATTGGGCACAGGCTGGCCCAGGGCTTTGGCAGTGCTGAGTGGGGCAATGCTGCTTTGCTCAAATGCATGGGCATCATTCAGAATTGGGCTCGTAGCTTTGGAATGAATTTAACACGGTTGGTTTGGCCAGGAACCCTGCTTTCTGGAGCTGTGTCCTTCTCTGGGGCCTCTTGTGATCTTAACAGCATGGATTGCTCCACCCTGTTCCATGTTCCTGGGAGCCCTTGTGTATTTTCCTCTTCTCTATATACTCCGCAATGCAGAGCCCTCCCTTCTCAACTACAGCAAAGGCCAGGCCTGAGTGAGAGCCACCCCACTGCCTGCTACGGGGAAGGCGATATCCACCTGCTTGGAGAATTGGTTAAATTCACGACGATGAGCATGGGAGAAAGTATTGGGCCACAGAGGCAAGTACAAATAGGTCACTTCACTGATTTGGGGGAAGACTTCCTGGTACCCCCATGAAAGATCTTTTGCTAGGAAAAATGAGAGGCTTGTCAGATAAGAGTGTGGAGCTAGTTTGCTTGGGTTTGAATCTGAATTCTTCCACATACTAGCATTTACTCTTGAGTAAATTATTCCTTCTCTGTGTTCTCCCCTGGAGGAGGAACCAGAACCTATATGCAGGCAGCTGGGATGCAGGCAGATGAGATGTTTATGTCAACATGAATATGTATCTTACAAATGCAAGCGTGTATGCAGACTTCATATGTATGTACGGCTGTGCATTTCTCTTTGGGCTCACACCTACTGTTCTCACACATCGTCACTTAAAAGTTGTCTGGGAAGTTTGGTGGCATCAATCATTCATTCAATGAATAAACATGTATTAAGCACCTACAAGGTGGCAGACCCTGTTAGGAGCTAAGGAGAGAGCCATGAATTAAACATGTTCCTTCACTTTAAGGTATGCAGTCTATCACTGACGAGTAACTGCGACACTGTGTGTCAAGGGCACAGACAGAGGCCTCTGGAAGCACAGAGGAACGTGTGAGCAGTTCTTACTGCAGAGAGGAGGGAGGGCATGGCAAGCAGGACGGGTTACACTGAAGACAGAAGTTCTGTGCCGGGAAAGATCTGAAGAGACTTTTGAGGGAGGGAAGGGTGGCAGGACAAAGAGGGGATGCTGGAGAGAACAGATAATGGAGGTGCTTGGGGGCTCCCCTTAAGAGATGTACATTATTTTCTTCAACTGCTAAGCTGTTGAGACGCAACTACTTATGAAGTTGTTTGGTTCCAACTACTTAATAAAGGAAACAGGTTATACTTTTGGCCTAGGCTTGCCATGAAAATATTACTGCGACATCAAATATGTCACAAACTGAGAAAATGTGGGAAATTCTATCCTAGACAGAAGCACAAAGACATTTCCCAGGTTTTTTTGTTGCTTTTTTCTTCTATACTGAGAAGTTGTTGGTGCTCTACACACGTTATATCCAGATGATGTGGTTATCTTAGGCCAAAAGGATGATCACAGCTATGTGTGTCCACAAACCACACACACACACACACAGCCAGAGTGATTTGGCCAGGATGGTAACTTCAGAGGGTAATTAACTTTGAAAAATGAAAATGATTAAAAATCAATTAAGATATCATTTCTAGAGAAATGGAGGGAATTCCCATCAGGAATTTCCTGGAGGAATGATTTCCTCAGCAACGTGACTTCCCCTTGAGGAAAATAAGGCCTCAGGCTTTCCTGGCCAGTGGGTGAGCTGCGTCTCTGGGGGTGCACAGCCCGTGGAGGAAGCCGGTGGACCCTGACGATTTCCCGGGATCCTTTGCCTTTGCAAACTTGTCACCTTCTCCAACAGATGCACAATGTGTCTCCAGAATGAAAGAACATCGTTCCAGCTGCATGCTGGTTTCTGCCGTTATGTCCACGTTTTCACGGCCATGTAGCTCTTGAAGATGCTTAGGCAACCGGCCTTCTCGCAACTTTTGTTTTTGGAGAAAAACAGCTGTGAATACTCAAGCTGCGTCTGGATTTCTCATTATGACCTTAAAAACCCACACAGGGAAAGCATGGTTAATGGGGGACATCAACAAAACCAACTTTTGGGAATGTGTTTTCCTGTGCTTTTAGGATGCACACTTTACCTTGCTTACCTTATCTGCCCACTCTGTAGTTACGGGCTTTGGAATTGGACTCTTTATTAAAAAGAACCACAGAAAACAATTCCACTTACAGCATTTCTGGGCCCCAATCTAGATAGTGCTTTGCTATCAATTTATACCTGGTCTCCTCTTCGTATTTTGGAGGCAATTACCTACCTATTCTTGAAACATCACTGTATTAGGGTTCTCCAGAAAAACAGAACTATTAGGAGACCTATCTATCTGTCAATCTCTCTCCTCCCTCTCTGCCTCCCTCCTTCTCTCTCTCTCTCTCTCTCTCTCTCTCTCTCTCTCTCTCTCTGTCTATCTACCTATCTATGCATTTACCCATCTATTTATTACTGGCTTACAAGATTTTGAAGGCCGAGAAGTCCCATAATCTACTGTCAGTAAGTGGGAGACAAGGAAAGTGAGTGGTGTAATTCAGTTCCCGGCTGAAGGCCTGGAAACCAGGGACTTGATGGGGCAACTCGGTCTGACAGAAGACTGGCTGTGCCTGCTTTAGCAATGAGAAGAAGAAAAGAGGCCAATTCTCTCTTCCTTCGGCTTCTGTTGTATTCAGTGAATTCATGATGCCAGCCCACGTTAGTGAGGGTCATCTACTTTACTGAGTGCGCCGATTAAATGCTGGTCACTTCCAGAGACACGCTGATAGACAGATCGGGAATAATGTTTAGTCAGGACTCAGTGCCACTGACACGTAAAATTAACCGTTCCAAGCACCTGATTTCTGGGACATCTGATATACCTGTTTGTCCTGCTAGTCCTTCAAGTGTTGTCTTTTAGCTTTTAATGGCCTTCCTCTTTCCAGACTCTTTCCCTTGTCATGACCTAAATCGTTGTTTCACCATGACAGCCATGCTGGGTGAGTCAGAAACTATGTTCAAATGTCTGGCTTTTCTCCTAGGGTTTTTGACTTCCAGGTGTATCACCTTAAGTTCATCTTCCTGTTCTCCCAAGCCTGCTCTTTTTCCTATATTGCTGCCTCTGTTAGTGGTAACCTCACCTCTTTGTCTTGGTGCTTTAAACGCTGTAAGTTACCTTAATTTGTTCTTTACTTCATCTCTGATAGCCAATATATTTGCATAGTCTACATATCAGTCTAAAGAGTAGGACTGACCCACCTCCTCTGTCTCTCTCAGTTTCTTTTTCTTCTCTCCTGCCCTGCCCTCCTTTCACTTTTTCAATAACTCTCACTTCTGCAATAACCACCTCTTTTACCTACCTGTCTCTACAAGCTCCTTTTGCTTCTGCTGCCAGATTATTTTCCCCAAGCTCAATTTAGAATATTTTACTTCTCTATGCTTAACAGTTCATTTGCTCCCTACTGCCGAATGAGGAATGTCTCTTACCTTCCAAGCTCTCAATAATAGAGTTTGTGATGATCTTGTAGTATTTCAACTTGCCTAGGCTGGACTACAGTTCCCAGAATTCCCTTATGTGCCCAACGAAGCTGAGCCACTGGGAAATACTTGTGAGACTTGAAAACTGGCTGCCATTTTGTAACACACATAATTACTAGCGATCTGCTGATTCACCTTGTTAAACAGCGTCTGGGTCTAAATTCCTCTACTTTTCCTGGATCCATTCTAAACCCTGGCTCCTAGGCCAAATTTGTGTTTAGCTCCCTGATGAAGAGATTCAGCCTCTGCAGGATTGCCTTATCACCAAGGTCTGCAGCAACAAGAATGGACAATGGTTTCAGTGTTTCTTCATGGGTTACAGCTCATGCCCATTCTTAAGAAAAAACAGCTTTATCGAACTATAATACCTATGCCATGCCTTTCACAAACTGAAACATTTGTTGGTTTGTAGTATAGTCACAGAGCTCTGCCACTGTAATCAATGGTAGAACATTTTATCCTCCCCCAAAGTAACCCATACCCACTATCAGTCACTTCTGATTCTTCTACTCTTGTTTCTCACCCTGGTTAGGTTACTCCTAATCTATTTTCTATTCCTGTGTATTTGTATATTCTGGATATTTCACATAAATTAAATCATATGATACATGACCTTTTCTGTCTGACTTCTCCTTTAGCTTGATATTGTCAAGCTTCATCCATGTTGTAGCAGTACTTCATGCCATTTTATTGTTCAATAATGTCATTGTTGGGCATCTTACATTTTCTTTGAACTACTTTTTTTTTTGCTATTATGGATTATGCGACTGTGAACATCCATGTATGGATGTTTGTGTGGACAAATATCTGTGTGGTTTACACCTAGGAATGAAATCATTGGGTCATAAAGGTCATCATTACTGAGGATTTGTTAAAATCCTAAGTGACTGTACCATTTTACATTCCCACTAGCAATGCATGCAGATTCCAATTTCCCTACATCCTTATCCCCATATCATTATCATCAGTCTTTGATTATAGCTATTCTAGTGGGTGTAAAGTAATATCTTTTTGTGTTTGAAATTTGCATCTTCTAATGTCTACCAGTGTTAAGCATCAAATGATGTACCATTTATCTATTTTCATTGGAGAAGTGACTGCAGATATTTTGTCCATTTTTAAATTGGCTTATTTGTCTTTTTATTACTGAATCTGCTCTTGATCTTCCCTTCTGACTGCCTGCCAGGTGGACTTTAAATCCCAGCATCAAATGCAAAGCCAACAGCTTTAACAGAGGCTGCTTAATCAGCTTCCACAATCATGTGAGCATTTCCCTGTAACAAATCCATATGTGTCCTACAGGTTCTGCTTCTCTGGTGGAATCCAGACTAGTAGAGAGTCCTCAGTCCCGTTCTAATCTCCTCTCCCTATTCTGACCTTACAAGACCATGCTCAAGGCAGACTGCTCCAGAAGTATCCTATTTGGTCACATTGTGTCTCATCCTTGGTTTTTCTCTAGCATGCGTTTTGCCTGTGTTTCCACTTAAATTTTTACCTGTCCTTTGAAACCAATTATATTATCTGTCATCCACGGAATGTTTACTAAGCTCTCCATCTTTTCTCCTTTCCACCTTATAATATTGCTTATCACTTTGAAAATCAGTTCCCTTTTCTGTAATCGCACAAGGTAGTTGAAAGGAATCATAAAGAGTACGCACAGAAAATATTCTCATAGAGTACCTGGCACATGGCAGGTGATGAGTGATGACTAATTCTATTCACTTTCCATCCCCAGAGCATGTCAAGAGTTCTGTAAGTAGCGCTTTACGTTTTCCAATTTTGTAGATCTGGAATTGAGGCCAGGAGGCTCAGATGACTCATGTTTCTATGCATTTTTTCTCTTTTCTGTGGCTGAGGGATCCTTCTGGAACACCTTGCTCTTTGAGCTTGGGGTTCCAATGCTGGACACACCCTTTTTGTAAAAGCAGGTATTTGTGAGATGATGGTGCTGACGGCTTCCAGCCATAAAATCTTTCCTTTTATCTCATCAAATAACTTGAGGGGGCTGTGGATTCAATAAATGGCCATAGATCTTAATTAATAGCACTGTGTCTAATTTATAGCACTGTCTCATGTTTGCATCATGCTTTGGCCTTTCACAGTACTTCTTCTCACTGGAGCCAGTGGCCACCCTTGCTGTGAAGCAGGTTGAATGGTTGAGGATGATGGGCTGGTGATGATACTGGGCACAGGGGCTTCAGTGATGCAGCCAAAGGTCAAATTCACAGTCAGACTCAGTCTCTGACTCCCAGTCAGTGCCCTCTTGGATAAGCAAAGAGAGATGGGAGATTGGGCTACCGCAAAACATAGTTGATTGACATGGTTGTTAATCCTGAAACTGTCCCTACTCGGTTTCCCAGCTGGTAGTTGCTGTTTTGTTTTATCATTTTATCCTTCCTGCCTCTACCTGGGCATCCATGAACCCTCTCCAGAGTCCAGGATGCTGATTATATAGCTCAGATATGAGAATAGCCAAATTTGCTGGTATCTATGTATCCATCTACCTACCTTCCTCATTATCTGTTATGTGTCTGTATATTAGCTATGTAGTTGTTTTATTCCTGTATGACAGACTGCTTCAAAACTTAGTGACTTAAAACTTAAAATCAACCATTTATTATTTTTTTTTAATAGTAATTGCGTGGGTTGAGTGGGATGTCCCTCTGCTGGTATCAGCTGGTCTCACACAAGTGTCTGTCTCCACCTGAAGGAGCTAAAATGACCTAATTCTTAAGCCCGATACTTCAGTGTTGATTGTCATTTGATGAGACCTGCTTTGCCTCCACTGGACTTGCCCTTGGGTGGGCTGGCTGGTGGTCTCTGGGCAGGGCTCCAAGAACTCAGAGCCAGAAAATGCAAGGTCTGAGGCTGACCTTGATTACCCGCATTACGCCTTCCACTAATGTTCTACCCATCACAGCTATCAGAGACCAGCCTGCCGTGAGGGTCGGGGATATAAACTCCAGCTTAGAAAGGAAGGACTTCACACTCATATTGCAAATGAGTGGGGCATGAATTGTTGAGCTACCGTTGGAAACAGTGGTGCATAGAGCCCTGGAGTCGTGAGTTAGAGGGTGGGACTGGCTTTCTCATTCTTCGCGGCAGCAAGAATTTGGGTTAAGGCCCATCTGCTCTTCTCATCTGTGCTCTCACCCTCAGCCGCTTATGTGCTTACTGCCTCTGCTCACCCTGCACTTACTCAGCACTGGGCCCTGGGGATGGAGCTACATTCTCTTGGGAATTTCAGGTGCATGGTCACATTTTCTTGAGTCCCAGGGACATGGTTAGGTATGAAACCAGTTGGAACTAATCACTCTAAAAAGCATTCTTCATCTGATCCAGCACAAGCTAACTGACTCTCCTGTTTTATGGTTTGAGATACAGTCTCGGCATGAAAATTGTTTCCCCATCTACTGTAGGACCCTGAACACTGCTGTTCTTTAGTGAACTTAAAGGAAGGAGTGTTTTGATGAGTTTGGTACCCATATACTTTAAGAGTCCCTGGCGGTGATACCATTCAAGAGGTCTCCAATACACCGATATATCTAATGTCCTAATTTGCGTATGAAGTTACTCATATCTTGCCTTTTTATTTTCACATTTTTTTCTATTTTTTCCCTTTAATTTATATATTGTTGACATCAATTGTAATCCCCATGTATTCCCCATCACCATATCACCAGTGCACCATCACCTCAGTCTTCCGTGCTCCCCTCCCATCTTCTCTCAACCCTCCCCCGCCCCCTTCCCACCAAGTGTCCCCAATTTGTCCTTGTCGTTTCATTTTTGGTTTTTGTGTCTTTATTGTTATTATTATTATTGTTGTTTTTCTTATTCCTTTCCTGGATCCTTATTTGGTTCCCTTGTATTCCTCCTAGGGGAGGAACCATCTGGTATTTTTCTTTTGCCTTCTACAATAGGTAAGACCTGGAAACAACCTAAATGCCCAAAGACAGATGAGTGGATCAGGAAGCTATGGTACATATACACGATGGAATACTATTCAGCAATCAAAAAAGAAAAACTAGACACATTCATAGGAACATGGATGGAACTGGAAGGGATGATGCTCAGCGAAATATGTCTTGCCTTTAAATGAATACAGTTATCTTTACTTTCTATAATTTACCTCTCTTGTTTTCAACCATCAAGCCCTCTTTTGGTGAAAATCTTGCCAATTACAGACTAATGAAACTTAAAACCTGGTCAGTGTCTCTCTCTTCATTTCTGGTTGATGTCTCGGTCATTCCTTGTGCCTCCTCACAAGCCAATCTTCTGTCTCATCTCTACTAAGAGAGCAGGTGGATGCAGTGACGAGTTTCTGCATTCTCATGGGGTCAGGACAGCGAGCCTGAGGTTCTGATTTGGGTGTTCCCTCTTCTGCTCACTGGTGCTTCTCTCTTCTCCAGGGAGCAAGGAGGAAGGTCCTAGTCTTTAAACTTTTGCCCTTTATTTTCTTTTGCCCTTTGCTAGTCTGGGGATGACTTATCTCACCCTTCCAGTGTGGCGATACTTACCTTCCACCACTTTCATGCCTGTCTGAATCCGACTGCACACTTAATCCCTCCAAGAATGACTTACTTCCTGATACATCAACATTTAGTATAGGAAGCTCTAAGGAAATCGTTTTCTCTCCTTCAAAAGGGTCTTTGCTGAGGACATGTATGTCTGTGTTGAAACTTGCAGCTGGGCAGTGAAAACTGTGTTTCCTTTTCTTTGGAAAAGTAAGTAAGCCAGCCATAGGGATGATCTGAGGGGCTGCAAGGAAGCCAGATTCCCACACCGGTGGCTATCTCATCGCCTTTCATAGCTTTTGGGAAATATCTCACCCAAAGAGCATCTCTTTTCTGTAAGTCATCACACCTTTATTCCGATACAGCCAATCTTGCCCATGCCTTTCATGTATTTTGGCAATGACATTTAAGTTTAGCTGTGATGGTTATCTTCCATGTGTACATTATCACACAACCTCAGTGAGTCACGCACACTGAAGTCACTCAGTAAATGTTGACAGAAGTCCTTGCCCATTCTCAAAACCATCAAGAGCAGTTGTATTCTTTTGCATTCTCATAACAGATGCCCTGCACTCAACGATATTCAGTTTGTTGATAGACCAACGTATGTACAGACCGATGAGCTCGGCTGAAGATCGATGCAGTGCATCAGGGTTAGCTTGTTTTGTGGGAACGTGGTCTATTAAGGGAGCTGACCAAGTAACCCGACTGGGGATCATCAACTCTATCCCTTTCTATTTTGGGCGCCCTCTCTTCCAGGAGTGGGCCTGCCTGCCTGCCTGCCTGCCTGATGGACCGAGCCTGTCTCCCCGCCTCACTCTGGAGCCTGGGGGACTGCTTCCCACTACAGTGTGTTCTCTCCGGGAGATTTCAATTGCTTTTGAATTAGTTATAGGCTAAAAAGTGAGTGACTCCCATTATTATGATGCAGGTTTTAAAATTACTCCATTTCAAGTTGCCAACTTGGCAGCATTAACCTGTCATTAGAGAATTCAGCATGGTCATGAAGGAGATAGATTTTTGAAAAAATACAGAAGAAGTGAACCAGTAGGTCAAGGAGGGAAGGAAATGGTCTCTGAAATGCCTTCACTTACATAAGCTAGACCTCGTCTTTTTACCATCTATAAACTGGTGGCAAAACTTTGGGTCCCCTTTTCTAGAATAAGTTAAACGAATGTGTGAGTATGCCACTCCACCCCATCCTCCAGATTTGTGTAGCTGTGTTGAAGTGTTCTAGTAAAGCTTAGTTTCTTATGCACATATAACATAATCTTACACCAGATATCAAAGGAATGTGTCTGGTATAAATGGCATTATTTACCAGCTTTCTTGAGGCATAGTTGACAAAATCTGTACATATGTAAGGTGTACAATGTGATGATTTGATATACATGTACATTGTGAAACGATTATTGCAATCAAACTAATCAACACATCCATCACTTCCCCTGTAACTTTTTATTTTTGTGGTGAGAACATTTAAGATCAACTCTTTGTAAACTTCCAGTATATAATGCAATGTTATTAACTATAGTCATCTTGCTGTACATTCGATACCCAGAATATGTTCTCTTATAACTGGAAGTTTGTACCACTTGACTATAACATCTCCTCATTTCCCCCCAGATCCTGGGAAGAATCATTATGCTTTCTCTTTCTATGAATTCAGATTTTTCAGATTCTACATATGAAAGAGAGCATTCATATTTATCTTTCTATGTCTAGCTTATTTTATCTAGCACAATGTCTTCCCTGTTCATTCCTGTTGTCTCAAGTAGCAGGGTATTTTTTTGTTGATATGGCTGAATTTTTTAAATTTTTTTATTTATTTTTGAATTTTTAAAAATATATATTATGTATATAAACATTTTCTTAATCCATATGCCCATCAGTGAACAAATGAACCCTTACATTGTTTCCACATCTTGGCTGTTGTGAATGAACATGAGAATGTAGGTATCTCTTCAAGACATGGATTTAATTTCCTTTGGATACATACCCATAAGTGGTATTGCTAGGCCATAAGGTAGTTCTATTTTTAACTTTTTCAACAAGCTCCATACTGCTTTTCCATCGTGCCTATACATTTTCACCTACAATATCTGTATTCCCCTTTTCTCCATATCTTCACCAACACTGGCAACATTTGTTATTGCTTATATTTTTGATAACAACCATCCTAATATGAAGTCATGAGCTCATATCTCATTGTGAGTTCGTGATGATTATTAGTGACACTGAATACCTTTTTGTAAACTTACAGATCATGGGCCCTCCCTGGTGGCGCAGTGGGTTAAGCAACGCACTATGAAGCAATCCTCAGCCACTGCAGCAAGAGTTTGATCCCTGCTGCCGGTCAGGGAGGGAACCCACATGGTGCAGTAGACCTTTCCTGCCTTGCCTGCTGCTCCCCTCAGCAGTGTATTTCTGTTGATCTGCCTGTTCTGCTCCCCACTCTAGCTCTGGTGAATCCTCTCACCTCTCTGGACTCTGGCCTGTACCCCACCTATTATATGTATAAATAAATAAATCTTTAATAACAAAAAAACTTACAGATCATTTGTATGCATTTTTTGGAAAAGTGTCCATTTAGGCCTTTTCACTACTTTTTAATTAGATTATTATTATTGCTATAGAGTTGTATGAGTTTCTTATATTTTTTGCATAGTAACTCCTTACAGGGTTACAATCTTATAGGGTTAGCAAATATTTTCCCCTTTCCATAGGCTGCTTTCATTTATTTGATGGGTTCCTTTGTGGTAGAGAAGTTTTTTAGTTTGAGGTGGTTGTTTTGTGCTATTGTTTATTTTGTCTTTTGTGCCAAATCCGAAACTTATTTCAAGATCAACGTTAAGAAGCTTTCCCCTATGTGTTCTTGTAGGATTTTATGCTTTCATCTTTTACACTTATGTCTTTAATCCATTTTCAGTCCGTTTTTGTGTTTATAAGAGCCCAGTTTTATTATTTTGCATGTGACTGTCCAGTTTTTCTCAACTCCATTTTTGGAATTGGAAAAGAATATATATTCCCACTTTTATGTTCTTGGCTCCTTTGTCATAAAATGCTTGATCATATATGTATGGTTTTATTTCCCAGCTATCAATTTTGTTTCATTGGTCTACATAGCTGTGCATCTATGACTATACCACACTGGTTTGCTTACTATGGGTTTACAATATAGCTTGACAGCATGAAGTATGAATCTTTAGCTTTATTCATTCTCAAGAATGCTTTGGTTATATGGACATTTTGAGGTTTAGTATAAGCTTCAGAATTTTTTTCCTATTTCTATGAAAAATGACGTTGGGATTTTGATAAATATTGCATTGTATCTATAGATTGATTTGAATAGTACAGACATTTTAATTATATTAATTCATCCAACCAATGAGCACAGAATATAGTTTGCATAGTTTTCCACCACCTTTCTAAGGTATTTATTGCTTTCTAAAGTACTTTTGATGGCGTTATAAATGGGTCTATTTACATAAATTCTTTTTCTGATGGTTCATTCTTAGTGTATAGAATGTGACTGATTTCTGTATTCTGAAACTTCACTGAATTTGCTTGATAGTTTAACATTTTTAAATTTTTTCTTTTTGGTATAGGTCTCAGGAGTGCCTGTATATGACATGTCATTCTATATCTAATTTATATACCTAAATTCTATACCAATTTTTGTGGAGAATTTTGCCATAATTTTATCCATATATTTTTGAGATGATCGCATGATTTTTATCTTTTATTCTGTTAATGTGGTGTGTCCCACTTGCATAGGTTGAACCATCCTTGCATCTCAGGGGTAAATCCCCCTTGATCATAATATAAGGTCCTTTTATTATGCCACTAAATTCACACTGATAGTTTTTTTTTTTTTCCAAATATTTGTGTCTATCTACATCAGGAATATTGACCATGACTATGATTTTATCAGAGTCTCTACTATGTAAGACATCACTTTCAAGCACCCTCACCCTACTAGAAGGATTCATTTTCCTGTGAGGGAAGGATAGTGGACTTTAGTTTGTTGTAAGAGGTCATCCTTATCTTCTTAATGCCACCCACTGTTTTTGACCAAGTGGGCTTTTCTAACACAGTCTCTTAATGGCAGATTGTTTCTTCGAAATGATCAAAGGATAAAAAGACACTCTTGTGTATTCACATAAATGTATTCACATGTGCCACATCACCTTTGCCACATTAAATGGAGGTTAGAAGCAAGTTATAGATCACTAATACTCCTCACTCACACTCAAGGGGAGAGGATTATACAAATGAGCAAATGTATGACTACCAAGAAGTAATGGCTAGATAGACCACCTTAAAAATCTGTCTTCCATAATTTTGTATAATATGTAATTTGTGTAAATATGTCAAAATGCAAAAAAAAAATACCAACAACAAAACACACATACACACACCAACTTGGTTGACTCTCCAGGAAATTATGCTGAGTAAAAATAGCCAACCCCTAAAGGGTACATGACAGATGATTCCATTTATATATTCCATTTATATAACCATCATGTTTTATAATGATAAAATCCTAGACATGCAGGAGAGATTAATGGGATAGAGGATGAAAATGTGGGTCTGAGTATTGGAAAAAGAAGGACCCAGAGCTGTCCTGTTTCTTAACTCTGCTGATGTCAATATTGGGGTTGTGCTACAGTACTACAGGTTTCTAAGCCATTAGCATTGCGGGGTTTTGGAAAAGGTACATAGTGTTTGTCCAGATAATTTCTTAACACTGAATGTGAATTACCATTATTGAAAAAAAGAAGTCTAGTCAAGAAACAAAAGCCAACCCATCAAATACAGCATGAATATTGAATGGTTTATAGAGAACCATAAGACAAAAATAAGTGGGGAAAAAAATGGTGAAGAGTTGGTTGACACAGGAAGACAATTTGTAAAAAGATAATCAAAATTGTCATTGAGGGTGTAGTGGGGAGAATTGCTCTGCAGAAACTGAAATAACTTGGAGGGCAAAGTTGAGACACTCAAAATAGAGGCAACAAGAATAAACATATTAGATGAATTGATTAGTATATTAAGTTTATTTATATTATTTTACATAGAAAACCTGTGAATGTTACTTTATGTGGCTAATGCAAATTCTTTTGTTATCTTTCAAATAAGACATTGACTATCACTATATAAAGTAAAATGCAAATTTATTTATAGTGCTGTTTCTTGAATGATACTCTTAATAGTGATTTTAACTTGGTTTTAATTTGATGTTTTGGATCCATGACTTTTTATGATGAATGTATATTAATTTTAGATAAAATGGTTAAAATTAGTAAACTTTTGTGTATATCACATCTCTACAATTATATAGCAATATATACTACAGCAAAAATTGGAAGGAAATATTGTGTACTAAATGTTAACAGTGACTTTGACTGGGGGATTAGGTCTTAGTAGTTTTTACTTTCTCCAAATAGTACTATGTAGTTTCCAAGTTTTATAAAGTAAAAAGATTTTTGTTTTATATTCATGTAGATAAATCTAAAATGAGCATATAAAATTTTACAGGTACTATATGACAATAAATAATGTAAAGATAGATATGACAAATTGATGGAAGGAAAACATTAAAATGTGAGAGTACTATACATGACTTGTTTTTTATTCCTTCAGCTTTCATATGCTTTCAAAATTTGTGTGATGTGTGTATATTGTTTTTGTACTAGAAATACCCCTAGAAAAAATGGAAGTACTAACTGATTTGGATATGGGAAAAGATTTTCTAAATATAAAACAAAATCATAAAAGAATAGGGAAATATTCAATTATATAATTAAAATAATGGGAAAATATTTAGCTTCCTGAAATGCAATTTTAAAACTTGATGATATAAAACAAAAATCTGATTACTTTATAAAACTTGGAAACTACATAGTATTATTTGGAGAAAGTAAAAAATGTAGATTTATTTATTATTCTATCATGTTTTAGTGAATTTTTAGATGCTTAAACAATAGTGCACTCTCATGATTGAATCATTATAAATATTAAAAATCTAATTTGCATAAATATTACATATAATAATTATTATAAATATTAAAATCCAATTTGAGAAAATATGTGATGTGCTAAGAAAATATAATCTCTTGTGAAAAAGTAAGAAAAATTACTGCATTTCTCAATTTGTTTTAAATAATGAGTAAAGTGAATTAAAGTCTTTACAACAATTATATCTTAAGGTTGGAATTTCAGGAGACTTTACTCTTTCAATGTCTGTATTTTCCAGATTTTCTAAAATCAAACCAGAAAAATGTCATGTTATAATCAGTGTATAGAACTCTATCACGGGAGTTGTGTAGTATCCCATTGCGTCTATATACCACATCCTCTAGATCCAGTCATCTGTTTGGGGGCATTCAGGTTGTTTCCATATCTTGACTATTGTACATATTGTTGCAATAACCTAAGTGTGCACGTTTCTTTTTGATTATTATTTTGTGTCCTTTGGGTAGATCCCTAGGAGGAGAATTTCTGAGTGATAGTCTTCTGTGGAAACTTGACACAACTTTCTATAGTGACTGGACCAAAAGTTAACATGTGGAATTGCTGAGTCATAGGATAGACCCCCTGTTCAGTAGTTTGAGGGACTTCCACACGGCTTTCCACAGTGGGTGGACCAGTTTGCATTCCCGCAAGCAGCATAAGAGGGCTCCTTTTTCTCCACAGTCTCACCTGCATTATTGTTGCCAGTTTGTTTTTTTATTGTTATTAATATGGGCCATTCTCACTGGTGTGAGGTGGTATCTCATTGTGGTATAGGAATTCTTATCAATGGTGGCACAGTCTCCCTCAGCTGGACACACACAAAGCCCTGGGTACAAGTGAAGGAAAGGGAGCCCTGGGGGTAGGGCATTCTTCCTACTTTTATTTATTAAAAATTTATTTATGTATTTTTTTTAAACAATTTTTGCTTTCTTTTCTTGGTGTAGTCCCCATAGAGTTTTTATTACCAATTCACCCGTGCACCATCACCAAAGTCCTTTATACTCTTCCCATTCCAGTCTTGGTTCCAATTCCTCCTTCTTCCCTGCAGATGACTCTAATTTGTAGTTGTCATTTTATTTTTGTTTTGTTTTATTGTGGTTTTATTAGCTTTTTTCCCTTCGCCCCCTATAATCTTCCTATAAGTGAGACCATCCTGTATTTTTCTTTTTCCTTCTGACTTAGTGCAAGGAGCATCATCCCTTCAAGTTCTCTCCATGTTTCTGCACATGGCTCTAGTTTATTTTTTTTTGATTGCTGAATAATATTCCATTGTGTATATAGACCACATTTTCTTGATCTAGGTGTCTATTTGTGAACATTTGGGTTGATTCCATGTCTTACTGATTGTAAATAATGCTGCAATAAATGGAAGGGTGCATGTATTTTTTTGAATTGATGTTTTTGTGTCCTTTGGGTAAATCCCTAGAAGTGGGATTATTGGGTCATATGGTTCCATTTTTAGTAGACTGAGTAACCACCATACAGCTTTCGATAGAGGCTGGACATATTACATTTCCACCAGCAGTGTGGTAGTGTTCCTTTCTCACCACATCCTTGCCAACATTTGTAGTTGCTAGTTTTTTTAATGTGTGCCATTCTTACTGGCGTCAGGTGGTAGCTCATGGTTTGAATTTGCATTTCCCTGATTATGAGGCATGTTGAACATTTTTTCATATGCCTGTTGGCCATTTGCATTTCCTTTTTGGGCTTTTAAGTATGGTCGTTTTCTTAGAGGAGAATGTGCTGGGATGAGGAGGGTGATGAAAAATAAAAATAAAGTGGCATTCTCAGCCGTTGTACTCAATTTGGTCACGGAGTATTTGGGGATCTTGTTAGTAAGGGGTAGATTCCCCAGAAAGCCTGAGAAACAAGTGAGTGGTCTCAAATATCCTTAGAGAATAAGAATTCTTTGTAATGTGAAGTCCAATGGTCATTATGTGATCCAGAAGTTTCTTTTTATCTCAAAATTTTATTTTGAAAAATCAAACATATAGCAATTGATAGAATTTTGCAGCGAACACCTGTATACTTACTACCTGGATTCTGTCATTACTATATTATTTACCTGTTTAATCTTATATTGCTGTGTGCTGTGCCCCCCTAAAAAGTCATGAATCTGTTTTATTTTCTGGGTGCATTTCCAAGCAAAGTGTAGACATGATTACACTTTCCTTAAATATTTCTGCATATAACTGAAGTTTAGTATTTTCTTCTTATGAGGTCAAATTTACTTAACAGTGAAACATACAAATCTCAAATGCACTTTCATTGAATTTGGACAAAAGGTTACACCTGTGCAATTCCAATAGCTTTCAAGGTCTAGAACAATGTTCTCAGATGGTCTCTCATGGCTCTTCCCAGTCAGTTTCCACACACCCACAAACTTAGTTTCTGTGTTTCCCCCACCTTAGGTAGTTTTGTTTGTTTTTAGATCGTCACAAAAATGTATCCTTTTGAATCTTCTATTAGTCAGCATAAACTCTTGAAGTTTATCCTTATTGTGTGCATCAGTCCTTCATTCTCTCTTTTTTTAACCATTAAGTAGAATTCCATTGGGATAATATGACACAGTTTACCCACTTTCTTATTGTAGTCAGTTGGCTTTTTCGCTCAGCTTTTGGCTGATAGGAATAAAGTGACTAGGAGTATTTTTGTACAAGTATATAACTTCATTTTCCCACTCTCCATACAAACAATATTTTCAACCATAATATCCATCCATCCATCCATCCATCCGTCCGTCCATCTGTCCGTCCAATCCATCCATCCTCACACATATTATACACTTAGTGTAAGCTTATCAATGTTCTACCCCTGGGAATACGACAGTAAAAGATGCATTCTCTCTACTTTGATGAATCTAGTGAGAGAATGGCACAGAGAGTTACAGAAACATGAGTTAAATGAAACTTCTCAGCAGGTAAAGCCTGATAAGGAAAGCAGAATTCAGGGTCCCCAACAACAGCAGTGGCAGTTTTAGTAAAGGGTGTCTTGATGTTGTGGGGGGGGGCGGGTGTTGGTGGCTTCCTTCAATAACAACTTAAGGCTTCTCCAAAGAAGTCAGTTCCGTGGAGGTGATTTTGCAAGGGGCTTTATTGAGTTAATCTGTTCTGTGAAACCGACTCCCCTAGAGCTCTAGCTCATCATTTCTATTTGCATACCCCCTGCAGACCTATCTCAAGCTTTGATCTAGTTTGACTTGAGACTTTCACAGGGAGGTTATTATTCTAAGAGGTTATTTTGTCCTAAAGTTTATAGATTTTTTTTTCTGAAAAGCTCCATGGAGCTGACTCATAGAATCAGCCAGGCTTTGTCAAGTACAATTCCAGAATGTACTAACTCTAAGATGCAACAGTGGGTTCCTTTTGAGTCACTGGTAAGGTTGCCAGATAAAATACAAGACACCCAGTTAAATTTAAATTTCAAATGCACAACACAACTTTCTAAAGTATTCACACCAAATTTATGCATGGGACATACCAAACTCATAAAATACCAAAATTTTGAAAAATAACCACTGAGTAGATGTTGCTTGTATTCTGCATCTCCCAGTGTTCTAAATCTGAACATACAGGTAAGTCCCAACACTTTCTTGAGAGCCTGGGGACATAATGGTAATGTGAATCATTGCAGTATATGAGGGATTCAAAGCCACTTGCAGGGACAGGGGGTGGATTGGAGGTGGTGACCAGACCAACAGGTTTACAAACCCAATGCCACCAGATTCTGATTTTAGACCTTTTAATTTTGGTTTTGGTAATTTCCCCCTTTCCCCTCTCATTATCAGCCTATCAATTAAACCTCTCAAGTGACATTTCATATTTATTTTCCCAGATTCATAAAACACTGTTTTTCTTCTCTTTGGCCTGATGGGAGTGAAAAGTACTAATTTTTGCTAACTGCATATACACATCTACAGAGATCATAGGCTAGTCTGGGAAAAGGCTGGGAGCTGTGATCATTAGTGAATATTTTTGAGTTTAATAAATTAAAACTAATTTCCATTCTTTTGATTTTATTTTCTCAAGAATTCATTCACTTCCTCATTAAAATAACAAACATTATTAGCTAATCGTGGTTCAGGCACACCCCTTTAGCTTCCGCATGTTATGAAGTAATATTTATGATCAATCTTTAGAAACACATATTTTTAAAGGGCTGGAGGGGATTATAAACTGAATGTTTGGTTTTCCATTTGCATATTACCTATCTTTCACACAGTGTATTCACTCAATTTACATAATAACACAGTAAGTGAGTCCCACCTGGGCTTACATGCCTATGTTCCGCCCTGTCTCTCAAATGTGAAGAGCAAAGTTCCCTCTACCTCAAGCCTTGCTTCCCAGCCACCCAGCACATTTATTCTGGACCTCAACCTTTCAGCCACAAAGAGAAGGAGAATCAAATCTTCCAGCCACCCATTTTGAGGAGAGCGCTCAGCTTCTAGTAGGAATTGGACTCCGATCCTTGTATCTGTTTCTTCCTCTGGGAATCTTTGTGCTGAAGAGTCTAAATCCTCCTGACATTTGCCAGGACACAAAGAAGGTAGATATTCATAGAAGTTGGATTTAATGTTCTTGCATCAAAAATCTTGAATATGGGCCTCCCTGGTGGCGAGCGGGTTGAGCGCCGCACTGTGAAGCATCCGCAGCACAGCAGCGCGAGTTCGATCCCCGAACAGGGAGGGGACCCGCGTGGTGCAGCAGACCTCTCCTGCCTCCCCGCTGCTCCCCTCAGCAGTGTGTTTCAGTCTGCCTGCCTGTTCTGCTCCCTGCTCTGTCTCTGGTGAATCCGTTCACCTCTGGCAACTCTGGCTTGTACCCCAGCTCTTGTGTGCATAAATAAATCAATCTTTTTTTTTAAAAAAATCTTGAATATGTATCTTTAAAAAATCAATAAATATAATTGTTTTCTAAAGTTTAAAAGTACTACACCACAAAAAGATACATTCCGTTGTAATATATTCTTATTTTTCCTTATTGCCATCTCTTCTCCCTCTCTCTTTTACTCCTACTTTTCTTCCTTATTTCCCCCCCATCCTTTTCCCCTCCCCTCTCTCTTAAAAGTATTACTGCTCATTGCCAATGCACCTTCAGTCAAGGGTGCTGATGGATATGTACAAGATTAACACTGTTTTCAAGCCTGCTAACATGCCATCCATTCTGCAAACAATGGGGAAAGAAGTAATTTTAACTTTCAATTCTATTTAAGAAATACCTTTTGTAAAGCCATAGCTGCCATAGATAGTGATTCCTCTGTTAAATCTGGTACACTGAAACTTTCTGGAAAGGATTCACCATTCCAAATGCCAAGAAAAATATTTGTGACATATGGCAGTAGGTCAAAATATTAATGTTAACAGAAGTTTAAAAGTTGTTGAGGAAGTAGTAGCAGAAGATGGAGAAGGTTGGTTCCAATCCTCCTGAATGACGTGGAAGGTTCAAGACGTCAGTGGAGAAAGTAAATGGAGATGTGGTAGAAACAGCAAAAGATGTAGAAAATTAGAAGTGGATCTGGAAGGCTGATTGAGTTGCCTCGACCTCATGATACAAACCTGGATGGATGAGGAGTTGCTTCTTATGAAGGGACAAAGAAAGTGGCTTCTTGAGATGAAATCTACTCCTGGGAAGATGCTGTGAACAGCATTGAATGACAACAAAGGATTTGGACTATTGTGTAAACTTAGTTGAGGGAGCAGCGGAAGATTGAGTTCAGTTCTGAAGGAAGTTGAGCAAAATGCTATCTAAGAGTGTCACAAGTTCCAGAGAAATCCATGAAACTGAGAGTCAATCAATGCAGTAAACTTTATTGTCTTATTTTAAAAACTTACCACTTGCTCTTATTTTAAAAACTTACCACTTGCTCCAACCTTTAAGAGCCTCCACCCTGATCAATCAGCAGCCCTCACCCTCTCAGCAATGCTCTCTGCCAGCTAAGAGATTACAACTTGTCAAAGACTGAGATGATGGTTAGCTTTTTTTAAATAATAAAGTGTTTTGAAATTAAGTTATGTACATTGTTTTTCTTTTTTAAACATAGGATTATTGAATCTTTAATAGACCACAGCCTAACCTTTATGTAAGACAGTTTTTGATTGGCCTTTAAAACCTTTTTTTTTCTTTTAAGATTTACTTATTCATGCACAAAAGAGCTGGGGTACAGGCCAGAGTTGCCAGAGGTGAACGGATTCACCAGAGACAGAGCAGGGAGCAGAACAGGCAGGCAGACTGAAACACACTGCTGAGGGGAGCAGCGGGGAGGCAGGAGAGGTCTGCTGCGCCCTGTGGGTCCCCTCCCTGGCCGGGGATCGAACTCGCGCTGCTGTGCTGCGGATGCTTCACAGTGCGGCGCTCAACCCGCTCGCCACCAGGGAGGCTCCTTTAAAACCTCTTGAGAGGAATATGTTGTCTCTGTGTTTTCATGTGAAGATGAAGGTCAGGACCCACTGAAAATCTGGAAAAAGTATTCTGAAGTATACTGAAGTATTCTGAAGTCCTAGGGAGCTGTAGAACCAAGTCAACGGAGTAACGTAGGATCCACTGTGCAACGAAGAGCTATGTGGGAGTTGCCTGCTAGTTACATCTGAATTGGACTCTGTCAGCAAGAAGTAAATGTTTGTTGTATTTATCCATCCAGATTAAAGATTAGTTTTTGTAGAATGATATAGCCAGTTCTAGCTGAAATGCACACTCAGACGTCAAACACACTGAAAATGTTTGTGTGTTTGTTTAGCTTTGCTGAGTACCAAAGAAAAGATAATCCACTCATCAATTCTGTAGAAGTTTTATCACAATACATTATAAAACATTTCCCTATGTCCCTTCTTATTCATCTTTCTATGTTTATTGATGACCACAGTATCTGGAACATTCTAGGAGTTCTGGGGAAATGGTAGAAGCTGCATGAACTAAGCCATGTTTGACCAGCTTGTATTCATGTGTATTGCTTCTTGATGGACAGAGGGAAGCAACATGAGGCCCAATGGACCTGAAGTGCAGGTCCAAGTCCCAGCAGTCTTCTTCAGGTAGTAAAGATGCCTGAGGTCCTTAGGAAATATTTCCATTTCCTTCTTCACACAACTTCCCATGAACATGGCATGGACATTTTGTCAAGGATGAGGATGGGCCCTTGGAAGATGTGGCTCAGAACCAGTTGGGAAGGATGCTGACCTTTCTGGATACCCAATGGGGCAGTGATAGTGAACACAGTTTCTGTCCCAAGACCAGACACCAAGCAGCCAGGGAAGAGATCTCCTATTCCCTACCGAGGCAGCTTTCTGTTCAAGAACAAATTGTCTTTGTAAAGCACACCAATGCCTGGCTGAAGACTTGCTAGCAGGTACCTGGCACCAACCAGGGAGGATCGCCCACGACTGTCATGGGGTGGAGGACACCAAAGTAAAGTTTCCAAGATGTGCTTGCCCTCCTCTTTTTACTGTAACTCAAGGAAACTTAGTACATTTAGAAACTAGGGTGGTTTCTTTAGATGTTTAAGTTACATTTTTACTTCCTCAGTTCAGTTCTCCACTTCTAGTCCTAATTGGCCAAGAGCTTGTGGGAAATAAAATGGAGAAGGATTCTCCTGAATCATTTACCTAGAATTTGGGCTGAGTGTTAACAGCTCAAAGGCCAGTGTAATTTCTTAGAAATCAGAGAGATGTGGGGGTACTGAATGGTGTCCATCATGGTTCTGAGGTTCAGAAGCACCTAGATGGGTTTCAGGGTGACCACCCTGTGAGCATAATGAATATCTACAACTGAACTGAACCCTGAGCTGCGAGGTGCATACCCATATGGTATGGCATCTTTTTTTCTTTTGAAAGGGGTAAAAAGAGATGCAGTTAATGAAATACCTACTGTGTGCGAGTTACTTGTTCATTCATTTGGCAAGTGTTTTTAAGTGTTTACCTTAAGCTGGTTGCAAAGTTGAATGAGATTTGTTTCCAGTTACCCAATTCAATTCACTTTTCTTTAGAAAGGTATTCACTAGGTCTACTTCATGTTTTCAATAGCCTGATATACAGAAGTCATCAATCACAGGAGCTTGCATAAAATGCTTTTTCATGGGAGGTGGACAGAGAGGCTAACTTGAAGGTAAACAAGGAAACAAAGGGTGTTCTTACCAAGAAGGAGGATTAACTAACAGGCTTAAGTGAATCATTTATTGAAGGTGAGACCTGAAAATCTGAGTGCACTAGGAATTGGAGACAATTGAAGTAACTACTTTGTTTTCTGAAGGGTGTTCTGCAGAATATGAGCCTGCAAGGTACTCTGGGAAAACATGCTTTGTGATCTAGCATGCTTGAAAAACTGGGTGTCCTATTATGGACAGTTATAAGAACCCACATGTGGGATGGGGAGAAAAAGGAGCCCTCTTACACTGTTGGTGGGAATGTGGACTGGTCCAGTTGCAATGGAAAGAAGTGTGGAGGTACCTTAAAACACTAAAAATTGATCTGCCCCCTGACCCAACAATTCCACTCCTACGTATCTCCCCCAAATACACAAACACTAGTTCAGAAGGAAACCTGCACTCCTATGTTTATGGCAGCCAAGATACAAACACAATATAAGTGTCCCCAGACAGATGAGTGCATCAGGAGGATATGGCATATACATACAATACTACTCAGTAACAGAAAAGGTTAAAGTCATTGCATTTGTAGGAACGTGGATGGAGCTGGAAGGGATTACGCTAAATGAAACAAGACAGAAGAGAAAGAGAAAGAGAAATGCTGTCTGTTGTCACTTGCAGAGGAACACTGGAAGCGTGAAAAATAAACTTTTAAAACCAGCTCTTGCAGACTGACCATATATATCTTCAGCTTTCAGAGGGAGAATGGAAGCGTGGGAGTGGAGAGGGCACAAGGGACTATGGTGAGAACTAGGGGTGCTTCGGTGGTGCAGAGCTACAGTGACTATGTCTGAGGGGGCGATCCTGTCAGAACACAGTCAAGAATGAGAAACAATGGTGCTTTAAAACGATAAATAAATTAGAATCTCACACACACACACACACACCCCTAAATCTTCATAGGACATAAGAAGGATTCTAGGAAGTTGTACAGGAAAGAAAGCAACTCATGTCCCTCCCTCTCAGCAGCCCCAACCCAGGGCATAATATTACTCTACGTTATATTATTTGGTCACTTAATATTTCTCTACATGCCATGATTCTGATGTTATTTTTATTCTAGTTTATACAGCATTAATGTAGTTTAACTTGGACCATCTCTCTATCCAAAAGGAGCTTTTAGTAGTCGAATACACATTTCACAATTATTTTTATTAATAAACAGAAGATAAACTTGTAACTTTAAATCGTTTATTGTAGGTATATTATGATTAACTCTCCAAAACGTTATGTTGCAATATAAAATATACCTTACATACTATATCAAGTGATAGAATCATACCATATGGAATAGGGTGAAAATCTTTTTTTTTTCTTTTCTTTTTTTTTTTTTTTAAGATTTATTTAGTTATGCATGCATACAAGAGCTGGGGTACAGGCCAGAGTCGAGGGAGGTGAGAGGATCCACCAGAGACAGAGTGGGGAGCAGAACAGGCAGATGGACTGAAACACACTGCTGAGGGCAGCAGTGGGCGAGGTAGGAGAGGTCTGCTGCGCCATGTGGGTCCCCTCCCTGGCTGGCAGCAGGGATTGAACTCGTGCTGCAGTGGCTGTGGTCTGCTTCATAGTGTGTTGCTTAACCCACTGCGCCACCAGGGAGGCCCAATAGGGTGAAAATCTTTATGATGTTAGTAGTGAGCATTCCACTTAGGAAAGAAGGAGGAGCTAGAGAACTCTCTTGGGAAGACGATAAAGCCCAAATGTATAGGCCATCAGGCACCAATGTCACAAAAAAGGGGGGAAATAAAATAAATTGGTTTCAGAACAGGGAGCAGCAAAGAAATAGGTGGAGAAAAGAAATATGCCAAGTGATCAGGCAGGATTCTGATGTTCAAGCTTTAGAATTTTAGTAATTTTTTCGAGGTTGACCAATTCAAACTCAACTTAGACCTGTTTGCATTGCTGTAATGCAAATCCCAGCATTATTACTAAGGACTTTTACACACTCTCACTCTGTGATTTTCTGTTTAGCCAGATGGTAACTTAAAAGAGTTGTGTGGGTTGATGCAGAATAAGGGGTGAGGTGTCCCAAACTGAAGTGTTCAGTGCAAGTGGGGGCCCGAAGCTTTCTTGGGAAGTTGTGGGTTTTCTACAGTGTTGTAGACTTTCACTGGCTGGGCTGTAGGGGTTTAATCAGTTTTATTACCAGAGCAGGAAAATATAAATTCAATTCATATATGGCATAGGTAAATGTATAGATAAGGTAAATATGTGTGTGTCTGTGTGTGTATGTATATTTGTAGATAGATAGATATAGCAGGTCCTCAAAGAACACCATTTTTTTTCAGTGGTGTTTTATTATAATGTTGATGAAAAAAACCAAAATCCTGGCCAATATTGAACAAAATTACATCATTCAAGCATCTGGTATTGCCATACTTCCTTTCACTTAAAGTTTCAGTTTCCGAGAGTCTACTCCCAGCATTAAGTGAGGACTTACTTTATATGTGTGTTTTATAAAATATGTAGAACCTTCATTTTCAACTACAAATGTTTTTCAGTTAGGAAAATTTGTCAGCAGCGATCTGCTCCAATGTCTGTACATGGGCTAGCAGGAAGAGAGGAGGCACTAAACTTGGGGACTCGATCTCAAGAAGTCAGATCTACTGGCTACAGGTTCATGGCCAGAGTGAAGGAGAAGGAAATCCAGGCTCACCAGACATCTTTAGAACTGGAATTTGCTTGGCACTCAGGTAGAAATGCAAAGTCCTATTTTGGAACTAGAAAGTCAATTTGTCCCAGACCAGTTTGGGGAGAAGTGACTCAATAACACTGATAGAGAAGGAGCCACGGAGGCAGGAGTTCATTATAAAGGGGTTGTAAAGAGTCAATCTTAGGTTGCACGAACCCCGTCTAGAGGGAGGCGGTGACGGTCTTCTATTCTGCTCTGATCTAGCCAGTCCACCTCTTTTCTGGATTTGTGCTTCTTTTTTTGGGATTTGGCCACAGGACCTCCCAGAACGACAATGGTGCAGTGAGTATCTTATCATGTCTGTTCATCCTTTGAAGTAATTCAGTGACTTTCACTGCACTGAGAATAAAACATGCCCTCTTCTTTCTGGTGTATGAGCCTCATGCTCTTTCCATATTCAATTCTTTCCCACATACTTCCCTCTCTTACTTTTTCTCATAGCTCAGTTGAATTCTCTTCATCTTTTATAGCTCAAGGCAGATGTCACTTCTTAAGTTAAACTCTCGTTGACCTCAAGCTTAAGTTGTGCTATTCATCTCGTTCATCCCGCCGGTTCCCTTCCTGGTTCTTAATACTCAAGAGCAAAGTCAGTGTGTTGAGATGGAATCAAGGATATTAGACTTTGGGTTGTTGTGTGTTTTTTTTTTAAAGATTTATTTATTTATGCATACAAGAACTGGGGTACAGGCCAGAGTCACGGGAGGTGAGAAGATTCACCGGAGACAGAGTGGGGAGCAGGGGAGCACAACAGGCAGACTGACTGAAATACACTGCCAAGGGCAGCAGCGGGTGAGGCAGGAGAGGTCTGCTACGCCATGTGGGGCCCCTTCCAGGCCGGCGGCAGGGATTGAACTCGTGCTGCAGTGACTGCGGTTTGCTTCATAGTGAGTTGCTTAACCCACTGCGCCACCAGGGAGGCCCAGACTTTGGGTTTGAGTAGTGTTATCTGATCATCAAAGTCAGGGATTTTCAAATGGAGGTATCTATACCTCTGAAGATTTATAAATAACCTTCCAAGAGATACATCAAGAAATTTGTTTTGGGGCTTCCCTGGTGGTGCAGTGGGTTGAGCTCTGCACTGTGAAACATCCATAGCACAGCAGCGCGAGTTGGATCCCCAGCAAGGGAGGGGACCCACGTGGCGCAGCAGACCTCTCCTGCCCTGCCCACTGCTCTTCTCAGCAGTGTGTTTCAGTAGATCTGCCTGTTCTGCATCCCACTCTATCTCTGGTGACTCCTCTCACCTCCTGCGACTCTGACCTGTAGCCCAGCTCTTGTGTGCATAAATAAATAAATCTTTTTAAAAAAAGAAATTTGTTTTGCACCACCAATTTCCTTATGAACTCTTTGCTAGTGTCAAGCTCACTGAATTTCTCCTTTTTATTTCTTATCCTCCTATTTCCCTTGAAAAACAAAATGAACATACTTTTACCCACTGAGAATTTTTATTATTATGCATTATATTAACGTGTAAAGCTCCCATAGCCTCACAGAAATGACTGAAGACATTAAAAATACTTTTTGATGTCAGATCGCTGTGGGATTTTGGTTACATAATTAAGTTGTGATAACAACTTTAATAATCATGGTTAAGAAAGACGCTTCCTCTCCAAGTACTTGTTTGTGAACACGTCTTCTCAGTATTTAACATCTATACAAACAAAATGAGGAATAAAATTGATACTGCTGTCCTCCCTTTCATTTAACTAGTCATGATCATCTTTGAAACAGTAACGGGCTCCTGGATCCATTACATCTCTGTGGAAATTGCATTTCCGATACAACTGTATTATTTCTGCTTAAAAAGAATGATCAAAATTTGTAATGTATCCATTTTGTTTTAATCTATGATTTACTACTAATAAAAGTGTGTATCTCCACATAAAAGGAATTCTTTTACACACTGAGAACCCTACAGCCCTAGGAATTATAAACAAAATTTAAAAGTCAATTTATGTACCTATTTTATAGTAGGCAAATATGATCGATACAAATTTTCAAATATCAAAATATATTACATGGGCTTAAAATTCTGTAGGGGAAGTGAAAGGAAACTCTTAGTTCATGGAGAAGAGGAAAAAAGTAAATATCTGATTGTTACACAAGAGCTTGTTCATTTTGTTAATGGATGAGGGTGGTTATGCAATTACTATTTTTTTTTTAGACTCTCTACATTTCACAAGTTTTGTTGAAAAAGAGGTCAGTCTTTACAATATTCCAGAAATGATAGCCTTTGCAAGGAGGGACCCAACTTCTCCAAGTTCTTTTGGCAAGTAAGGAAGTAGAATTGAAGATTGTAGTTCTTAAGCCCCTGACAAACCGGAAACCAGCCCAAGTCTGCCTCTTGACCAGGGGGCTGCTGGGGGATCTCTCAGATGTCACTGCCTCCTGCCCCAGCTCCTGTGCACACTCATATTGGAGAACCTCTACTAGGGGGGCCCTCAAGTCCTTTCTTTTCTTTTCTTTTTTAAGATTTATTTATTTATGCATACAAGCACTGGGGTACAGGCCAGAGGTGCAGGGGGGTGAGAGGATTCACCACAGAGAGCGGGGAACAGAACAGATAGATCAACTGAAGTACACTGCTGAGGGGAGCAGCGGGCACAGCAGGAGAGGTCTGCTACACCATGCAGGTCCCCTCCCTGGCCGGCAGCAGGGATCGAACTCGTGCTACAGTGGCTGCGGTTTGCTTCATAGTGCATTTCTTAACCCACTGTGCCACCAGGGAGGCCCCCTCAAATCCTTTCCACAGGCAGCATTGATCTGCCCAGCCTGTCCAGATTCACTTTCTGGAAACTTTTATTATGCTTCAAATTTGTGCATTCAAATGGATGTGGCCCAAACCCAGATGTGTCTCTGGACTATAAAAGCTCTGTAAGGACAGGACCTTGCCTGTTCAGGTGCATGCTTTCTCTGTAGCAATCCTGCACCTTAGGATTTCCTAGAAGCTCAGAATCAATTATTGAATGAATGAATGGACTACACAAAAAGAAAGCCTTTAAATTACAAGCACTGTAAAATGCAAACTTTAAGGTTATTTACATATGTACTATTTGTATGCTGTTTGCTTCTTGTTTTTCAAGATTCATTTCAAAGATTAGCTGTGCACTTACTATGTGCTTCTGTAATTTGTATGCAGTGGCAGGAAAGAGTTAAAGATTTTGCTCAGTGAGTCTGGAAGCAATCACAGAGAGGCATACAGTTTTGAGGTATTTTGCTTTGGGTACACTAGTATTGTTGTAAGACCAAAGGGAGGCCTCTGGAAAGAAGGTGTTGGAGTCAGGGATTCTCCTAGGTCCCTCTGCCCAAAAAGTTTTTCTATACTCCTGAATTTGAGAGGTCTGTATATGGCTCGTTCCATAGTAACACACCCTGTTAAGAGATCTAGAAGTGTTCGCTCTATTTCCAAAATCCTAACAACAATGTAAGTCAATGGTACCTCATTTAAAAAAATATGAAAAAATATTGTGCAAATGCAAAATAACAAAACATTTTAAAAAGTGCAAATAATAAAACGGGATGAAGACATGCTGAAAGATAGATTTTTCTGCAGTGAGAGCAGCAAACATTTCTTCCTGTTAGCTTGGCATCCTTTGTGTCTGAGGATCAGGAAGTGGAATAAGCGAGGGGGCTCTTTTGAGCTCTGATGTGCAGGAAGTCAGAGAAAACTAAGATAAAAATGCTCAAGAGAAGATGAAATGTCCTTGGCCAGAAGAAAGACAGCAGAGCATGATTTAGTGAAACATCCTTGAACTCTGACTCTGCAGTTTCCAGCTGTGTAACTCTGGAAAATGGCTTAACTTCTCTGAGTGTCAGCTTCCTCATTAGTAAGATGGGATTTCGCAATACCCCTTAAGAGAGAGAATGGATGTGAAAGTGTTAGCTTCATCAGAGGTTGTCCAGTAAGTCTTTGTCAAGATGGTTGAAAGAGAGACTTCTTGAAAAGGACAGATGCTGGGCACTCATGAGCAGAGTTTTGAAAGCTTGCTGAATAAGATAAGCCTTGGGTCCAACTGTGCCATGGATGGCTGTGCATTTATAAATGTATGCAAGTCTCTGGGTCCAGGGTAGGACTTGACAGCTTTGGCACTATTGACATTTTGGGTTGGAAAACTTTTTGCTGTGGATGGTAGGATGAAGTGCATTGTAGGCTATTAGCAGCATCTGGTCTCTACCGACTAGATGCTAACACTCCCATCCAATGTTGTGAGAAACAAGTGTCTCTGGACATCATCCAGTGTCTCCCAGGAGGCAAAATTGCCCCAGCCAAGAACCCAATCTAAAGATGAACTCAAATGTAGGAAGTTCTGTTGAGTGTGTCTGTGCGGGGTAGTGGTGGGATGAGGGTGCATGGTGGCTAAACATTAGATTCGTTGTTGTCGTCAGGAGGCAAAACCTAAGGTTTTTCTTTTTAAAAATTTATTGTTTAAAAGAAGAATTTTAGGACTATCACACCAATTCTAAAAACAGTGAATATATATTCACTTTACATTTCCTTACACTGTATTATGATTGTCTCTTTCCTGGGCCCTCTCCCCATTGACTACCAGCTTCTTGGGGATAGGACCCATTTAAAATTTTATTTTTATACCCCAAGGACATGGCAGAATGCATGACCTGTAGTGATTAGATAAAGGCAACGTTTACTGAATGAATGAGTTTATTAAAAGTTAGATGATTCTAGTGTGACTTAGAAACCAATGTGAAGACACGTTTAGCTCTTTTGGCTAAGAATAATAGTATGCAATATGGGAAAAGATGCTTCTCTTCTTATTGGTAAGTAGACAAGCTCTTGTAAATAGTTATGCAAAGTTCAGAGATTCAATGTCATCCCTGACAACAGAGACCTAATTCTTTCTGACTGGCTGAATAGAAGAGTGGATGGATAGATAAATGGATGTGTGGATGGATGGTGGGTGGATGGATGGCAAATGGATGGGTGGTGGGTGGATGAGTGGTGGGTGGATAGATGGAGGGTCGATGGAGAAGAACATGTGATGGATAGAGTTACATATAAGCAATGCTTAAATGGAGAGAAGAGTAGAGTAATGTTAGGAAGAGCAGGAGTTAACATTTATTCAGTAGGTAGCACTGTGTCAGTATTTCACATGTTGCCCTATTTCATCCTTACGGTAATGAAGCATTATTAATCCAGCTAACCAGGGAGAAGGAGATCAGTGAGACTGAGCAAAGTACTCAAGATGGAAGGGTAATTCTATGAACCCAGCTCAAAGTGTCTCAAGTACCCAAGACAATCTCCAGTGGCACAGTTCTACAGAAGTCTACTTCATCATTATGGAGAGCAGGGTCTATGAGAAACCTGTGCCTTTGGCCTTCCCATCACCTGGCTTCCCCCAGCATGGCGGAGGCAGCCTGGCCCAGGTTCCAGGCTGGATGCCTCCACAGCAGATCCTCTTGCTGCCTCAACCTGTTTGCAGTGTTGACAGGTTACAACACACATGGTTCTGGCTTGGTGCCTGCCCCACACGGGGCCCCCACACAACAGCCCACGCAGGTGAGCGATACGGAAATTTCCTCTCACCAAGTTTGCAAGCTGACTGTGGCTGTGTTCATCACCAGGTGAAGAAATGCCTTTCACCTTGGAAGCCAGTCACTCACCAGTCAAGCAAGGAACAAAACACAGTTAGACTATCTAAATTCTCTCCTGGCCCACTGACGGAGCGTGTGCACTCACACACACACTCTCACACAGCTCCCACTCACAAGGGGAGGCAAGCACACTCAGTGATCCGTGAGCTTCCCAGGAGTCTTCCAGCTACATCTGGATGGTGAGGTTTACACTCATTCATTCATTCATCAAACCAAACATGCCATTAGGATTCTGCTTCGTGCCAGACAATGCTAGGACTGGGGATAAGACAGACAAGGTAGGGAACTTGCATGCCAGTGGGAGGGGACAGAAAGCAAAGTAGCTAAGTTATAGGGATGAATATGTGCAAATGGGGCAAGGAAGGGAGGGAGAAGAGTAATATGGATCCTGGTGACCTGGGGTCTGGTCTGGGCTACAGCGGGTGGGTGACTCTGATGGAAACCCTTTGAGAGGGGGCTTGTGTCACTAACTTCAGGTCATTGAAACCCGCTGGGTTCAGATCCTGGGGTCATATCTGTGTCTGTTGTTAGAGGGTTGGGAAAAAAAAAATGATTGTAGTCAAAGGTTACAAAGTTCCAGCTGGAAGGTAAGTAAGCCCTGGGAAGGAACACACAGTGTGAGGACTGTGGCTAACACTGCTGCATGACAGGAAGGGTGCGAGGAAATCCTCAGAGCTCTCAGCATAGGAGAAACTTCTTTTCTTCTTACTTTATCTGTATGGGAAGACGAATACTAGCTGAACTTATGATGAGGACACTTCACGTTATAGCTGCACTAGGCCATTATGCTGTGTGCTGTAAATGTATACAGTGATGGACACTGATTAAAATTAAAAATAAAGGGAAGGACGTCAACTAGTCACATACTGTAGAAAGTTGGAAGAGGTTTAGGCCTCAGATGAAAACTTATTTCCTGTGGCAAAGGAAATAAAATCAAAGAAACAGGAGGAAATTGCACTAACGTTTATTTGGTATATACTAGCTAAGTGCGTGACAGATGTTTGAGTGAACTCTTTTTAAAATCAAACAAACCCCTACAATATATCATGGCGCCTATCTCCCAGATGGAAAAACTGAGGTTCAGGGAGTTTAAGCAAAGCTTTCCTCAGTCATTTTTCTCTATTGGATGGAATCAAATGTCTCTAAAAGGGATATCTGTCTATGAGGTCATCGCGTAGAACTATGAAGAGCAGCTGAGTATTTTGTTTGGGGTGGAGTATATATACAATTTTTTATAGTACACATAATTTTATATAGTATATAAATATATATAATATTTACATATTTATGTTAAATTTATATTTGTATTGAATTTATACATATTTATGTAACGCATTTATATATAACATATATACATATATATGTTATATATATGTTATATATATGTTATATATATATATGAAGGGAGAGGGTGATATAAATATTAACTATCCCTAGAGCTGGACTATTTGATGGGCAAGAGAAAGAGTGGGCACAGGGCAGCTTGAGAGGGTCAGTGGGTCAGTACCAGATTTAGTTAATTGAGAATGTCCAACAAATATATGGGTTGTTACAGTATCTGCTGCCCATGTGACATTGGGTTTGATTACGTTCCCTTCCATTTTGATCTGTATACCTGTCTTATCCCCAGGCTGGAAGACAGAGATCACTAACTTTTAAAAAATAGGTAATGTGCACCTGGTAAAACACACAGACCCCCCCTAATCAATTATTAATTGTATGGTGAAAAGTTAAGTCACCTTTCCTCCTGTCTTCTCTCTTTATACCTTGAGTCAACCATCATTTTCAATTAAGGACCATTTGAAACTTTAAGTGTGAATTTGAGGACTTAACAAATTTCAGGACTTAAAAGCCTTCCTTTAAGCCTCACTTCATTAATTCTCCCCCCTGCCTCCAGCTGGTCCTTTTAAACATACACTTCAATCCTACCATTCTAATTTTAAAATATCTCAGTGACTTCCTAAGGGTCTCCATATGATATAAACCCTCCTTTGCAGAGTTAACAGAGCAGAGTAAGAAAGAAGTAACTGCTACCCCCTGCACTTCTTCCTGTGTTTCTGGTGCCAGCCTGCGAGGCCTCTGTTTGGGCTCTTACTTGTCTTTCAAATCTAATGTCAACCCCTTAGGCAAGCCATCCCAGCTGTCTGCAGCTGGATTAGATTAGATGCCAGCGTCTGTGGTCCAGCAGCAACTCTGCATCCCTGACCATACCCTCATCATGCTGAATGGACATTGCTCTTGCTCAACTGTGGATACTTAATAAATTATCTGTTACCTTGATGACTGTGTGATAAGTGAAGGGATAGGCCACACCGTCACTACAAAAATAGAGTCTGTCTGGGCCTCTACCCAAGCCTGATATAGATCATCAGTTGTGAGTCTTTGAGTGCAAAACCTATGTGGGGAGGTAGTAATTGTGATGGGGGGCTGCAGATATCAGCTTCTAATCAGACACATGGCTATATATGTGCACGTCTTGACATGCTTTTTCTTTTTCTTTTTTGGGGGGACTGGAGGTAGGATGTGCATTCCAGACTCTACTAACTAAGCTTTTAGGAGTCTTGTCTTCTTTTCTGGCTCTAGACAGATCAATTGTGCAGAATTGGAAATCACCAAAGCTAGAAAGAGTTCAACAAGTAGTATTTGCCAGTGTAGACTTGTCTGAGGATATGGTTTGTTCTCAGAAGGTCGTTTAATGGACAAGCATCCAGAGACTCTTCTCTGCACCGACACACATCCTGTTTCCTTTACCTCCCCTTTCTGCAGAATATTCCTTCTCTTCCTCAAAGCTGGGTACCGGGTTCATTGAGCTGAAATCCCCAGAGAAGGGAGGCCCATCAAGTAGAAGACTCTGGTAGGGCACGCTCCTCCTGCTTCCTGACATGCCAGGGGGGCGGGGAGACTCACAGGAGCTTGTTTTGCTGGAAATGCAGACCTGGCGGGAGGCATGCCTTGTGGCAGCCACTCTCCGGGAAGGTTGCAGCTTACAAGATGCCACTATTCTGATGCCAACCTGGCAGCTGCGATGGTGAGGCGGGCTTTGCTTTGAGGAGAAATCTCTGCTTCGCCCAGGAGGTGGATGGCAGGAAGGATGTGGATGCCAACAGTTCATATCAGGGATCTTCAGCGAGAGAGAAGAGGTTGGGTCATTTTTCAGTAGAACTTGGCAAATAAACAGGGTGCATTTGACACAGGCGGCAGCTCACCCCAGTCCTGGAGAGAAGGGTTTCCTCTCTTTCCTCAGACTAACTTTTAGGGATCAGCTTATTTCTTCAGTTCTCTAACTGACCCTCACAGCTGAGTAGGAAGAGTAATCTGCTGCTTCCTTAAGGGGGCTGGGGTGGGGTGGGAGACTGGGGGGGGGGTGCATGCTGTGTCTCTAGTTCCATTTGCAAGACGGTAGTCATTGCACAGTCTATAGTTCATTTTCTCTCTTGCCCCCACAACGCACGCTCTGGGGTTGCATGGGCGGCGTACCCTAAAGCCTATCATTCCCAGAGAAAAGTAAAGCAGATGAACTCACGCCTCCTCCAGTGATGGGTCTGCCTGAGTAAGTCCTGGCCCCAGAGCAGCAAGTTGCAGGTGCGAGGCGCTCATGGTTGAGGAACACAGCAGTCACCTGCCGCCTTTGCGATGCTCCAGCTTTGTGGGTTTGCCCAGACAGCATGAATCAGAAGCCCTGGATGCGGGTCACGGAGACCAGCATGACGCAGGCGATGAGGACGCGTTTTGAGCTGCTCTACCCTTGCGTTTAGGGTCACAACACTTCAGGTGGATGAATGGGGTGTGGCTGCAGAGTGCAGGTGGAAAGCTTGACTCTGCTCCAGATGAGCTGTGGGGCTTTGGGGAAACCACGACTCGTCCCTTAGTCTGTTTTCTCAGCTGTGCACTGAGGACGGGAACGGTATCTCCTCTCAAGCTTGCTGTGAGGGAAAGTGGCCGATGCGTTGTAAGTGGTGTCGCCGCAGGGGTGAGGTCTCGGGTGACTGTGTTTGGGTGGGGAGAGGCCCTCCTGTCTTCTCTGGACCAAATGCCCCGGTGCTGTGGGGTGACTGGGGTCTGAGACTAGGACACAGCACGTGCTTCCTGTGAGCAGGCTTTGAGATAAGTGACCAGAAGCGTCATGTCTAATCTGGGGTGGACAGCAGGAGCTGGACGGATCTGGCCTTGCCTCTTACCTCCAGCTGTGGTCTACTGGGTGAAGTTTTTGAGCTTTCTCTGTCTCCTTTATCTTAACTATTCATGTGATATTTGGCTTGAAAAACTTGTAGGGAGATCAGGTGAAGTAGCCATGATTTCAGATTCTTCACTTTTGGATCTATTCTAAGTGTTACACTTCTCTGCTCAGTGCTTGCACATGATTAACAATGGCTAGGGAAAGCGAACAATTTGATAGCATTAACACTTGGTTAACTGAGGAAATGCACACTGACCATGGAAACCCTCCTTTGGGTAACAGGTGTCATTCATTCATAGTCAGCATGTGACACACAAAAGGTAGCAAGGAGTGGCTTTTAAAAATATTAAATATTGCTAATTTAGTAACATATTAAAAATGAAACTCAAACATTATGCAAAAATGAACACCCATGTAAAAATCAATCAACAATCCATCCAAGTCAGACTGGGCTAGCACACACAGAATGCGAGTTGGGAGGGACTGTTCCCGGCTCACATTCTAGCTGTTAGATGCTGCCTGGCCCGGCGAGGATACTAGATCTCTCTGAGGCTGAGTTGTGTCATGTGCAATAGGTCACACCTGCATTGCTAGTTTACAGTAATTCTTAATCTGATACCTCATGCTTCAGAGACACTCAGCACATTAATATATGCACATTATATATGCACATTAATGCACAGAGCTTACTCTGTTCTTAATAGCTTATCAATGTTTTCATTGTCTCTTAGGTTTTCCAGAGAGATAACTTCCGCACAAACAGTGCTAATGTCCCGTTCTTTATTAACACTTACCCTCTCTTTTTGTCTTATGTGATTGTGGGGACCAGGACTCCCAGAACGATGCTAAGCTTGAAGCTGCCTGTCTACTTGCTTCCCTGTTCTGCATCAAGGGCAATGGTTCTGATATTTTTCATTAGATAAATGATTTAATTGTAAGACTCTAGCATGGATAGTCAACGTTTCCCCCTAATTTTACTTTAACAAAAAAGTACTTTACTTTAAAAACAGTACTTTTTACTTTCAAAAGACTTTGCTTTTCCTAGTTAGGAACTGATTCTTCTGAATGGTTTCCTTTTTTTTTTTAGCAGTTCTCAAGCGGATCCTGTTTTGTTTTTTTTTTTTTTTCCTTCTTTAACTTGATCTGCAAGACTGACCATTTCAATATATAACCAACTTTGTGTTACTGAAATCAACACGCCTGGTCCACTCAGTACAAATGACACCCTTTCTTCCTTCTCTTCTGTGGGAGTCGACCCACATTTTCTGTCTGATTCTGCACCCTTAGCTCCCTGTGCGGTCCTTTTAGAAGGTGGGAGACAATGGAGAGGGGAGCAGTGTGCAAGGCTGTCACAAGACCAGTGGGGCATGGAGCGAGAAACCCACGAGTTCCCGGTTCCTGTCAGTGGAAGGTTCGGAGGCCTTTGGAGAGTGTCCTCTTGAGCCATCCTGCAAACTGCTGCTGCAGCAGCTTCTGACCAGCTGCTCGGCACCTGACTTCATGTCCCTCTGACCACAGAGGACCAAGGCCATGTCTGCTCCAGGCTGTTTCTATAGAAATGCAAATACACAGCTACTGCTTCCTCTTCGGGCCACCTTGTCCCTCTCTTCCCTTTTCTTCTAGGTCTTTTATGACAGAAGCTGAGATTTCACAACAGAGAGATGTGTCACTCAGTCACGCAGCTCCCTGTGAAGAAATGTATTTTCTTTTCTTCTCTCTATTCTCTTTTGAAAGCTAAGACAGTAGTGGCAGATAAATTTTGAGGATGGGCAGGTCATGTATGTTCACCTGTGATAGGAAGGCACAGGGGCTAAGCCTGTTGGTCTATGTGGGGGTGGGGGGGGCTCACCCTTTGCAGACAGAGGTGCTCCCAGGAGGAGGTGGGTGCATCAGTCCACATCGACAGTCCAGACCCAACCCTGTTACCCTAGGGGTGGAGATTAGGATTATCTGCCACCCTAAAAGAGATACCCCTCCTTCCATTCTTCAGTTCTTGCCCTCCTCTTTCAAAGACTGTCAACCCAAAGTCTGTATGGTCTTTAAAGAGTTGGGGAAGCCCACTTTTAAGTTCTGAGTTTTGTCCATCTGGAGGTGAGTTGTTAATATTCTGTTTGCAGTAGCACACAACTCTGAGAAAGGGGCTAGACAGAGCACCAGCTAAGGCTAGAAGCTGTCTTGGGCTGGACTCTGAGATTAGGATCTGTTTGCAGGTGACTAGGAAGGGAGTCTCATGAGTAAAGGAAAATCAGAGAGGAAAATTCAGGGACTCGAGTCAGGTCTGCAGCTATACCGCGTGCAGGTTCAACCTAGCATGTCTTCACTCACAGCAAGGGACTTAGGTTTCCACTCGGCTTCACATAGAAGTCTCAGGTGCCTGGTGGGGCATAATTTCCCGGGTATTTTCAACCTGCTGTGCATATGGGCAGAGAGGAAACAAAGAGCACCAGGGTGCCCACCGGTGCCCTCTGCCCCCTGCCGGTGGAAGAACCACAGGTACCAAGGAACACACAGTCAGAGAAGAGCTGCGGGTCCAGGCTACACCAAAATTGTTGTTTCACACAAAGATTAGTCGTGTAATGGGGCAGGCAAAGCCTGAAGATCCCCGGCTCTCACCCTGGCTGATGGAATCAGTATCTCTGGGACTGGAGCTCAGAAACCAGCAGGACTGCCCAGTTCTCTGTGCGACTCCGATGCCTTCTAACAGTGGAGGGCCCCTCCTTTGAGTGTTGCAATGGGCCGAAGATTAGATCACTACAGGCAGCATGTTGGGGGTAAGGGTAACAGGAAGCAGGGCTCTTAAAATAAGAAGAGAGCACAGTGCATGCTGCTGAAAATGATGTGGGCTTTGCAGTCAGTTCTAGAGGGTTCCTATTCTGCTGTGACTTGGAGAATTTCTAATCCACCTCAGTTTCTTTATCTCTATGAGTGATAATGTTTCATTTATGCAGTCTGATGAGTCCATTCATTCATTCACTGAAGTATTTATTGAGTGCCAAACCTGGAGCAGAAGAATAGACTGGATAGAATTACTGCCCTCAGGAAATTCAGGGGCTGGGCTATCTCATCTCTACCTTGTGAGCTCAAAGCTTTCCTTGCATGGCCTTTGCTTGAAATCTTCTCTCTCTCTCTCTGACTTCTCCATCTTCCTAGTTTTCTCCATTTCTGCAGAGCTAAGGACACATACTAAATGATCAGGTTTGTACAGTAATATTTTTTGACAAATGTTGTGGTAGAAAGTCCAGTGATATGAAAAGTAGAGTAACATAAGACAGAAGGCTTGACTGTATGAATGGAGCAGGTATTTTGAAGGGCCTCATTACAAGAATGAAGTTAAAGGTGCTAAGAGGGTTATTATCTCGGGGGAAAGATAAAAGTTACCCAGCTTTATCAGAAGATACTTTATATTACTGTGAAGACACCTTGAAAGAACAGTAATTCATTCATCAGTTTTGATACCTGTACCTAGACTGGGCTAAGAGGTCCTCAACCCATGTCCACTGTCCTGCTTGTGATGTTCCTGAAGTTTCATAATCTCTGACTCACAATCTCCTGTTCTTTAATAAGCAATCTTTGTTCTGAATTGCATTGTTTCAACGTCAAACTCTCCTTTTTTTACAAAATCAACTGATACACACAACCAAAACTCTGCCTTGATCAAACTCCAAATGGAGGAAGGCTTCCATCTCAGGAGCATAAAGACAGTTGAAGGGATAAATGGGTAAGAGCGTGTCTACTCTTGACGCACCCTAGAGCTTGGGGATCCACTGGATGGCTCTTCTCCAGCCATTCTTCTCCCTCCTCAGTTTTGTGAGCAAAGTCAACACATATTCCTCTTGCCTCATGCAGAGTAACCGCCATATCTTAAGGCTTGTGTTGGCTGGGCCTCCCTGGTGGTGCAAAGGGTTGACCCCCTTACATGTGGGAAGGGACCCACATGGCAGAGCAGACCTCTCCTGCCTCACCTGCTGCTCCCCTCAGCAGTGTATTTCGGTCCATCTTCCTGTTCTGCTTCCCACTCTGTCTCTGGTGAGTCCTCTCACCTCCTGTGACTCTGGCCTGTACCCCATCTCTTGGATGCACAAATAAATAAATCTTTAAAAAAAGAGAGATAGTTGTGTTGGCCAAAGAGGAACTTCTCAAGGTTTTTCCCATATCAAGGCAGTTACCTCCTTCAGAGGAAATCTGATTTCAACTGGTTGGCTATACTGTCATTTCTGCCTCATTATGTCCTCCCAATACAATGGACAGTTTAGATCGCTATGGTTAAATGTTTTTATTACTGTTCCCCATAACTCATTTGGAATTGGCTTTATGTTTTGGGACTACGAGTTTACTCAAATAAGAACCATTCCTACTTCTCAGGCTTTATTGGACCATTTAATGAAGTCATGTGTGTGAGAGTATTTTAGTATCCCCAAGCATCCCACGGAGAACTGGGATCCATTCTTCCAAATGGGGCCCATTACTATGATTCATTCCTGTAAGAATGTTCCGGCCCTTGGCATGACTTACTCTCTACAAGTATACTTGATTCCTCATTCACTTCTTAGAAAAATGTATCACTTCATTCTAAGGGACTCTAGAACTTTATTCCCTTCTCCAGATTAATATTTCCCCTCTGGATTATTATTATTAAGGATGTGAAAGTTTTCTAGAAGCCCTTAAGTCTCGCTTACTTTATTCGTAAGTTATTCTAGGAAACTGAGACGATGGCAAGGTAATTTTCACTTTTCCTTCCTCCGGAAGCACAAACAAGTTCATGAGCCTTGGAAATCTGAGTTCCTCTTGATGCCCTGCAACAAGGACCTTTGGTTTAGAAAACTGAACCTTAATGAGGATGAGGATAGGATAGTAACTCCCTCTGAGGACAAGTTCCGGGAATCATGGATTCCTGGATCTACAGGACACAGAAGCTGGCACGACTTCTTTTGGGGGTATAAGTGGCTCCCTGCTTAGTGGAGAACAACTATGTTAGCATCTCTTACTTCTGCTTCTGGCTCAGCATCTATCACCCCTGCTTCTGGTAATGGGGCTTCAATGGCTCCTTGGGGAGCCACTTCTCCCCCACATTCAGTTAATGAATTTCCCAGGAGACCAACCACTCTGTCATTTCTAAGAATGGGCATGCGAGCACAAGGCCAAAGAGAGTGCCTTCTACATCTCTGGCTGCAGCAGCTGGTTCAGGCATGGGTAGAGGACTGAAGCGCAGCATCTCACTCTGGGAAAGTCTTACTCCTCTTTTAAAGCCAGGAACTTGCACGACTCCCCACTTTCCACTCTCACAATGCGCTATGTGCCCCCAGCATTGCCTGTCCCACTGGACGGCCCTTCTTCCTTGCCTGCCTCCCTCAGGCCTGTGCAGTGCAGGAACAAAAATTACTTTCACAGACTGCCAGCATATCACAGGGACACTGGTCCATGCACGTATTCAGTTAATCGTTATTAAATGGGATGGGAAGGTTGAGAAAGGAGGGCTCCATCTTGAGAACTGGAAAGGACTGGCTGAGTAAGGACAGAGCCAAGGGTTCCAGGTTATGGTGAGCTCACACTTCAGGTCTGATCCCCAAAGAGCCTTATTAAGAAAACAGCAAAACTGAGAATTGCAGCGATGTCTCTGGCAGACCTCTCAGTTCCCATTAATGACTCCTATAATAGCTTTTCATTGCCTTCTCTTTCCTTCAGAAAGTCTCACATTGTCATCCAGGCCTGTTAAACGTTCTGTGGGCCCATTATCAAAATAGCATTTTCAGCTTCACTGAACACATGTAGGAAATGTTGTCGTGTTAAAGGAAAAAAAAAACAACTATGAGAATAAGCACAGATTGTATTGGGGTAATTATCTCCTCTCCAACAGCCTTTTGGAAAAAGAGAATATTTCTAATTTTTGGAAAGCCATACATCTAGAAGGGTACGTTGTCACTGATTAGATTAGCAGCCCAGCAAGTGAAAGCTAACACCAAATTTATTTCTCCTCCCCACTCTACCCTCTGCTTCTCTGGTCAACCCTTTGCTCGTCATAATAAAGAGGGGAATCACACAGAGTTTGGATGGATACTTGGTGCAGGGTCATTTCTTTCTTTCTTTTTTTTAAATCGAGGAAACATTGGTTTGCATTGTTGTTTGCGTATTAGAGATATAAGCTCTCCCCCCCATACTGTGCTCACCAGTAAGACACCCATGATTTTCCACCACAGCCCATAGTGCTCCCTCCCACCTTGTTCTCCCCGCTTCATACCCCCTGCTAGCCCAGCTATAGTGTCAGCTTTCTGGCATTAGTTCTTAGTTTGGCTTTATCTGATCCTTGTTTGGTTTCTTTATATCTATATTTAAGTGACCCTACTTGGTATTTGTCCTTCTCCTTCTGACTTATTTCGCTTAGATAAACCCCACTAGTTTCATCCATGCTGCTGCAAATGCCAAGAGGCTATCTTTTTAATTGCTGAATAGTATTCCACAGAGTATATATATACCACATCTTCTCGATCGCTCAGCTGCATTTGGGCACTGAGGTTATTTCCATGGCCTGGCTATTGTAAATCGTGCTGTCATGAATACAGGAGAGCTCTTTTGCCTTCAGATTTGTGGTTTTGAGTTCTTCTGGTAGATGCCTAGGAGTGGAATTGCTGGGTTGGATGGCAGATCCTTCTTTAACCTTTGAGAACGATCCGTACTTTTTCCTGTAGGAGCGGGGAGAGTCTACGTTCCCACCCACAGTGTGTGAGGGCTCTTTTCCTCCACATGTCAGGGTCCTTTCCGCTGGGTAGAGAGGAAGACTGTCCGTCTAAGCTGTGGGTGGGTCCCGTACTCCTGATGATGGCACTGGGGACCAGGCCAGGGCTGGCCTGAGCTGGAGGTTCGCTCAGAGCCATGGATGTGCACAGAGGGGTGCTCAGGGCTGGCTGTGTCATCACAGCATCTCTTTGGGGAGGTGGCACAGCTGTCATTTGGCAGCAGCTCAGCCCCCATTTTGTGCTTTTTCAAGCTCCCCTCTTCTCATCTGTAAACTCTGAGTGGCAGCGCTTACCAGGCCGCTTAGAAGGAAGACGGAAGCGTCGCTGAGTGTGGATATGCATGGGGGCTGCCCAGGCTGTTTACCTGGCCCTCTTCTTACTCCCTCATCTCTGCGGAAACAGCCCAGCCTGCTTGGGTGGCTCCAGACCCCCAGGACAGGTAAGGAAGCTGCGCCACTCCATCAAGGTCTGCATGTTGCTGTTGAATACGGCATCTGGGCTTCATGGAGCCAGGGGATTCCCGGAGGAGACGTCCAGGGAGCGGCACCAGAGAGAGGCAGAGCTTCCCCAGGGAAGTGAGGGAGGAGAAAAGGACTTGAGTGGTATTTCACAGGCATGTGAGCAAGATGAGGAAGGAAAAGAAGAAGGACCTGAGCTGCCAGGGGTGTCATGCCAGCACCTGTGGCAACGGCTTGTGGCTTAGTGGCTCTCGGACACATGGACCTGTGATTGCCTAGCATGCCTCGGGACAGACCAGGGAACCTGGTTCTGGGTAGTGCTGGAGGAAGACATGGAGAGAAGCCCCACGGGTGAGAGAGAGAGAGTGTGCAGGGGGTCTCCCTCCAGCTCCTTGTAGAGGTTGGGCCTGGGGTCTCAGGATCCTGGGTGTGAGGTACGCAGAGCATGGACCCCACATTCATGAACTTGAGTAAATGGGGGACTCTGGAATAAGAACTGCAGGAGGATAGGACAGCTCTGCTGGAAAGCCCCAGAAACGGGGCAGGGGGCAGATTCAGTTATGAGACATGGACTGGAGATGAGAGAGATGGTTGGAAGGGGGCACGAGGAGCAATCGTTGGGAGCCATTTCTGCAGTGATGACAGTATAGTAGCAGCCCCGAGGCTTTTGAAAGGGAGATTGCCAAAAAAAAAAAAAAAAAAAAGCATCTACTAAGTACCTGACATTATTCGAAGGCCATATTAACACATTTAGTTCTCATAATCACCCTAATTAGAAAAATCATAATCTTATTCTCAATTAACAAAGAAACTAAATCCCAGAAAGGAATCTACTCAATGAGTAAGAGGTGGAGCAGAGACCCGAATCCTGCAACTAGGGCCTCAGACACCATCTTGCTTTGCAGCTACACCTTGGACTTTGCACATGGTCCATCTCCACATGCAGAGGCAGCGCACCTGGCCCTGGCGAGGCTGGACAGAGGGAGATGCGTATTGGGATGCTTCAGTCTGGACTAGGGCACTGGGCATCAGACTGGAAATGTCTTGAAGATAAAGAGCATTTGGTTATGCCTTGGGGAGTTGGGATTTGGGGACCCAGCCTAGAAATCACCATTATTTTCAGAGGCTCCCTAATATCCCAGCGTGGCCTGGTGGGAAAGTGAGGATAGTGGACTCCAAACTTGGGAGTGGGAGAAAGTTGAGAACCCTGCCAGGTGGTACAGAGATGCCAGGAGACAAGCCTGAACCTACTTTCTTCTTCTTATTTTTTAAAGATTTATTTATTTATACATACAAGAGCTGGGGTACAGGTCAGAGACATGGGAGGTGAGAGGATTCAGCAGAGACAGAGTGGGGAGCAGAACAGACAGATGGACTGAAACACACTGCTGAGGGGAGCAGTGGGCGAGGCAGGAGAGGTCTGCTGTGCCATGTGGGTCCCTCCCTGGCCAGCAGCAGGGATGAACACACGCTGCTGTGCTGCGGATGCTTCACAGAGCGGCGCTCAACCCGCTATTAGGGAGGCCCCTGAACCTACTTTCTTATATTTAACTGTCTGGAAGTCAGGATCTCAGCCTGTGGCCACCAGCCCCCGGGGTAAGAACAAGGAATGCTGGCTCCCCACCAGCAAAGCGTCTGCAACGCAGACCCCACTTTACTTCAAAGCTGACACCTCTTCACAGCGCAGTTCTTGCTCCTTCTGAACCATATGACTGGAGAGAGTTGCTCTCCTCTCAGAGCTTCAGTCTTCCCATCTATTAAAAGGGCGCAACAGTTGACTGTGGACGGCCTTGACTATCTCACGCGGGTGGCGGAGGGTGAGGTGAGACGGGGAAGAAGGGAAAGCACTCTGCGCACAAGGTGAGAGGCCACATCCTCTCTCGTTCCTCGCATCAGGTGGCCCATGGGGCTTGGGCGGAGAGCTCCTTCCGAGGGGGCCCCTCTGTCAGCCGGGAGGCGGGGAGTCTGCCTGTCCACAAGAACCAGACTAATTGCGAGCATCCGCCGGGGGTTTCTGGCAAGTCACAGAAGGAGCAATGTGGAAGAAACTTAAGAGCTGAAAGAGCAGTTTGCGGGCGTGTGTCGGTGCTGTGCGCGGTGTGTGAAGTCACAGTGAATAATAATTGGCTGCTTCGTGTTTTCCAGCCTGGATGACAACCCTGGAGGTGGGGACAGCCAGTCAATATCCGAGACAGCCCACGAACTGCTGCCACCATCCCGCGTGAGCACGAGCCGCCGCCGCCCTGCCAGGTGCCTGTCAGGCGGTCGCGGGGGCTGGGAGGCCGCGGGGAGGCAGGCCTGGACCGCCTCGGGCCTTCGCTGCAAGCGCACTGGCCACTCAGGGAAGTCCCTTAAGCGAGGGGGCCTGTGGGGTCAGTTTTGAGTTTCAAAACGCTCATTAGCCTTGCGGTGTGGAGGATGGATTGAGCCAGCTAATCCACGAGGAGGGTTTCGCTCAGGGTCGGGGCTGTAGTAAGTGCTGCTACTGACCCGTCAGCCGGCGGGGCCTGTGGGAGTGGACGGCAGCTCAGCAAGTGAGGCCTTAGGCTTTTCCTCTCTCCAACAAAGGGCGGGGTGGTGCGGACTGCTCAGGTGGGCTGGTTCCCTGACTGTCCAGTAGCCGGAGGCCCTGCCTTTGGGGCCAGAGCGGGAGATGGCCTCCTGCGGAAGGCTGAAGAGAGCCTGAAGGTGCGGGGGGAGGAGGGGCTCTGGCCTTGCTGTTTTGGCCGCAGACCCCGGGCTCTCAGCCCTCCTGCTAGTCCCGGCTACCTGACTGCCCGCCGCGCGGGCCCTGGGGTTGCTGGGTCTGCAGACCTGAAGGAGAGGCAGGAGTGGCACAAGGGACACAGCACGTTGTCCCAGAGCAGGAGCTCTGCCAAGACCACGGAGCTTCTGGGCTGATTTGAGACTTCAGTGGGGGACTGGGTGGCCCTCTGTGCTGCTGTCGTGGGGTCCCTCGGGGGCACTTCCAGGGGTACGAATAGCAGCCTCCTGCAGTGGGCTGCCACCCTGCTCAGTGTCACCCCACCATGCCTAGGCCAGGACCCCAGCTGAGGGCTGCAGGCCTCTTGCTGCTCTCCATCCTCGCCTCAGCGCTGGCCAGGTCTGTCACATGCGGATTCTGTCTGGCACTTCTGCCCACGAGCACCTGACTCTTCCCACTGCAGAGGAGGGATGATTGCGAAGCTCACGCCCGAGGGCCAAGTGGTTGGCACTAATCAGTCTCACCAGTAAGCTCTTGTGTTGGCTATATGTGGAAATATATTTTGGATATACTGGTTTAAATATATTATTAAATATGAATTCCCCTGTTTGTTTTTTTAATGTGCCCACTGGACCATTTAAACTTACATAGCTACCTGACATCTTTTTTTTTAAAGATTTATTTATGCATACAAGAGCTGGGGTACAGGCCAGAGGTGTGGGGGTCAGAGGACTCATCAGAGACAGAGTGGGGAGCAGAACAGGCAGACAGACTGAAGCACACTGCTGAGGGGAGCAGCAGGTGAGGCAGGAGAGGTCTGCTGCGCCATGTGGGTCCACTCCCTGGCCAGGGATCGAACTCACGCTGCAGTGCCTCAGATGCTTCACAGTGTGGTGCTCAACTTGCTGCACCACCAGGGAGGCCCCCTACCAGGCATCTTATTACTAGTGGATAGAGTTGATCCAGGGTAGAACTAGATTTCATCCAATAAAATGAAGATAAACTTTTAAGTTTTCTTGAAGGTATAATGAAACAAGTAGAGAAAAGTAAATCCCCCTGACTAAGGAGAAATCTGTAGGGGTCTCCAGGACCTCGAGGGTGGGAAAAATTACCTACCTGGGAGTGAGAGTTTTGAGCTCCTGAGTCGGCTCTGCTTATTCTTTCTGTGTGATATTGGGCAAGTCACTTAACCTCTCTGAAGCAGATCAGGCTCCTCTGAGTACAATGAAGGTGGGATATAAGCCTTGTGAGCTCTAGGGAGAGGTTAAATGGAGGAATCTAAGTCTCCCAGGGGTGTGCTTGACACGTAGAAGCGAAGCATTATTTTCTTTCCCCATCAAAGAGCAAGAAGGACACTTACATCTGAAATTTCAGAATTGAAAGATGTTCTGAAACCATGGCTGAAGTTCTCTAGATGAGTTTGTTCACTCAGTGGCTTTTTTTTTGAGCTATTGAGAAGGGTTAATGGGGTGGGCAGGGTCTCTGCCATCATATCAAGACCACCAGGCTGTGTGCATGTGTCTGTGTGTGTGTTGGAGGTGAGGAGTTGTACTTTCTTGACAAATGTCAGGAGCTCATCCTCTCTTCCTGGCACATTTCTCAGTTCCACTTTCAGTTTAGCCGGTCTCCTTCTCCCCACTGGAAATAGCAGAAACCCTCCCCAACTCACTCATTTGTAACCAGCCCTCTTGTCAATGTTGATGAGGCAATTTCTATGGAGCCAGGCTGGAGGCAGCCAGTTAGTAAGAGCTGGTTCCCCATCACACCTCATTCCACCTCCGGCTCTTGAAGCCACTTTATGCTTTGGCACTACTCTTCTGTTATTTCTCAGATCCTACTGATTCCCAAGTGATGAGGACCTCTTGTCTGGTAGTTCACCTTCCTGTTGAGCAAATCTGAGCTTCAAGGGAAATAAAGGACCGAGAACAGATGACTGGGATCTGTAAATGGGCAAATGAAATCTGAGTGTAGGGACTATCTGAAATGTCTCTGAGCATGAAGGGTGGAGTCAGGGTTAGGGTTATGATTCAGGTTAGGGTGATGTTTGTCAAAACCTGGTGGAACTCCTGGTGCCTTGCATGTATTATCTCTTTGATTCTTCCTACAACCACTTGGGGTTGGTCCTATTCTTCTAGATCTCACCTGACTCACTCAAAACCTCACAGATTAGTGGTGACAGAACCATATTTTAAAACCAGTCTCTCTTATCCAAGAACTCTACACCAGCCACCTTACACTTTACATGCACCAACAGATGGTCCCTAAGAGTAGTTCCTGCTATTATCTGACTATTTGTCAAAGACTTAGCCTCACAGACTGAAATGGTAGTTCAGGGTACACTATCTGAGTCCTTTGGTGTCCATTCAGAAGATATGTTATCAACAAGCCAAGCCTTAGCAAGGAAGAGGGCTGTAGTTCTTAATCTTTGTTGCATAGCAGTGTCATCAGGAGATCTTATGAATGCTGATGAATCCTGTAGTTTCTTCCCTGCTCTTCTGATTCAGTAAATCATGGGTGGGGCCCTGAATATTGCATTTAAAATAAGCTCCACAAGTGATTTTGCTGTGGGCTTCCTTTGGGTTGCTGGGCTGGATTGGTGGATTTTATGGCAGTTATATGGCAGCCTGGGATGCAGGCTAGGCAATTCATGCTGGGAGAGGTGAAGAAGGGTGGGGAGTGTGAACCTGGCTCATGGAATATAAGTGTAAAGAGTGTTTTAGGAAATGCAATGGGGGGAGGGCAGGGTGGTCTTGGGAGAGGGAAGAAAGCACTCTAGTAGGGATAGGTGGTAAGAGAATGCATGCATTTCTAAGGGATTCGCTGCTTTGATGCTTGGAAGTTCCCATGCCTCTTGAGTTCTAGCCCTGCTCTGTTGAAATACATTTTGACTCAGTTCCTCTGATCTCCCCTAGGAATCCTGTCTTCATCCTCCAAGGTAAGTTAGTAGCTCAGCATATGCAACAGCAGGTGACCACTTTCATTTCTACATCCCCAATGGCCAAAACAGCTTGCATGTAGAAGCTAATCACTCATTGATGGTGATGCGATGGCCTGTTTTCCAGAATAGCTTATAGAATTTGAGGGGTTAACCATTACTAATAATTTATTGTGAGCAAGGCTGCCTGGGACATGCCTCCAGCAATGTGATGAGATTCCCTGATCTTGTAGGTTCCCCATGGGGGTGTACACAGCACATGCGCTCTGGAGGAAGGGCTGTGAGGCTCCTGTTCATGTGGCAATTGTGTGGTTTAGGGCCATCAAGGAAAGCAAGGGGGGAGAGAATGGGAAGACGAGTCAGCTTCAAGAAAGTATGAAGTGCAAGAGGAGGGACCTAGAGACAGACAAGGAAGGGAGGAAAGGGAGAGATTTGATACTTATTCTTATTCTGTGTCCTTATTCTGTGCCCAAAACTAAATTACATGTTTCATTGTCATAGAATATTCATAGCAACCCCTGTTCATAAAAATGAGGAGATGGAGACATGTAGCTGGCGTGTGAGATAACTTGTCCAAAGACACAGCACCCATTAAGGGTAAAGTCGGAATTTGAAACAACTCTTTTGACTGCAAAGCTGGTGCTTTGCTTCTACACCACATGGTAGACAGAATGACCAGTCTGTCTGCTTTGTTATCCACTTCCCATTTCTTTGGCTGCATTGACACCTCCAGTTAATAACTACAGCCCCCCTGCTCCCAAACCCATTGAGCATAAGATAAAACTTCCGAACCTTCTGCCCTGTTCCTGGAATATGCCACCTCCTTGTAAAATTTAACATTTGGGATTAAATTTCCTTGTTTTATCTAAGATTAGCCTGTTCAGAATTCAAGAGAATTAATTCCCAGGGGCTTTTCATTTGAAAACTCAGTATATGTAGATCAAATAATTTTGTTGTACGTCTTCCACTTACACAATGTCATATGCCCATATATCTCAATAACACTGGAAAAAGTTTATTTACTGTTTGCCAAATTAAACACAAAATGCAAAAACGGAAACAAAAACTCTGGAACTTGTACTCTATTTCCTGGGGGAATGAAATTAAAAAGAAAACTATAGTGTCTAAAAGCACTTCATTTATTAAACCCAGACAATGAAAAGAAATGAGTTATGGGTAGAAAGCATAAACTACACTGGCAGAAGGAAATGTCAGTTATTTACTGAGTGCGTATTCTGAGTCAAAGGACTGAAGTGTAGTAAGAAAGTCATTTTATGTGCTTTTCACAATAACCATATGAATTTTACCGACGAGGAAACAGAGGCACAGAAAAGTTAAGTATATCGCCCAAGGTCACATACATCCAGAAAGGAAAAACTAGGGTTCCAAGCCAGGTCCTACCATGCAATATTAACCAGTAAACTCTGGTGTGAGCAGATTTAGAAGCAATCGGCCTTTTTCAAATACCCCAGATACACCTTCTGTGGTCATCTGCTCTCCACCTCCACTCAGAGGAGGCCAGGAAGTCATGGGATGGGCTGGAGAGCCTCATCCCGCCATCCTCATGGTTTATTCAGAAGTTAGTCACAATTTCATTTCTGGCCACTCCCTGCCCTGCGTCATGGGTGGGAAGCCTTGTAACTGGGCGCCGAGGGGAGGAAGTGAGCACGGGCAGGAAATGACTGGAGAGTGGGTTCCTGGGACTCCAGCGCCAGGAGTTTCTTCATCCTGCCTCTGATATGGTGGAAGGGGAGGAACAGGCAGAAGGGGCTGCTGTGGATGGGTCCGTGCAAGCCAGTTTCCCCAAAGTTAATTCCCCCGTCAACTCTGGACCCTCAGGATGCCCCCAGTTTTGAATGTGAGCCAGCTGAGGTCTGGGAAGAGGATACAAACTTTATATCTGGCTGACTCTACCTGGGTCTCCTTCAGGCGATAGCCCCCAATCACTAGCGAGGGAAAAACCATGAGCAACCAATCAGCAGAACCCACGCAGGCCAGGTGCTGCAGTGATGTCATCGTGATGCTTGATGCCAAGTTCGTGCTTTGCTGTTCTGGACTCAGTCTCTTCCCCTTTCCACTTGGGTTTCAGTGAAGTTAAATGCAGCCCCATCTATAACCTTTGTCCTATTTTGTGCTATCATCTGGTTTACTGTAAAATGGCAAAATCTTTATTTCTCCTAGAACCATAACCATGTAAGGATATATATAGTGGCAGAAATTTGATTGGCATGGGTGCCAATTTAGGAAAACATAAACATATTTGCAAACCCTCTCTTGTCATTCAAGATCAAGGCAGCTTTATAGGATCCCATGGGGACCAGGGAGTGTCTTTTTATTTTTCTTGGCTGATTTCCCATATTGACTAAGGGATGAGCATAACACTGGCCTTCTCGAGGCTTGAACATACACGCTTCACACATGAGCCATTCAAAGGGGATCATCACTTTCAAAGGGGCTCATGTAGGATTGATACTCAAGGTGTGTCAGGGATGGTCTTTCTCGTCCTCCAGGACCTGGTCAGAAACGCAGACTCAGGCCCCAGCCCAGACCAACGGAATCAGAATCTGCATTTTCACAAGCCGCCCAGGTGACCTGTGAGCACGTGACAGCCTGAGACGCTGATGCAGATGGCTTTTACCTTTTCTGATCTCTTTGCTTTGAGTGGAACTTTCCATTTAAAATTAGGTTACGGGCCTTTCAGGGCGCTACCTGTCTATGCAACATTTCCAAGGTTAGGCGCCAGCCTCGCTGCTTGCCAAGGGTTTTCAGGGGCAAGAACCTTCCATTCTTCACTGACTCTGAGTCTATTTCAATTTGTTGTGTTGGAAGCTATCAATCAAGCCCAAGCTGGGCAGAAAGATGATTTCTTTAAGATGGTGGGAAAGCATCTTCACTACAGGAAGGCGGATGGGCCAGTGATTATTATTCTAGCTAGATTAGAGCTGAAAAATAATATAAATGTTGTATCCTTCCACCTTTGATGAGAGGGCTCACGTTTGAGCGTCATTGACTCTCCATGGGCCATCAAAGCCACAGAAGGAAAAGAAGAGACTTGGCCTTTGATGTGGATGAGGCAGGTAGACTGGGGAGGAAGGGAGAGTAGAGGCAGAGCCTTAGCGCCAGAGACCCAGAGTTGGCAAGAGCTGGCGAGTGAGGTTTCTGTCTGGGTGAAGTGCTGGAGAGAGGGCACGTAAAGGGGGTGATGTGGTCCCTTGCACCCATGTTGGCGCGGAGGTGCAGCCTTCTGTATTCTGCTCTGTTTTGCCCAACAATTGAAGTTCCCGAGCCTGGACAAGCTTCTTCAAGTGCCCTCTCTAACCCGTGGGAATAATGCATCATCCATGCCACGTGTTCTTCCACAGGTCTTCATCTGATTGGTCTAGAACTGTACTCATCCCAGAGATATGTTCAAATCCTAGCCCCCTATACTTGCAAATGTGATCTCACTAGGAACTGGGATCTCACTAGGAACCTCAGGTGGGTTCATCCTGGTGTACAATGAACTCTAACCCAAAGATTGAGGTTCTTGTAAGAGAGGGGACTCTAGACACAGAGACTTATAGGGTGGATGCCATAGGACCATGCAGGTAGAGACTGCGGTGGGGGGTGCTGCTACAAGCCTGGGATCACCAAGCACTGCTGGGAACCCCAGAAAGTAGGCAGAGGCTAGGAAGATCCTCCCTTAGCCTTGAGAGAAGCAGGGCCTGCCTGCACTTTGGCTCTAGGCATCCAGGTTCCAGAACTGTGGGGAAATATATTTCTGCTCTTTGCAGTTACTCAGTTTGTGTTTCTTTGTAATGGTGGCCCTAGAAACTAATGCAAGCTTCTAGGAATACAGGGGACCCTGAATGCCTAGCAGGTGGGGGCAAGAGTCCCTGTGTCTAAATTTAGGGAAGCCACATTGAATGCAAGACCCTCCAGCACCGAGAGCCTCCACCCTGATTGGCACACTGGCCAAGCCACGTCTTACGTTGGCCTAACTCATGAGAACACCCCTGGGTCTAGGAGCTGGGCTTGCAGGTAGTTCACAAAAATCCATTGTCCTTGACACGGGGGAAAAATAGACAACTGTTCCAGTCCCTGACTTTCTCTAAGGCTTTGGTCATCTGTAACCGGTCAGAAGAATGGCCTTTGGGAGCCAAAATTTAGTTACGATTTTCAAGCAGTTTCCCCTATTCATGATTTCACAACCACCGCTGCTTGCAGCCTGCCGTGCATTTGCATAAGCCACTTTATCCTTTTTCTTTCGGACTCTGAAAGCCACCCAAAGCCTCCACACATGAGTCACAGCAGGGCCCCAGGGTGGAGGTGCCATCCGCAGCTCCTGCACCCTCCCCAGCGAGCCTCCCTTCCTCTCTGAGCTGTGCTTCACTTGCTGCCGGGCAAAACTCAGTCTTGCTGCATATTCGGCGCCCGCCTGCGTGTGTGTAATTGGGTTGGATTTACATTAAGAGGGTTCCCTGTGGTGAAAAGCACACTGCTATTCCAATCTGAAGCTGCATAAAACATTCAATTTTCTAAGACTCCGTCATCTGTTAGCACTGTGAAAAACCCAGCCTGCCCCGATGGATGGGGCTCCCCCTCCGTTTCCTAAACCCCCGGTTATGTGTGCTACCAGAGGAGATAGTATTAGATGACTGTGGATAATGAAGTGTTATTCATCTAAGTGGCCCCTCATTCATTCAACAAGTACCTCTGGGATTCTAGTGTGCGGGAGGCACGTGCTCAGTCTCGGCTCAGATCACATCCCTCCGCCGTTAAAAATCCTGTCAACTAGCTTCTTTCTGCATCGTGTAAGCTAGGGAATCAGCGAACTTTTCCTGTAAAGGACCAGACAGATGTATTTTAGTCTTTGTGGACTATGAGTTACCCTGATTCAACTCTGCCTTAGTAGCTTGAAAGCAGCTATCAGTGGTACCAATAGGAATGGTGTGGCTGTGTTCTAATAAAGCTTTATTTATACAGACAGACACCAGGCCTTCTTGGCCTGTGGGCCATAGTTTGCTGTCTCCTAGCTGAACACCTGATCTGTCCTGCTAGGCCTGGTAAGCTGTCTCCTACTTTGTGTTTCGTGTCTACTCTACCCTTTATTCCATTCGAGCTACCTTAACTTCCTCTTAGCTCCAGGAGCCACCAAGCTCTTTTCTGCCTTAGGATCCTGGCAAGCCTTATTCCCTCTGCCTGAAGAAATTCTCTTCTCTTGTCTTTTTGGCTTTTCTTGGTGCTGATGATGTAGTGGGAGCACCTCAGATGCAGCCTCTGGGTGCTGTATGACATTTGCATTGAGTGGAAGTTCCTTTAAAAGCTTTATACCCAAAGTGGCCCCCTTCAGTTCCTTTCATCTCAATCCTTTGGTCTTTATCCTTGGAAGGCACGTATTACAGACATGAATTATCTTATTGTTTACTTACATATTGATTTTGGCCTCTGTCTCCCCACCCCTTGGATTAAAGCCCTGAAGAGACAGTTTCCCTGTCTGTCTCGTTCTCTGCCATCTCTGACTTGCTGGCATGGTGCCGGTAAATAGTAGCATCTTGATTTAAAAAGTAAGTATTAAGACCTGTCAATAAATCATCATTTAGTCAATCAGAGACCACCCCCCTCCCCACCTCAGGGAGCCTGTAGCCAAGCAGCAGAATCAGGAAGACTACTCACTGCATGTGGTGCTGGGTGAGGGGAGGATGGGGGCTGAATATCTGGGTAATAGGGGGCTGGAGGGGTCCTGAGCTAGGAGGCTGCCAGAGCCCAGTGGCTGCGCAGGGGGAAGAATAAGACAAAGTTCCGAGGAACAGAAACACAGTGAGAAACAAGAGGGTGGGGAGGGCAGGAAGACAGACAACTCCCCACTGTACAGACTGAAACAGGAAAAAGGAGGGAGGTTGTAAACGTATTATAGAGCATGAGCTAGGGCCAGTTACCCTTTCAGGCATCTTTTTTGCAAAAGCTTTTCAAGATAAATAGTAGTATTGTTCTTCATCTACAGGCAAGTAACCAGGCCAAGGTCACACAGCTGGCAACTCAGAATTTGCACCTAAGTCTTTTTAAAACTGTATCATGTGACCCAAGATGTGAGGTAGGGAGCAATGTATGTATTCATTAAATTGCAGTTTTGTTTTTTCTTCAGGAAGGAGTTTCCTTCTTCCTCGAATTTGCCCTAGATTTAATTCTCTTCATTTCTCTAATAAGCTGGTGAAACCCTGGGGTAGCTGCCTCCTCTGGATGCCCCCTTCTCAGGCCCAGTTTATTGTCTGGGTGAGAGGAGAAGGAAGGACCTTCAATGGAAGTCTCGTCAGAGATTTCATGATTGAATTCTTTTTTTTTTTTTCCTCAGTTTTTTCCCCCTTTATTTATATATATTTGACATCAATTGTGGTCCCCATGAAATTCCCACCGCCATTTCACCAGTGCTCCGTCACCTCAGTCCCTTGTGCTCTTCTGTCCTCATCCTGGTCCCTACCCCCCAACACTCAAAGTGTTTCTGATGTGTCCTTGTCTTTTTGTTTATGTTGTGTTGTGTTTTTGTTTTTGTTCATTGTTATTATTCTTTTCCTTGGTCCCTCATGATTGAATTCTTATGACATAGGCACATAAGCATCTCTCCCATTTTAGAGAAGAGTTGACCATGGCTGGTGAGGGTTAGTGGTCCACAGTCTCCCAGAGACCAGAGCTGGGCGTCCAAGTCCCTCCTCCGGGCCCCCACCCTACACGGCCTGACCGTGAAGGATGCTGAGGGGGACACAGGACTCAGACAGGTGACGAGGGGGCTGGCATCTGCTGCCTCTCTGGGCAGTGACTGCCCCTCTAAGCGGGGCCTGAGAGGGGAAATGAGAGCGCACCTGTCTAAGCAGGGACATCAAATTGCCTGAGGAGAAGCTATTAGATATATGAGGAAATTCTTAGGCGATTCTCCTGGAAAAAAGAGTACTTACTGCTCCCCTCCCAGCCCCCACAGAGGGTTCATATAAACCTTCTGGGCGATGGGGAGGAGAGAATGCCGCCGCCGAGAGCCAGCCAGTCTCCTTCTCCCCAGGGGACAGGGAGTGATTTGATTCTGCTGCCTAATGTTGTTCGAGCCGGCTTCATCTCCCCCAGTACTCATCAGAGCTGCTAATAGGCCTTCAGAGCTCATAAAGAGATGACCAGACCTGGGGCTGGGGGACTGCAGCTCATTTATCTTCCGCAGGCCCCATCAGATCTGATTTTGTGCGCTGACGGCTTGAAGCTCAAGTGTGGTCTAGTCTGCATCGCAGACACCTGCTCAGCCAGCGGGCCAGGCCCCCGGGAGGGGCTGAGGCCTCTGACCCGAAGGGGTCGCGCGGCTCTGATGTGGCAGACAGACACTTACCTGCCAGCCGCATCGATCTGTGGATGAGAAAATAAAAGCATTTAGGCCCGGACGGGAAGGTGAAGCCCGCTAATGGGAGTGTCGGTTACCACTTTGGGCCCTCAGCCTGCTGGCTGGCTCTGGGTGCAGAGGTGTGTGCATCCACCGCGCACCTTTGCCCCTGTAACAACTGCATCAATCGCTTTGGAAGCTTGTGCATGGAGAGAATGTAAAACAGACGTGGTGGGGGGGAACGGCTCCCCCCAGCACGTGTTTACCAAGTCTGTATTAGCGCCTTTTAAATAACTAGTAGCATTCTCCAACCTTGCCGACAAATTATTTTTAGTTGAAAGTTGGACTCATCTTTTCCATAAACATCTCTTATTCCTCTAATTAGAAGAGACAGTTTGCATAAAAAAAATAATTGGGGGAATTTCATCAAACATATTTAACCCGTGTTTTTCAATTAAATAGAATAGGGAAGTTGATGATAATAATAATCACTAGCATTTGAGCACTTACAGTATGCCAGGTGCACAGAGATCACTTTATTCTCATAACAGCGCACAAGAGAGGCACTGTGAATGACAGCCTGGGATTAGAGAATGTCCTGGTTAGCTAACGGTGCATAACGAACTGCCACCCGCCTTAAAAGTAGGTGTCAGCTCATAGATTGTGGGGATCAGGAATTAGGGAGGACACTGCAGGACAGTTTCCCCCGATGTTTGGGGTCTCAGCTGGACTTCAGGAATGGCCAGAGTAGCCCAAACAACTGGGGTTTGGAACAGCTGAGCTGGAGGATTCAATTCCAAGATGGCGGCTTCAAGTCCATGCCTGGTGCCTGGGCTGGGGTTGGCCACTGGATGGGCATGGACTGCAGACCCTGCTGCGGCCACTGTCACATGGTATCTCAGGATAGCTTCTCCCGTGACCCAGGAGCCCCAGAGGGCGTGATGCTGGAGAACCAGCACAGGTTGTGTGGCTTTCTAGGATGTAGCTCTGAAAGTCACCTAAGCTCAGTCCACAGAACTCCAGAGGTTCAAGTTCAAGTCACTTCGACTTAAGAGAAGGGAACATTATCTCACTTCTCAATAGGAAAAGGGTCAAAGAACTGGGCATTGTGTTTTAAAAACCACATCAGAGAAGTTAAATAACCTGCCTAGGATTTTAGAGCTAGGAAGAGGAAGTATTGAGATCTGAAACCAGATGATGACCCAGAACCTTCTCTTTTTCTAACTGTATGATAGCTCGGCATTGCCGGCATGCAACAGATGCTACATGTTAATGAGTCAAATAGGATCCAATTTAATTTATGCTACCAAATCTATGCGACCGACACAGCAATGAACCAGGGGCGTTCTTTGGGGAGTGTAGGAGAGAACGGTAAGACCTAGACTCAGACTGAAAAGGAAGTGTCAGAACTGTTTGCCATCGAATGTTTTTCACCATTGGTATCATAGCCGAGATGCCTGCAGACTCTGGAGGAACTTCAGCGTTCTTTGTTTATACAAGTATTTGCTTTTATTCTGTGGAAGTGTGCTTGCTCTTATAGTTGAAATACTCAGGGTGGCCAGGAACTAGCCAGTTGGCTCAGAGAACTTGTGGCTCTGTTTCCAGAAACACTGCGAGCATCCATAAGACCTGGGGCTGAGTTTGCCAAGAACTATGTGATTCCACAGAGCTTGTGTCTACATGTGCTCAGCCCGGAACCTGCCTTAGGGCTCGTCAGGAGAATAGCGTATATACCCAGGAAGGCTGGGCTGGGCTCGCACTTGGCGACCTGCCTGCAGAATCGAAGGGTCTTTGCTGGTGATACTCCCTGCATTTCTCTGCATGGCACGCAAGGTTATAGGGGGTGCCTCCTGAAGGTGCAAAGCAGACAAGGGGCAAAGAGTGCTTGCAGACAGATTCCCCAGGAGGCTGTGCCTGGTTGAGGATTTTTTCCCTTTCTTTTGGTATTTTGAAAATAGTCTTTATTTTTTTTTAATTTATTTTTAATTTATCTATATTGAGTTTTTTAAAAAAATATTTATTTATGCATACAAGAGCTGGGGTACAGGCCAGACGCATGGGAGGTGAGAGGATTCAGCAGAGACAGTGGGGAGCAGAACAGACAGATGGACTGAAACACACTGCTGAGGGGAGCAGTGGGCGAGGCAGGAGAGGTCTGCTGCGCCATGTGTGTCCCCTTCCTGGCTGGGGATCGAACTCGTGCTGCAGTGGCTGCAGATGCTTCATAGTGTGGTGCTTAACCCCTTGTGCCACCAGGGAGGCCCTATATTGAGGTTTTTAATCCAAGTTTTGGACCAAGTGCTCTGGCTTTGCCTTTGATTGGCATCTGGACCCAAGGAACAACTGGCCAGACCTGTTCTGGCCAGCCTGGGCAGGGCAGGGAAGCTTCTCACCTCATCTGAAGAGACAGGTTTATTCACAGCCAGCAAATGGCTACCCTGGAGGCGGGAAGGTTGTGCCAGGAAGGCAGCCTGGTGGTCTCCCTCACACGCTCTGAGCTCCCAGCACCAGGAGTAGCCTGGGTGGTGGGACGTACAAGCAGGGTTAGGGCTGCCGGCAGGCCCAGGCTGATCGGGTACGCTGATGAGCAGCGAGTTCCCTTTGTTGGTGCCTGGGTGGCATGGGGTGAGTCTTTCTCATTGAGAAGGGGTGTAGGCTTGCTTCCCCCATCACAACAGTGGAGCCATTTGACACTGAGGGTTCACAAAGCTCCTGGCACATGCTAAGAATTTTGTCCTGCTGTAGTTTCTCCCAGAGGCAGACCCCAAGGTCAAGATTTCAGGACAAGTCATTTTTGGGGAAGTCATGACTTAGACAGGAAAGTAGAGAAATGTTATAAAAACTAAGCCAGCAAGAAAAAGGCTGGCATCGAGCCAGCTAGCTGAGTGGGTGACTGGGGCTTCCTTGTGGGAAGGTCTGGAACACTATGCTACCAATTTTAGAGTTATCCTAACTGGGAGTGAGGGAACTGGGGTACTTACACCCCAACCAGGTGCCAAAGACGCTGGCAAAAGCCTGCTCCTGGTGGTAGAATTCCTTAATGCTTCTAGCTATCTGTGTGTCTGTGCTATGCACACATACAAACACACATGCACATGCACACACATGCACACACAACACACACAGGCAACTACTTGCAGGTGTACTTACAAAATTTTTTGCATACAATTTCAAGTGACTCTTGGATTCCTAAGACCTTCCATAGATCCCCATTCTTACATGTCTCTGGATCTAAGATTCTAAAATCAATGGAATAGAGATATGCACTGCAGAAACCTACATTGGAAGGGTGGACAATGGCCAGTCGTCTTTCCTGCAGGTTTATGCATCATCTCTGGTGTACTTGTTCCAGGCACGGGGATTCCATGCACCTCCTGCAGGGGCCCTGCAGTGTTCTCTCACGGTTAAGATGTGGTCTGTTTCCGCTTCTATTTGTTCAGTCCTCTCCAGCCCCCAACAGGGATGTGTATGTCGAAGGGAAGTCCTGAAGGACATGGCATAGGAATGTGGTTATTAGGATAGTGGTATTCTGGACCATTTTTGTTTTCTAATTTTGAGTTTGGCTTGAGCAATAAATTTAAAAACAATCTCAAAGAGATTAGAGGTCAGAAATTATCTCCATTTTCAGCTTGAACAAACAGACAAAACTAAATATTCATAAACAGTGAGTTTATCTTTGGCTTTGCACCAGTAGATTATTTTTTTTCTGTGTCTATTTTTTTTATGACAGCTCTTTCTCACCTGTGTCTTTCAAATGCAAAAGGCAAGCCTTATATTCCTATGTGCATGTAAGATGCATCCATCATTGCTTCAATCCCCAGAACTTCTCCCTCTTCCCAAGATCTGTGAATGCTTTTCATGACTCCTGGCCTTGTGTTTGCTGTTCCTTCTGCCTAGAATGCTTTTCCCATCACTATGTCTTTCCTGGAAATTTGTGCTTCTTTGGTTAGGCCCAATGGAGAAGTCTTCTCCTACAGCCTTTGGGGCTTCATAGACAGGGGTGCCTTCTGCTTTCACTGCTCCAGGGTCCTGTTGGTCATCTCTCTCTGTCATACTACTGCTCAAATGTAATTTTTAATTATTTTCTTCCATGTCTGTCTTTCCCTCTGCATCCTGAAGGGCAGGGATGGTGATTTATTTATTTTTTTATTGTGAAAAACAACCTAAATCTGGCACATACTTTTAAGCTCAATCAGTGAATACTGAGCCATAGAATCATTGCTCTAAAGTGCTCTTGGTGCTGATGTGGAGGCTGCTGATACCCCAGCCCTGGCTCCTCACACCCTTCCTAGTGATTTATTAAATGTTCTGACTCATGGAGCTGAGTCCATTTTCACTCTCTGCTCTCACAGACCACTTCTATTCTGCCTATTCAGCCTGTTGATTTTCAGGCTGAAACTGTAGACTTTTGGTTCTAAGCCCTAACCTCACCTCTGTTTCTTTCCTCTCCATAGTATAAAAATAAAATCAGAGGCCTTTGGATTCAAGTTTCCATGCTCATGATTTTTTTAAAGATTTATTTATTTATGCACACAAGAGCTGGGGTACAGGCCAGAGGCACGGGAGGTGAGAGGATTCACCAGAGACAGAGCTGGGAACAGAACAGGCAGATCTACTGAAATACACTGCTGAGGGGAGCAGCAGGTGAGGCAGGAGAGGTCTGCTGGGCCATGTGGGTCCCCTCCCTGATTGGGGATTGAACTGGCGCTGTGGTGCTGTGGATGCTTCACAGTGCGGCGCTCAACCCGGTGCGCCACCAGGGAGACCCCCCATGCTCACGATTAAGCATATTGGTTGAGTGCTTACATTCTATCTGATACTGTGTAACTATATTCATTAATTAACTAATTTTGTTTTCTCAAAAACTCTATTCATTTATTCTGTCATTGATTTATATATTTCAGATATGTTAATTGAACATCTACTATAGGTCAACAATATGTTAAATGCCCAAAAATAAATGACTAGATCAAGAAGATGTGGTCCATATACACAATGGAATACTATTCAGCAATCAAAAAGGATAAACTAGAGCCATTTGTAGAAACATGGATGGAGCTAGAAAGGACTATGCTCAGTGATATAAATCAGAAGGCAAAAGAAAAGTGTCAGATGGCTTCACTTTTAGGAAGACTATAAAGGAACCAAAAAAGGGCTCAAGGGAAAGAACAATAACAATAAAAAAATCACAACACAACAAGAACAAAAAGACAAAGACAAAGCAGAGGCACTTTGTTGGGGAGGAGGGAAGGAGAGGGACTAGGATGAGGGCAGAAAGAGCACAAGGGATTGAGGTGACTTGCACTGGTGACATGGGGGTGGGAATTCCCTGGGGACTACAACTGACGTCAAATAAATATAAATAAAAGAACATGCTGCACACTGTTATACAGCCACAAACAGGATGGACAAAGACCCTTCTCTCTTAGCACCTGGAGTCTAGCATAGAAGACAAAAATGACCTGGTACCAACAAATTAAGAAGATATTTTCAGAAGGTGACACGTGTTATAAGTGAAGCAAAGGCAGTGCCCATGACTGACATGTAAGTAGATGATGTGGCCAGGGTCCAAGGCAGGGAAGAAGGAAGTCAGAGGATGGTGCAGCCAGGGTTGCTAGACACACATCATTTCCATTTTTTATTCATTGGCCAAGAACTAGTCATGTGGTCAGATCTAATGACCAGCAGACTGGAACATGCATTTCTTGGGTCATCCAGAAGAGGGATATGAAAAAGGATTTGGTCAACACTATAAAAAGCACCACTTCTGACATTTGAGCTGAGACCAGAAAGATCATATGCAAGAATTTTCAAGATAGAAAGAATCCCACATGGAAAGACTATATAAGTTGGGGGAAAAACAGCTTGGCCTATTGGAGGACTAAAAGCATGTTATTATGGCTAGCGCATAATAAGCAAGGAGGCGAACACTATGGAATAACTTAGGAGAGGTTGGCAGGAACCAGGTTATTTAGGATTTGATTCTGAGGGCTATGAGAAGCCACTGGAAGATTTTAAGGCAGAGACGTCATGATCACTTTTAGATGCTCACCTTAACCTTGGTGTGGTGAATGGTTGCTAGGGGGCCGATAGAAATAGAGTCCACTCATTAGATACATTAGTTACAGAATGCTAGGAAAGGGATGATGGGGGCTCAGGACAGGTGACCAAGTGAGAGAGTGTACCCCCATTATGGAAATCATGAAAGAAATAAAGTGGATGTTGAGAGTTGAAAGCTGTTTCTGTACAAACCAAATACTCTTTTTCCTACTCAGTGACTTAGTTGCCATGCATGTCTTTGTCTAGTGCCAAGTGTCTGTTCTGTCTGTTCTAGTGCTGTTCTGTTCTCTAAGCACACCTATTACCAAGCTTCTTTTTTTTTTTTAAGATTTATTTATTTATGCATACAAGACCTGGGGTACAGGCCAGAGTTCAGGGAGGTGAGAAGATTCACCAGACAGAGTGGGGAGCAGAACAGGAAGACTGACCGAAGTAACATTGCTGAGGGGAGCCACACTGCCTAGGGCAGCAGCGGGCGAGGCAGAAGGGGTCTGCCACGCCAAGTGGGACCCCTCCCTGGCTGGCGGCAGGGATTGAACTCGTGCTGCAGTGACTGTGGTTTGTTTCATAGTGTGTTGCTTAACCCACTGCACCACCAGGGAGGCCCCTTATTACCAAGCTTCTAACTGGGGAGCATGGCACCTAAGTGCTAAGAGACATATTTGGGAAGTAGAAAGAGCAGGCCTCCTGAAGGTCTGAAGGGAAGAGCTCAAATTGTTGCTGAGAACCAGGAGTTGGTCTTGTCCAGATCCCAGGCCTCAGACACAGAAGAGGTAGGGGAAGGAAGACAGGACCCTGGCCTGAAAGGAATCAAGATGAACTGTGCTGATAGAACCTTGAAGGAGGAGAAGTCTCAGGAAGCATGGGACAAATGGGGGACACCGTAGACAGGGCTCTACCGTCCTGTTGGGGAAGAGGCCTCATACTTTAAATTCTTTGGGTTTTGCAGGATGGTTTTGAAACTCCAGTGAAAAGAGCACAGGCTTTCACATCAAGTAGACATGGGTTTGAATCCAGGCTTCACCACTACACATTGTATGAGACGGGGAAGATGCGTCTTCCAGCTTCAGTTTTTTATTTGTAAAATACTAACAGTATGGGTGCAGTTAGCTTCAGTAACAAACATCTCCAAAGCTCACTGACTTCCAGCAAACTGTGTCATTCAACTGTAGGTTGACTGGAGGGCCCTGGCTCTGCTCTTGCCATGGCATGCCACATGGCATGGTGTCCTTGGGGCAGAAGGGTAGAGCCAAAGGGAAGGCAGAAATGTAGATGCCCCCTAGAGCTTTAGACATGCAAACAGCACATGTGTTTTCATTTCAATGGCCCAAGCATCAATCTGTTATTAAGGAGCCTCATATATTTTGTCTATATCAGAGCGTCCTGAGTCACATGACAAGGGGAGAGCATGTATAGTTGAGAACATTAATGCAATCTGCCGCATGCAGCTTGCAGAATAACACCTACAAAGCACCCAACAGTATCTGATACAGTAACTACTCTGCAGAGGCCAAATTTTATGAATAACTTGATTTTAATGTGTATGTGTACACAGGATTAAAATGTACTACTTTTTGACTTCTACCCTCCTCTTTCCTTTCAATAATCACCTCCCCTATGTAATTAGGAGCATCCACAGTGCCGGACATTTGCAAAATGCCAGCTTTTCATGGCAGGAAGACCATGGTTTGAACCTCAGCTAAGTGGTTATTATTGGTGTGACTGGCTGAGATGACTTTTTTGCCCTTGCTGATTTATAAAATGCTCATTTATAAAATGGAGAAAAAGCCCTGGCCATGGGCTTGCTGTGAAGAATAAATGTCCTCGCCATAGAAACTCAGAAGGTTTGAATTCTCTTTCCTGAATAGATTTTCCTGAATCTGGCAAGTTGTCAGCTGGTCTTCTGACTATTCTAACGTGAAACTGAACAGCTTATCTTCACTCCAGTTTCTTAGAGAAAGTAACCCAGGAGGTTTTCTCCAGTAACAACTGCTACCGCCTTCACTGTACAAAGCCCTGTAACTCTTCCCATCCCGGAAATACATGAACTTGTTGAGATTCTCTGAGCAATCCCAGGCCTCCCTGGGGCTGGCCCCTCCACTGAGGTGGCACATCTTCATTTATCTCAAAGCCAGTTCAGCTGGTGGCATTGCCAGGTCCTTCTCACCCCCCTGGCCCCACCACCATCATTAGTTAGGTAAGTGCCCTTGACTCTATGCTTCCAGAGCAGACTTGCCTACTCACACCTGGTCATGTATGTCAGGATGCTGACGTAGGGAACCTAACTGCTTGGGTCAAATCCAGTCCACCTGCAGCTCAGCTTCAGGTCTGCTGGGGAACCCAATGAAGTACCAAGACAAGGAAGGACCAGTCTGCTATGAATGAGGTGCTCAAGAGAGCCACGCCATTTTGAGATGTCAGGTAAATCACCTAGGGTCAGGTAAAAGGTAACATACTTACATTTGCAGTTTAGAATGATCTCTTTTTCTTTTTTTCTAATCACCATATTTTTAAAAAAGATTTATTTATGTATGCATACAAGAGCTGGGATACAGGCCAGAGTCCAGGGAGGTGAGAGGACTCACCAGAGACAGAGCTGGGAGCAGAATAGGCAGATGGACTGAAACACACTGCTGAGGAGACCAAGCGGGCTGGGACCTGACCCGGGATCCAACTCGCGTGCTGTTGTGCGGGGGATGCTTCACAGTGCGGCGCCCAACCCGCTGCGCCACCAGGGAGGCCCCGGCCCTGGGTCTTGAGACCCATTCTCTTCTGATGTGCTGTTTCTCCTAGGGCAGCCTGTCTGTAGCTGGGGCTTGTTTGTGGGTTTTGTTACCAGTTCTCTATGAGATGAGTACAGAAATTGAGAATAAGCATTCATAAACTCTAACAGGGTGTGATACCCAAGTGTGCCATCATTCTTTTTCTAGTACCTCATGGTTATTTTATCCGGCTTGTGTAAAATGAAAGTACGGGTAGGTAATGGATTGGAATGAAAATAAACACCAGCCCCATAAAACCAGCCCTTCACCAGAGCTGACGGAATGTCCCCTGTGAAGTCTCCGCCTCCTTTTTTTTTTTTTTTTCCCCTGTTGAGGTTAGAGGATTTTAGTTAATTTCTGGATTTTAGTGAAATCCGATTACAACTATGTTGAGTTTCAGATACTTCCGGTTTTGAACTTGGAGGGTATTTCCTGGACCTAAATATTCAGTTTTCCTCTGTTACAAGATCGCCAACATTTTGCCAGGATAGGGAAGGGCTATTTAAATGTTTAATGCCACATTCCTGCCTACCTCTGCTTCTCTGCCTCTCTCCCTCTCTCTCATTAATAAGCTTTGGTTTTTAAAAGCATTTTCAGTATACTGAAAAATAGAGTTGAAAGCACAGAGATTTCTCATATCCTCCCTCTTCCCTGCCACTAAGGGTTCCTTATTAAATCTCTCATTAGCGTGGTATATTTGATACAATTGATGGGTCAGTACTAATACATTATTATCGTTGTTATTTTATTATTAACAAAAGCCTGTAGTTTACATTAGGCTTTGCTCCTTGGTACATTCTCGGGCTTTTAATGACGGTATAATGGTGTCCTCAGCTTCTCAGTATCAGCATCCTATGGGGGTGTTTCACTTCCCCCAAGCTCCTAACGCTTCACCTCCTCATCCTCAGCCAGCCTCCAGCAACTGCTGATTTTTTTTTTAACCATGTCTATCATCTAGCCTGTTCCAGAATAACACAGTATGTAGCCTCTCCCAGGCCACTTCCTTGATACACTTGCTTCCCCCAAATCTTCATATTTATAGCTCATAGCTCTTCTACCATTAAACACACACACACACACACACACACACACAGAATCTCTAAAACAGAACACAAAGTGGAAAAAGAAGAAAAACCTATACCTATCTTTACTTATGAAATCATGGTGTCCGAAAGGGTGTGCGCGTTCAGGTCAGGGGTCTCTGCCCTCCTATCTGGAACCCACCCCAGTCTTCCAGCTCAGGGGAGAGCAGGCCCGCCTCCCCGCCGGGCTGGCTCACTCTTGCTTTCCTAAAAGCCACGGCCTTGCTGCCGTGCAGAGTCTGAGCAGTAATTACCTTATGTCTGTTCTGCTGCCTTCAAATCGTTTTCGCCACCTTCACAGCGAATGCCTCCCACCGCTTCTCTCCACTGTGATCCTCTACAGGGCACAGGGGACCTGTCTCTTGAGTCATATTTTGCTTCTGATGTTAAAAAGTCCCCTTGAACTGGCATTTACAGACACCAGCTAAGCCCAAGTGTCTTCACACCAGCTGACACGCCCCGCGGGCAGGGTGTTTGCAGCTACAGCCGAGCTGGCTACGGGATCAGAGAGGTGCAGAGGCCCGGAGCATCTTTGATGAGTGAGGGGTCATTACTGTGAATGCAATGCGGGATGCCGGAAGCCCTGTGGCTGGAACACTTTTCTCCCTTTATCCTGTCGGCTCTGTGAAGACAGACGCACATACACATTCATGTGTGCAGAGACTACCTTGCAGGCCGTCTGAGAAGAGGACTTGGGTTAGACCCAGGAATTCTCACACGTTCTAGAACAATCCTTCCATGGCGCCTCTGTCTTCTTGGAGTCTCCTCTTTCTGACAGGCTGTCCTCGCTCAGGAGGCATGAGTGTGACTTAATCCTGAGTTGGAGGACTCAGCTCTCTTCCTCCAGCTTTTTGGTTCCAACCTGCCTCATCCCTGTTTATGTATTTTGATTGATTTAGGATTTCACTCTATGCAGAGATACTCTGCTGTGTTTGTGTCTTGCTGGAAAAATGGAAAATACCTATTTGCCCCTTACGGTTTAACGGTGCTTTGCTGGGGAAGGTCCTTTCTCTTCCTCCTCCCCTGTGTGTGTGTGTGTGGTACATGATAGGGGTGTGTGGAGTGTGTGTATGGTACAGGATGTGTGTGTGTGGTGTGTGTGTGGTATGTGCGGTGGCGTGTGTGTGAGGTTTGTCGGTGTGTGTAATAGTGTTTGTAGTGGTGTGTGTGGTGTGGGTGACGTGTGTGGTATGTGCAGATGAGGTGTGGTCTCTGTGTGAGTGTGTCTCTGTGTTCTGTGCTGCAGAGTTGATAATCATCCTTCAGGCCTGTTTGGTAAATCTATGTCCCTGTGGGTGGGCCTAGTGTCCCCTGAAGAAAGGAGGCACACCCAGCGTTAATGATCTGGGGACTGGGCCATGTTAAGTTAGAAAATTCCGTTTTAGGAGGCATGGAAGAGACCTCCCAGTCTCTCCACTTTCATTTCAGCCTCTGAGAAGACTCGATGTCTTTAGGGTGGCCCTGGGCTTCAGGGGATGAAGATGGATGGCCTCCTTGATGGGGAGGTATGATAGAAACTGGGAGGAAGTGCGTCTGGCGTTTGGCATGAGCCATAGTGGGAAGCCGCCTACGTCTTGTGAGTGTTTCTGCTTATTTCTGGCCTGTTCATACTTAAGTTGACCTAAGTCTTTTAGAAAGGACTCATCGGCACCTTAGAAACTTGTCACAAAAGCACTGAGTGCTCAATTCCAGGAAAGATGTTCCCTTACCATTTCAGGGAACTGTAAAAATGCCTTCCAAGATCAGCTAGAGCAGCAAGGAATGTTTTAAAGTTGATGTTTTTCAAGCACAACATATTTTCATGTAGTCAAGCTCTGAATCTGGAAACATCCCTGTAAAGCGCCACCACCCTTGTTTCCATCTTCAGATGAGGAGCCCAAACACTTGGGGCTGTGTTCCTGCTGCCATCGTCATTTGACAGCCCCTATGTCCTGCAGTTCTTGGAAAACCGGCACTGCGTATAAAAGAGGATATCGGACATTTTTATTAATTTTCACAAAATTCAAAACACCTTTTCATAATTGGTCTATCTGGATGGTTGAATTCTATATATAAGGCAAGACAGGATTTTATTGCTTTTTTTTAATGTTTTTGAGAGCAGGATGCTGCTGTCCATGGGGGTTGAAAGAAGGAGGTGATGTGACTTGGAAACCACATGCAAATAGGGGGAGGAGATGGGACTCAGACAATATCAAGTCCAGGGCTCATTTCTCTGGTGCTGATTCACAATATGTGTTTGTGGTGTATGCATGTATGTGGTATGTGTGGTGGCATGTGTGTGGCATGTGTGTATGTGATGTGGGTGGTGGGTGGTATGTAGAGTGTGTGGGGTACATGATATATGTGTGGTGTGTGTGTATGTGATATGTGGTGGCATGTGTGTGGTACATGATGTATGTGGTATATGTGTATGTGGTATGTGTGATGGCATGTGTGTGGTGTGTGTATGTGGTGTGAGTGGTGTATGTATGCATGTGGTTTGTGTTGTGGCATGTGTGTGGACTATGTGTGTGGTACATGATGTGTGTGGTATATGTATGTATGTATGTATGTATGTGGTGTGTGTGGTATGTGTGGTGAGGTGATATGTGTGGTATATATGTGTGGTATGTGGTGGTGGTGGTGTGTGTGTGTGTGTGTGAGAGAGAGAGAGCGAGCGAGAGAGATGGATAAGGAAGTGCCCAGGACAGGAAGGGCCTGACAGTCCAGCCTAGAAGGACCCTGAGCCCTGCTAAATCAGGGCTTTCTTGTGGAGCACGAAGACGCCTCTGAGTGTCTCAGTATGTCTATTTGTAGCCTCTGTTAGGAAGCCAACACGATGTGGAACTGATGTGGATACTCTGGTCCTACACCTGCTCTTGCCAATTCACACTAGACAGAGGGAAGCACCTGCTGTTTTTCCTTTCTGTTTCAAGGATCTCAATGATTGTTCTCTTTCTCTGTTTCAGTCACCTCAGGCTAATACTCTAGCAAGTCCTGAACTCGAGCAGAGAAGAGGTATTTGCATCTGAGGACCTTGACAACTTCTGTGGGAAGGAATTACCTGCTAAGTATGGCTTCATAGGTTGTGTGAGGACAAGCTGAGGAAACATAAGCCATAGCTCTTTGGAATCGTCACAAAATTCCAAGACAAATGGTTCTCAGGGGCTGGGATTCTATCCTGTATTTGTTACACACTCGGGCTGTGGCATGAGGGAATGTACTCCCCTCTGGGCTACAGATCTTCATCTATAATGCCTGGGGTTTTGATATGGAAGACTCCCCGTGTCTTGAACCTGTCTTGAATGGGCTCAGGTTCAGAATATAGAGTCTCAGGCTGGTGGGAAACGGAATGGAGATAGGTCAAGAATTCAGAAGGTCAGGCTTGGATGCAGACAGGATGAGATGGGTCTTGGATAGGATGATAGAAAGGGACATGGTGGCCAGGACCTGAGCCAGTCCGGAAAGAAGGTCTGGGGCCGAAAAGATAGCGGGAGTCTCCTAGGGGTGCAGTCAAGCCGGGTCAGGCTTCAGGCAGGCTGCCTGCTCAGGGGAATGGCATGAATGTGTGGGGAGAGGCTGTTAAGGCCAGACAGGTGTCAGGACCAGGGCCAAGTGGACTGGAGGTCAGGGTGGGACTTTAGAGCTAAACATGGTGCCTGAGCGCAAAGCAGGCCTGCGTCAAGACCCATTCACCCAGGTGACCCCACATGACTGGAAAGGTCACGGACGGACCCACCCTGGGTGCAGGGGGTTTAAGACAGCAAATTATTCCAGGGAAAATAGAACTGCCCTGGTTGGAGAAGCTGGTCAGACACCTTTAGAGCTGAAATAAGGTGTTTCTATTTTACTTGACTTAATTCTTCTTGACTTAATTTCTACTTTGCTTAATAAAAATAGTAGTAGCTACCCCATATGGGTGCTACCCCGGTCCCACACTCTTCTAGTGCCTCACTTGCATGAACCCATTTAAAAAACTAGCTCTCGAGCTGTCTCTTGATAACTATTTTTCAAAAGAAAAACTTGTATGTGTGCCAAGATCAAAATACAACAGTGTTCCTCCCTTTAGCTCTAACCTAGGTCACCACTGAAAAATCCCTGCAAAATACAATGTGTCCAGGGACAAAGGGGAACCTGTTCAGCCTTATGGGTTCTTTAAATGCCTTCATCAAGGTGAGTATCATCGTCAGGCCTTCCTATCCCAGCAGGAAGTCAACCCACTTGCACGATTTTCCAGTCATCCTGTACCTTGCCAATAAAGATTCCCGAACCTCAAGCTAGAGGTCACCCCAGACACTGTCACCCAGCCTTCCCTATAGATGTCTTGTAGGTTCCTCTAGGCCTTGATATAGGGTGAATTTAAAAATTTATGAGAAGTCTTTAAAAAATGCTTTAGTTAAATTGATCACATATTTGACTATACTCCTTGGGATTCAGACTTATCAGGCAAACTTTGGCTGTCTAATCCTGCTGCTCTCCACACCAGGACCTCCTGGACATCACTCTCCCATTTCTCGCAATGAAAATTCCCAGTCTGGTCTTCAGTATCTCTTCAATGGCTGCCCAGTGTGCCTTCCTGCTCTGCGCTCTTCTGTCTGTCCTTTACCCCAACAGTGTTAGAATCTTCCTTCACCCAAGGACTCCCACTACCTACCGATCAACATCCAGAATCTACACCCAAATCCAAATCCCGTAAGAGCCACCTTTGAACGATCTCCAGTCTGAGCTTTCACTCACAAATCCCATAATATCCAATAGTCTCCATTACATTCCCAACACCCTCAAGAATATCCTTTCCCATCTCCCCTTGTAAGTCACTGATAATGGAAGGTCCATCTGCCTTTTCAGAGTCTAGAACAAAGGCCAACTACTCCAAGAAGGTTTTTATACCTTTAACCTCCAACCTCATACCTCATCACAAGAAAGGTCACACCCAAGTCTACATGCCCAGCTCTGACGCTCTCACCTAGGCTTTGGCACCAGCCAGAATTGTCTATGCTGCTGTCTATCTTCACATGGGCTGGGAGCTTCATGAGTGAGTCATCATATTCCACTCGCTCACACAATAGGCTCTTAGTTCTATGGCCAGTGGCAACAATGGCTCCAATTCTTCACCTCTCTCTGTATCTACACCTTTTGTTTGCTTTATGATTTGGAGGTACTCAGCCTTCCAGCTCTGACTCTGAACTTGGCCTTAGTGTTTGGCCAGGAGAATGAGGGGGATGATGGTGTACTGTTCTAGCATCAGTCCCAAGAGGTATTGCTTATTTTCAGTTGCTTTCTTGTAGTGCTGCCATAACCATAAGACTAAACCTGGGCCAGCCTGCTGAGGGGGGCAGATACATGGAGCAGACCAGTATTGACAAGCCAGCCAACCCCCAGAAAGGTGATCATGCCTAGTCAAAGATCAAGAGTGACTTCAGATTGCCTCCAACTTAGGAGATGAAGCAAACAATGTTCATGTGGGATGTCACCAAGGTATTGTGGGTGCTGGCAGTATGGCATTATTTTAGCCAGAGTCACTGATTCAGGTGGTGATTTCAAGCAAAGTGTATGCAGCCACTTAAAACAGGTGACAGTGGAGAGAAGAGCAGCAGCAACCCCACCCCCTGAGACTGACATACAATGGTGAAAGTCTGGGGTACACACACATATACACATTTGTATCAATTCTACAGTGGTTAAGTTAAATAAAAATCATATATATAAATTAAACATGATATTATACACACACATTGTTTGGATACACATATGACATCTGTGTATTCGAATAGAGTTGTCTCCCTCTGAATGTACTGAAAGGAAATCATGGTCAATTTCTAAGAGTGGGATAGCACTCTCAAGTTTGTTTTCTATTCCTTCCTGTATTTCTCCACTCTTACAATGACTGTATCACAACTGAATCGCTAACAACCTAATTAAAATAAATAACATGATCCATGTCTGTTGTCGATTGCTTAAACCTATAGAAAAGAAATTAAAAAACAATTTTGAAACCTCTACAACTTTTTTTTTTTTTAATGAATTCTCGTTTTGCTTTTATTATTAGGATGCCTCCATCTGGAGATGAAACAGATACATTCCCATGCTTTTGCCAATTCTGTTAACATTTCACTAATATTGGAAACTTTAATCAACTTAAATCTAATTAATTATATAAGCTTAGGGAAAGAGATTTTTATCTTATTGTAACCCCAGTACATTTAACCAATCATTCATGCTGTATTTATTTACTACTTTTACCCTATCCTTTGGAATTATTTAAATACTGTTTTTATTCTTCATTTGAATTGCTGTAACTTGATAGTACGTCTGACATCTGGTAGGGCAGATTTCACCTTTTTAAATTTAGTTTAAATTTTTTTTTACATTTTAAGCTATTCTCATGAATTTATTATGTCTAGATGAATCAGAAACAGCCTGTCAAGTTTTCAACAGAGACCGAAATGGGACTGCACCTCACTGAAATTTGGGAGTTTCATTCCTTTCCCTTTTACCTCCTCCACATACTCCTTATTCTTATTTTTCTTTCTCTCCTTTGTCTTTCTCCTCTTCTCACCTCCCTTCTTCCCTTTCTTGCTTTCTTCCTAACCCACTCCATCTACATTTTTTTCCTCTTCCTTTCTTTATAGGTTATTATTAATAATAACAAACATTTCAAATATATAGAAAATAAAAATAAATGAATATAATGATAAAATCTTGACAGGTTGCTGTTTGTGTATAGTTTAGATATTCTAGAATGGAGTTCTAAAATATTACAGAAACAGGAATATTCCTCCACCCAAATTTCTCTCCATTTTTTAACAGGCACCATAGTTAAGAAATTGGTGTCTTCTGTACATTTCTTAACCTTCATTTTTACAACACACTTTTATCCTTAATATCATATAGTATTCTTTTGTAGATTTAAAACTTGTATAAAATGTGTCAGTTAATTTTGTCTCACAACTTGATTTTCTTTTTGGTCAACAACATGTAATTTTTCTTCATAACAATATTACCTATTCCTTGTCTAGTTTATTCTTGGCTATTTGGAAAGTTTTATTGTGTGTTAATGTTAAGTTGATTCAAATTTTGTTGATGACCAGTGCAACCGAAATCTTTTTTTCTCCTCTTTTTCTTTATTTATATATATTTGACCATCAATTGTGGTCCCCATGGATTTCCCACCACCATGCCACCAGTGCACCGTCACCTCTTTCTCACCTCATTGCATTCTCTCCCCCCTCCACACACACAAGTGCTTCTGATTTGTCCTTGTCTTTTTATGCAACTGAAATCTTAAATGAGAGCAGTCTTCTGCTCCTTTAGCTTTACCTGCTGTGCATTCCTGGTGGAGAAACACTAGTGCAGAAGAGGGCAAACCTAATATCATTTGCACCCAGACATCAGAAAAACTCTTATTTTGTGGCACCAACCTGGAGCCCACGCTGTGGAGGAAGCATGTCGTGGCCCAGAATACCCATACTCAGGACCTCTCCCTTCCTAGTGGGGACTTCTGCAGGGGTGTCTGCCTGTGGCTTTTCTCTAGAAGACAAACTCTTGACCAGTAACCCCCTGACTCTTGAGTCTAGAACTCTGTATCTGAACAGAATTGTGGTCACAGTCTTACTCTGAATGCAGCACCAATATATATTAAGGCTCTGTCCCCCCATCTCTGTACCCAGATTTTCCCAGATTGTGCCTCCACAGCTATCTCCAACCTCACCTGAAAACTAAATTGAACCTGTCATAATCGAGATGGGCTCTTTTGGCCTCATCAGCTTTTGTGGGGGGGGGGGCTGTGATTCATTTTCTTGCCATGTATTCTTTTGAATGCCCACTCTCTCTTTCATCCAGGTTCAGTTTTTTTTTTTTTCTACTTCATAACATCTTGGTTCAAGCAGATATATAATTAAACTACACTAACCGGTGAGAGCATTTTTTCCCACATGCTTTACTGTGAATTATTGGTGCTGATTTATTAGAAAACTATGTTAAGAATAATTTAGAGGTGTCTGGGTCCCGTCGGAAAGAACTATCTGCCACTGCCAGGCGAAGCAGAAGTGATGATGTTTCCTTAGGTTTTTGCTATTACTTGTTTTATGACATCCATGATGAGAATTGATGACTTTAAGACCTTTGTCTATGAATAAATATACATCCAATAAAGTAGTAAGCAAACAACAAAAGACAAAAGAAAATGAAATCCTGTGTAATCAAGGATAGGTGGGGCATTATTTTACTTTTTCCTCATATCGAGCTACCCATAATAGTGTATTGTTTTGTTTACTTTGTGAAAAAAAATCAGACAATTACATGTATGGAGTGGTGGAAAGGTAGAGGCAGTCCTCAGAGCTATTTAATATGGCCTATTAGGTCTTCTAAAGATGGTGTAACTCTATCTTCTCTGTTGCAGGCTCTTCTGGAATATTGAAACACCAATGTTATCAAGAAGTGGGGTCTATGTCTGTTCCCCTTAGATCTGGGTGGGTCTCTGTGACTACTTCATCCACGAGAATACAGGAGAAGTGACACTGTGATTTCTGAGGCTAGATGGTAAAGGTGCCAGGCATTTCCACTTTGTTCCTTGTGGGGTTCTGGCTCTTGGGCCCACATAACATACTGGTAGTAAGCCCAAGCACCTGTAGAGAGATTCACCTGGAGACGAGCCTGAACCCACTCACCCATAGACTTGACTGAGTTGATAGCCAACAGCCCTTGGAGAGAGACATCTTGCAAGTAGCTCCATCAGCACCAAATCTAGCACCTTCATGTCACCACAACCATCTCTTTCCTGTCTTCTTCCTCTGGAACTGGCTTAGAGCTAGTTGGAAGCTGTGTTTACCTTGATAAAGTTTTGTTCAGGTTCTAGATGATGCAGTTGCTGAAGAATCCCCTTGGTGCTTTTTCTTGCAAGATCCTTGCCTCTTTCTCAGCGAGCTCATGCACCTTCTTCTCCCAGCATCCTAAGAATCCTTATGAGATTTCTAGTTGTCCTCTCCCCACCCCAAAGCTTTATTGAACTCAAGTAATGTTTTCCTGCTTATATTCCTTCAAATTTAAAGGTTAGGGATCAACAAGTGTTCAATAAAACAATTTTCTATGACACAGATGTGTAATAGAGTTCACATTTAAGACAACATCTGGTCAGTAAAGAAAAATGGAAAAAATGACTCCCCTTGAAGTTCATGGGTATTTTCAACATAAGCTAAGATGGTCTATTTTACCTACCTTGCTGCAGGTGATATCTAATTCCTTACTTGGCAGTTGAGTTGCTTAAATGCTGGACTCACAAAACCCAAACAAAATCAACCATAAACAGTAGCAAGACCAAGGAAGGTGAAAGTCCCCGTGTTTGGCTCACAGCAAGCCAACGTTTGATTTATGCACTGATTTCTCAACAATTTTAGGGGGAGCTTACAAGAAACTGCTGAATGGAATGGGTTCCCATTCATATATCAATGAGCTTCTGTCTATTTTAGTAGGAGCTGAAATGTTCTCTGCTGGAAACACACTATACTTCAGAGGCACAAAGGATCTTGTAGGTTCTTTGAAACGCTGATACCCTATTAGAATTTATTCCTGGTCTCAAGCTCCAATTCTCCATACAAATAAGCTGCTTGAGGATCATATCTTCCAAAACCATAGTGATTTTCATGTCCCAACTGTGAGAATTGATATCCTCTAGTTAATAAGGGATGAGCGATGAATTTTCATAGCAAAATACTCAGGTGTGCATAGATGTAACTTTATTAATTACTTTATTGCTGGAGCTAGATTAGCTCTTCAGCCCCCAATTTCACATGGCAGGAAACTTTCTTTTTCTTACCTGATTTACCAAATCATTTTAAAGTTCAGTTTATGTTAGGTACTCACAGGTACTGTTAGGAGACCTGAGAGGAGAAAGCAAATATCATACAAAAATGAACAATGATGTAAAATATACATAAATTAAAAACATTATAATGCTTCTCCTGATTTTCTATTTTTCCTTCACAGTGGTGATTCTAATTTTCAGATGAGTGTTTTTCATTCTTATTTTCTTGAAAACTTAGAGGTTTCATTTTGTATCATTTTGTTTTCGATTATCAGCATTTAATACTGCACATACTTCCCACCAATCTGCCTTAGCTGCTTTCCACAATTGTAGTTTTCTGATGGCCCCATCATTCAGTTCAAAATTCTCTCTAAATTTTCTTATGCTTTATTCTTTTACTCACAGGTTATAGACATAAGTATTGTTTAATCCCTGAATTTGGAGGGTTTCTGTATATAGTGTAATTCTTAGCTTCTAACTTAATTTTATTCTGTCATACCATGACAGAATACCATCCATACCATGGATGATTTTAGCTCTTTTGAAATTATTGAAAATTGTTTTATCGCCCACCATATCGCCTAAGAAACACCTCATCGTCCTCCATATGTGCCCGAAAGGGAAGTGTGCATTTGGGTGGTGCATTTCTGTAGGTGTCACTTAGGTGAAGTTGGTCCCTGATGTTATTCAAGTTTTCTATACCTTTACTGCTTGTTCTCATAATTACTTGCCTACTTATTCTAATAATTACTGAGTGAGTGGTGTTGAAATCTAGCTATAATTATGGATCTGTCTCCTTTTCCGTTTAGTTCTATTGAATTTTGCTTCATGCATTGTTGAAACTCTGTCATTAGTTGCATATACTTTTAGGAAATGCTTTGTTTTCTGGGTGAACCACCAGTTTTTCATTATGGAATGGGCCACTTATTCCCTGATAATATGACTTAGCCTGAAATCTACATTGTATAATGTTAATATAGATAACATTTCATTCTAGTGCTTAGTGTTGTGTATAATCTTCCACTCCTTTACATCCCTATAACTTTATAGTTAAAGGGGACTTTGCATCATTATTCTATATTTGTCTATTGCTTTTTTAACTCCTGCTCACAATCTGTTATCTAAGTGGACTGTCAAGCTAAGTCAAATGTAGTGTAATTATTATTGTGATAGGTGAAAATCGACAAACTTCCTGTGTATTTTCTATGTGTCTCACATAATATTGGTGGTTTTTCTCTTTTATGTTCTGTTATTATTTGAGTGTCCCATCACTTCCACTGTTGGTTTATAAGCTATGCCTTTCTTTTAACTTTAGTAAAAGTGCTAGGAACACATTATACATCTTTAACTGATTGCAGTCTGCCTTTAAATAATACCATCTCATGAGTAAAGTTACAACCGTACACTTCCACGTATCTCCTCCCAGCTTTTGTTTTCACTCACTTTTTATTTGTCCATATGTGATAGTCTTATTTTTACTTTAAACACAGTTCTTTCAAAGAAGTTAACCGTTTTCAGATTTATTCACATGTGTACTAGTTCCAGAGCTTTCCATGCCTACTGTGTAGCTGTACCAGGTATGGGGCATTCATGGTCCTTCTCCCCGAGGCCTTCCTTCGCTGTTCCCTGGACTGTGGCTCTGCTGGTGTTGAACTACTTAGCATTTGTTTGTCTGCGACTTTCATCTTTATTTTTGAAATAGTTTTGTCAATACAGAATTCTGGTTGCCAGTTTTATTTTATTTCTTTGTGGAAGGGCAGCTGAGGATTTAATCAGGGACGTTTATAAGTTCCATGATTATTTTTGTGTTGAGGCATAATCGGAGGTCGATATAATGAAGCATAAAAGCAACAGTTAAGGGACTGTGAAAACAGCCCAGGGGATGTATATCAGGGTCTCAAAGGGGTCCAAGGGTGTGAGGACAAGAACACTGGTTTGGAGCATACGTTGTACCATCTGAACATGAAGGTCAAGTGCAGAAGACCATGGTGACGAGTCCCTGCCACCTGACCACGGTGTGTGAATGAGGAAGACACCCTTTACTGAGGTGGGCATTTCCGGGAGGAGGACAACTCTGAGGTCAGAGATGCCCATCTCCATATTGCCCAGACGCCATGCCTGTCATTCAAGTTCCTCACTGGACACACCCCTCCTCTTTGGGGGGACCAGATACACTCCAAGCTCTTGGAATGCTGCTTTTCCAGTGAGATGGGCCCTTATTTTTCTCCAGGCTCCTAAGCATGGACCCTTGCTTTGGATTCTGTCTACTCAACAGTGAGGAGCTCCCATCTCTGGGACTCTGTTCTGATTTTCTGCTGAATAGAAGTTGGCCGGGGCTGTGTGGGTACAGAGCTCAGGCCAAGGTGACTAAGTTCAGGTCCATGGTGCTTAGTTGGTGGCTGCTAGTCAGAGATGTCCCTTGTCAACACAGCCTCGCCAGGCTCTTGCTCTTTTGTGCTGACTAGCCCAATGGTTCCTGCAAGTCGTACAGCTGAGTTCACCCCAAGTTATGACATTATTTAGACTTTTCCTTTCAACTTAGAATATGAAACAAGGATAAATCATTCAACCTCTGTAGCCTATTTAACCCCTGTGTAAACTGTCTGAGGGATATAATGATAATTACCTTTTTCAGGGACAGAGTTGTTGGGGGGAGTCAATTAAGTCTTGCACTGTGCTTTGAGATCTTTCAATGAAAGGCTCGGGGTTATTACTGCTAATAAGATACCAAAGGGATATTTGCCAGCGCTGACTCCCTTCCAGCCAGCATGTCTGTCATTAGTAATTTGGGGGCTTGGCACAGAGTCATGGGAATGTTTTAATGGCTTCTGTTCAACCCCAGAAATAGATCTTGAGGTTGCAAAAAGAAATACTTGTTTTCTCTGCTCTCCTCTAGCTCTGTACACGTGGTGACCCCCAGAGGAGATCTCAGGTTTGCTGGCAGAGGGCAAAGCAGTGGGCTCCAAGGCCCCAACAAAATCTGACAGATAATGGTGACAAGAGCCTATTCCAGAGGCTGATCTGGAGATGGGCATAACACCAGCTAGTTACTTTGGCCTGAGCAGCTTTTCTAGAACAACCCAGAGACATTGTGAAACTTCCTTGAGTTTTGGAAATCGTAAGTAAAAGACTTTTTTAAGAAACAGTTGGAAAAGGTTTGCTAATTTAAACAAGTTATTCAATCCTAAACTAACTCCTAAATGTTTTGTCAGAGCTATCTTTATGAATCAAGAAAAAACAACAACAACACGTTTTCTGTCTGGGAGGCCTGGATTTGTTTCTAGAAGCATGGGCAAAGAATGTGTATGTCCAGTGAGGCTCCTCTGTAGCCCTTCACGGGGGAAGTCCATGCTGAGCTTCATTTGCAATTAATTAACCAATTCTCGTTTTATAAAACTCCTTGCTTTCTGTTTCAGTTTTATCCCCCCTTTTATTTCCTCTACTCTCTGCTTTTTCTTCCTGCTTGTGAAGACCTGATATTCTAGAAAACACAGTAGCAATGCTGAAATGAGAAGTAGCTCTGACATTGATCAAGGTGATCTTGGGCAAGTCACAACCTCTGTGAGTTTCATTTCACTGTTCTGAAAGATGAGCTGATAAACACGGGCTCAGCAGTATGTGTGGGGCAATAGGGTATGGTGAGGACTCTGGCAAACTGAGCCTGCATGCTCTGTCCACAGGTAGCAGCCATTATTCTGCTACAGGAAATATTTCCCAGAGTTTCTTTCTTTTCAAAGTAAAAGGAAATTCAGAAGTATACGTAGCCTCCTGATTTCTAAGTATAAGAACTAATTCACTCACTTCCTTCTGAAAAACAGTATGACACAATAAAAGACAATTGTGGTTTGGGTTTGGTTAAATCTCATCAGCTCAACGTTTATGACTTATTTGACTCTATCAGTTTCTCATTTTTCCTCCACTTTATCATTTAAAAATAATTGGCTGTATCTACTTATTTTCCCTCTGGCATCAACAGTATTTTCTTTCCATTCTCCCAACAGTACACTGATTTTTTTTTTTTCCCTGGGACATGTTCACACAAACCACAATTTCCTCATTCTCCCATCAGGTCCCAAATTCTCATCTTTTTTTCTCATCATCAAAAACAAAGACACCACCAAGTTTACTGAGTTTTGAAACAGTTAAGTCTACTCTCCCATCCCTAGGAGGAGAGTGGGGGAACAAACCTGACTTTTACTTAAAACACAAAACAAACAAACGAAAACTTGGCTATTGATGTGATTACCAGGAATGCTAACTCATCAGCCATTTAGGATCATAACTGTGGCTAAATTTGCCAGTCCTTGGCCACATAAGTGATGCCAGCCCAGAGCCTGGTAAGGAGTTGGCTGAACCATGACTGTGTAGCTCCATTGCCTTTCTAGAGAAATATGCTCAAGAAGCCCTAGTCATGGATATATGATGAACCCAAAGGGATGCTTTTCACTGAAAATGAGCCTGGTTCTTCCTAATGAAAACCTTTTGTGCTCTTTTAACTCTTTTCTCAGGAGAGATGGTTTTTCCATTTAGGACAAGTGGGCGTCTCTTTGGGAAAGTGTGCCCGTGCCACACCCCACCATTCTCTGTCCCCTCACCTGTGTCTGACATTGCTGATTATGAGGGGCTCTCTTTCCGCCACATCTAGTTGTAGCTGTGAAACCCTTAGAGTCCATGGCAGCTGTTACCAGTCATTTGGGGTTGGGATGTGTGTTCAAGTACAAAAGGGCCACAAATGAAAACAACACAAACAGCCATTAAGTGGCGAATGGATAATAAAATGTGGTGATTCGCATAAGGGAATGCTGTTTGCTCATGAGAAAGAATGGAGCAAGAATACACGCAGCACTGTGGACGAAACTCCTAGTGTCTCGCTAAGTGAAAGAAAACAGACACAGACCACGCACTGAAAGAAGCCTCAGCACGGCATAAAGGAAAACGCAAATCTATGACACTGAAGGCAGAACAGCACTTGTCTCAGGCTGGGGTGGGACCAGAGAGTGACTGTCAGTGGGCCAAGGGTTCTTTTTGGGGTGACGGACATGTTCTAAAATGAGATGGTGTGATAGTTGTATAATTTTGAAATCTTACAAAGTCATTGCACACATGAATTCGATGTTATGTGAATTATATCTCCTTAAAGCTGTCAAGAAACACACGAAATGGATTTGTCTGTCAGGACATTAACTACTGGAGTTAGCTGTGGGGGATGGGTTCTTCCCTGATCTGCTTGTGATATTTGGAAAGGGCTTGCTTTCTCTGGTGGCAGGCTCTTCGTCTGTAATTTGAGGTGGTTGTGCTGAGACTTTTTCAGGAACTGTTAAGTTCTCACAGTGCCAAGAAGAAGCAACAGTGACAGTGGTTAACGCTGTTATTCTGCCACTGTTATATACCAGGAGGTCAAGTTTGGGGGAAGAACCAAGACGAGGGACTTGCTGGCTTGTCAGTGCCTCAAAGTTTAGGACTCAGTGTTCTCAACAGCAGAGCTCCTGACTCCTGACATTAGGAGGTTAGGCATATGGGCATTTATGGGCCTCCACATACAATGCCAAGTCAGACTTTCACAGGAGTATGATGTAACATGGTGTGTGTGATAGTCCTTCAATGAAAACTGTCTTTTTAATTCTTTTTATCAGGCATGATTATCAGGAGGAAAACATTCCCATTATCACCTGGTTGGTTGGGGCAAGTAGTTCCAGTGAAGGAAAGAACGTGTGGGTATGTGTGTGTGTGTGTGTGTATACCCATAACATTGTGTTAGGGAGGCTGTGTTGGGTGGGTGAGGATAGACTTTGAAGAAAGCTATGTTTCCTTCCAAGTCTTTTCATTAAATCCTTGGGGACCTTCACTTAACCTTTCTGAGTCATCTGTAAAATGGAGGTAATCTAACGTGCCTCGTAGGATGTTCTGAAGTTTAATGAGATCTTCGATGTTAAATATCTAGAGTAGTTCCAGAAACAAATTAGGTGCTTCCTAAGTGTTTGTTTCTTACATTTCCATTCCTTATGTCCCCCTCTACCACATCAGGGTCTGCTTGGGAATAGCTGGGCCTAAACAGTGGAGACTAAAAAAGTTGTACAATTATCTAGCTAATGAGATACACAAACGTAGTCAACCGAGGACATGTGAATGACAAGGGGACCGGGCTCATCTGAGAGGCTGTTAACTCAGCTTCTGGGGTGTGGACCTGGGATTGTCTTCCCTCCATTGCCACTTTCTTTTTTCTTTGACCTAAACTTTTCAGATTGGACATTTTTTGCTAAGACTTTTTGGAATAATGAAATCCCTTAACACCAAGGATCTGCCAAAACCTCAGATGAGAATCACTGCTAAGGCAGATGCCCCAGGAGCCCACCCAAACCTTTTACTTCACATTTGGTCCAATCATCCAAGTTTCTGTTTCTGCTTTGGGGCGAACCAGTGGCTGTGAATTCAACCCAAGTGTCTTTTAAGACAAAGCCAGAAACCCTTGGAAGGCTGAGTATTGCTAGATTTTGCAGGGCCACACACACAGAGGGGCAAAATCAATGTTAGCAGCACTTGGCATATATTTGCAAGTCTCACTCCAGTCGCAGAGATGCAGAGATGTGATAAAAATTCTCTGGGGGTAAGGAAGCGTAGGGGGGTGAACATTTATGGGGCCCCCTTTGTGGATGGCACTTGAGATGTTTATTTATCCTTCTATTTACTTAAGATGTAAGAATAATTTCCATTGTATTTTTATGCAACAAAAAGAGCTCAGACTCTTTGTCAAAACAAATTAAACCATGCAAAACTGCATGGGGTAAAAAGTGAAAGTGTCTCCACACCAGCTGCTACCTCTCCTTCTCCACTCACCCTGACTTACTGCAATTTTAATGTCAAGTGGAAGGAACTCCTTGTAGTAGACTAAGATGAGCTCATCCCTTGATCTTTTTTCAAACAACTTACCATTAATGCAAATTTTTCTGTAACTTCCCCATCCTATTATGTACCCTGCTGCATTTCTGCACGTTCCATATCGAGCTGTGCCACTCTCTTAGGTCTCACAACCTAACCTCCTGTTGCATGCAAGTACTCACATTTGTCTAGTCACAAGCACAGTTTCCTCCTGCTTATACCCTTTATATTGATGTTATAGCCTTGCAAGTGATTCTGTAAATTGAATTCTTCTAAAGAAATTTGTTGGGTAAAATATATGTATTAGGTGGAGAACTTGATGCTATGAAAAGAGCAGGGACAAGATTTACTTGTTTTCTGCCTTCACGGAGTTGGCAATCTAATGTCCCACTGTGGTTCTCCCACACTCCCTCTTGTTACATCTTGACAATATTGGGGGGCCTATATGAAAAACACCCCATCTTGCCCACTAAAAGAGTAATGGTTACTCCTGGTATATAGATGTGAAGTTTTCAGCTCTAAGAAATGGTCACCCAGACCATTTGTCCATGGCCAGGGAATATTTCCATGTCTGACTTCAAAACGCCCACGCTGTCCATCACCTTGTCAATGGCCAGGATTTGGTCAATCCCAGGCAGCCACGGACGATGCATCAGATGTACATGTCTGGTATTGGACTGAAAGCTTTTGAGATCCAGGTGAAGTCAAGAAAGGCAAGGAAGTCAGTTACTGCTGTTGACTGTACCTTGACCCTCCTCCACGAGGAGATGTAGGGAAACCCGTTAGCCCTTCATGGGAGGGTTGGCTGAGGTCTTCCACTTTGCTTCTGAATGACCTTGGGCAAGACATTTCTTGCCAGACTCAGACTTCCTCATCTCTAAAGTGGAAAATATCAATATCAACTTTCCGAGAGTGGTGAGGTTTCAATGAGCTCATGCGTGTAAGATGTTTAGCATCGTTCCTCAGACAGAGCTAGAGCTTAATAAATACCAGCGACTGTTACTGCTTTTCTTTTCTTTTTTTTTCTTGTGCTAAATCTGATTGCCCTCTGGAGACCCGGGCTTGTTCTGCCAATTCGGAGCCAAGCACCTGCTTTCTCCCCACCTTCGCTGTCCTTAAGTGCCCTTGGGCCATTCTCAGTATGGCCCTAGCTTCCATCTCTGGAGAATGTGAACATGATCTGTCCCCAATATAGTTCAGGTTGCAAGAGTCTGCTAATTAGAAATGGAAGGATAGGGACAGCTAATGGTTTTCCAAGTAGCCATTTACACTCACGATCGGGGAACTGGGTGTGATCTCTTCTTAGAATAACTCCTTGGAGATTTGTGGCCTGGGCTGGGATGTGGAGTTTCCAGAGTCTCCTCTATGCCTTGCAGACCCAGCTTGGGAACTTGGCTCTTTGGCCCAACGCTCGCTGCCAGGCTGGACAAGTGCAGAGGCTACTTGTCAGGCTTGGGCCAGGCTGACCGGCTGGGACACTCACCACGAGGCCAGGCCACCCCTGTACCAAGCTGGGTTCTCAGCCACCCTGGATGTGCCAGCAGGAAGGAGGCTGGCCTGTGCAGAGCTGGTGTGGGTAATTGCTGCTGGGAGCCTGAGTAGCCTGCAGCTACACAGCAGGATTAGTGGCATCAGCCCCCGCCCAGGCAGCAGGTTCAGACAGGAGGGGAGGGAGGCCGCTGGGTCAGAGGGGGCACAGGCAGCCAGGAGAGTGGACCCTCCCAGCCTGGGCTCCTTGGGGCCTGCCTGCCCTGGCGTGGCTGTTGGGGAAACCTGTTGGGTGAGCTCCCATGTGTTCTTCTAAAGCTGGGCCTTGCAGTCAAGGCAGGAAAGTGGGGTGGGGGTGCTCTTCATTGGCTCTGACATTTACTTGAGAATATGCCAAAGGCTGGTTTTTGTTTCTTCAATAGAGATGTGTTATGATAGTGAGGCTGCTTCTGTGGAGGTGATAGGGAGTCCTGCCCCAGGGGGCCTCCCTGACACATCCCTTTGCCAAGCCAGCAGGCTGCCGGGTGAAAGGAGCAGCCGAGGCCACATTCGAGGGGCAGCAGGTGCAGCTGCCCCTAACACACAGTGTGTGAGCTGGGGAGTGTCAACCCAATTCTCTTCATCAGCTGGAGGCAACAGTGGCCGACCCGCCACCCCACCCCCCAGGCTTTCATAGCAAATGTTCCTGAGTCACCTAGTTTCTCTGCAAAATTTCGTATTTCTGATATGACCTCGCTTAATCCGATAAAGACTGCGCGATATAGGTGCTATTATTTTCCTTGTTTATAGAGGAGGCACAGAAAGTGCAAAAGATTTGGCCAAGGTCTCAAAGCAGGACCGGCAGAGTTGGGCTTGACCTCCAGCGGTTAGTTTCAATAGCTGTAGAGGTTCTAGAACCTGCCAGGAACCCGAGCCTCTCTAGCCAGCGCTTTGAAATAGCACCTTTGTCAACGTGGTCCCTGGCAAATGCCCATCTCCTTGCACGGCTTCTCAGCCATCCCTTCTGGTCTCCGCTCGCTGTGCTACTCCTGGCACTTGGCTTCAGACCTGTTCAGAAACTTCCGTGTGATGCTTGTGTGAGAGATGGCGGGAGGATCCAATGAGATAAAGAACTTGAAATGACAGGCGGCTTGCTCTGAAATTGCCCTGCACTGCTCGGAGCTCACACTCAGTACTTGGGAAATGTTGATACCCGGGGAAGACAGTTTTGGACTGTGAGGCTACCCCGATGACCTCATTCTGTGGGCACCCTCAGTGCCGCCTGACCAGACCAGTGCGGAGACGCCCCCACATAGCAGCCATTGGAGGGAGCCACTTGCCACGTCCACAGGAAGAGGAAGACAGGCTGGCTTAGTGAGGTGTGAGGGAGGCCGGCCAGCAGGGGGCTTGTGCCTCACAAAGTTTCTTTGTGGGGTGGCCTCATACAGCAGCTCCCCAAAGTTCCCCCTGCTGCACCTTGAAAGCTCACCATCCACATTTCTGCTTTGGGAGGAGGGTCTCCACCACGTGCATCATCAAACGAAATCCATCGTCAGCTTCAACGTCAAACCAAGTGCAGAACATCCCCGCGCCGGCCAGCAGAGAAGCCCTCCAGAAGGAGCGGGGAAGGCCGGCCCTGCGGGTGCACGTTCCTTTCCACTGCAGCTCCGTCTGCAGGCTGTCTGGCATGAGAGGCGTGGGGAGAAAGCCTCGAGGGGCGGGCCTGTAGGGATGCTCTCTGCAGCCACACGTCCATCTTCGCTCACTCCTGCGGCCCACTGCAGGGCCAAAGCGCGGGAGACAGGGAACTTTCCATCTGCACTATGAGTCACGGGCTTGTGGGTATCAGCTGTCTTTTCACAGAGCCTGCTGAATTTGGCTATAGAATTTCCCTCTTCCGTCCTGCTCGCCCTGAATCCTGACCTCATGTTTCTGAGCTCTGCCTCTCTGGGCTTGGGTAGTTTCGTGAAGGGCTCGGCTGGGATGATGAAACGTGCTACCAGTTTGTCAGACAGACAGACAGGCAGGCAGGCAGGCAGGCAGGCAGGCAGGCTAAGATGCAAATAAAGGTCTAATTGATTTCTCAATTGGAGGGGCTATTTGTTTAGATAACATCAGAAAAAGACTCCACCCAAATTTATCAAATGCCTACTCTCGGAGACAGGAAGGTCCTTCATTGGGAGTCAGTTGCCCCCACCCTACATTTTGTATCTGGCATGAAAATAAAATGGAAGAAAAAAAATGTTTCGGAAGAACTTGGTTGGCTCTCTCCTTCACAGATACTTTGTTTGCAAAGTTGACCAGGACCACACTGCCGTTAGAGCAGAAGTTGCACTACTTTGGGGCACGAGAGTTCTTGGAACTTGTGACTCAGGCCTTTGCTTCTCAAGGAGGTGTCCGCATGTGCTGAAGGTGATTTCTTGGCTCCAACAAGCCCACTCAACAGTCACCTGCACTCTCAGACAGGGCACTTGGTCCTGGTGTTGCCACACCTGGGGCGTGGGAGGGGCCCTTCACTTACAGCATGGACACCTGGATCCATTTTAGAGTGTGCTGGTGGGAGCTTCTGCTGCACTCCCCACAGGTGACTCGGGTCCTTAGCAAGCTCCTTGTTGCGTGGGGCATCCCCTGGGGATGTTCAGCATGCAGGGCCTGGTGAGGTGGCAGCAGCATCTTAGAAGGTCTGCAGCCAAGCTGCAGATAGAGGCTGTGTCCTCGGCCCTGAGTGCTCGCTGTGTGTGAATCAGTGTGATGGCTCTGATAGCTGAGTATGACTTTTTATACAGATGCTATTCCAAAGTTAAAAAAAATCCAGACTCTCTTATTCAATGATATTGAGTAGGAGTAATACCGTCGCTGTCACGGGGAGGTAATTCGGAGTTAACCGTTTTGGAAATGCCATGAGCCTTACAGTGTGGATGGACTGGGTGTACCTGCTGCCCCGCTCCATCTTCTCTCTGAATGGCTCTAGAGTCTGGATGTTTATGGAAGTGAATGCGCTCACAGGCTCTCACTCAGACACACTTGTGCACGCGTGCACACACACATACCTGCAAACACAGTTCCTCTTCTTATTGGTCTCTTTGGGCATCCCTCTATTTTCTCTTGAAAAATAGCTTATGAATCTCTGTCCAGCTTTTGGGCCTTGATCCCTTGGGGGATGATACATTCTCATCCATCTGGTCCTGTTGTCTAAAGGGAGTGCATGTGTTCACATCTGTGTCCCCAACACCACTGCTTCCAGTTTGCAGGAAGTGGTCTTGTAACAGGGTGGTACCCCAAAAAAAGGGAAAAGTTCCAAAATCCCAGTTCTTCCCTAAGTGGGTGGAGCTAAGCAAAAATAAAAAATTAAAGGACAGAAAGAAGGGAGGGGAAAAAAGCAAAATAAAAAGCAGCAACATGGAGGAGGCACGTAGAGCTGAGGGACATGTAAAGAAACTGCGCTTGCTTTTTAATCTTAAACTAGTTAGAACAGATGTGGGTGAGAGACCCGTGGGGAAGTTAACAATGGCAGCTTTCATCTTAATTTTAATTTTGCTCTTTTCCTCCCAAATTTATCTAACTCTTTCTAACCCTTATCTATGGGTCTCTCCTAAAAGGTCCTTTAGATTTGTGGCAAGCTTTTAAGCCTCGCTTTAAGCCAGTCCTATTTAGCTAAACTTTTACCCTCAAAAAAATAAGTAACTTTAAATACTTAATAACTATATTCTTTATCCTTTCTATATTATACCTTAATTATATTAAAATTCCTTTCCATTAAAAGTCATATATTTATCTTAATGTGGCAGATGCAGAACCCATTTAGAGAGAGCAGGTTTGGGGGTTCTGGGGTGCCCCTCTCCCTGCCCTGTAACAGTCTCACCCAGGTGGTTAGGTACCTAATCCTGCCCCTTCACAGTTCTTCTCCCTACCTGAGCTCTCGTATAGCCCTTGACCTTTGGCTGTGGGTTCTGCTCAGGAGGACCTCAAATGCACACAGAGCCCACTAGAGGAGGGTGCTCCCCACGTGCCCCCCACCCCGGGCGTGATCAGCTTCAAGGCCAAAGGAGGTGTGCAGGACATGCCAGTGGCTGTCTCGGGTGCTCTTACAAGCCAGACGGAAGCGGGGTGCATCCTTAGGAGCAAAAGGCCCTGAACTCAGCATTGGGTGGCCCACACCCACACCTGCCAAGGGCCTCATCTGCAGGCCTAATTTCCAGGCCAGATTATCAACCAGGCTCTATGGGGAGATGCAGGAAACGGGAGACAGTCCCTGGAGGCGTAGAGAGGGTGTGGCAGATGCTGTGGCCTGGGTGCAGAGATGTCACTTTCAGAGGGGATTCTACGACAAAGGACATTTTAGGAAGGACCATAGGGTGTCAGGGAGAGTCTGAAAACTCTGCCTAGCCTCAGCTGATGGAGAAGCTGCAGCTCGAACAACACGGGTAATGCAGCTGCATGACGCACTGACGGCCGTTGTGCTGATGGTGCTCACGATCTGGCTGGACGCCTGCGATGCCTTCAAATAAGTCGGCCCATTTCGTCTTTTCGTGAAACCCATGTGATAACTTGGCGTTCCCATCTTACAGCAGTGGAAGCGCAGCTGCAGATAAGTGAAATATCTGCTTAGAGTTCCGAAGGTAGTAAATGCGAAGATCCAAATGGAGACCTGGCAGCCTGACCCCAGGCGGCTGCGCTTAACCATAGCACTAAAAGGTCACAGGAAGCCAGCTTTATAGGGCTGTGCACAGGTTGTGTAAAGGATCCGATAGTAACTATTTCAGGCTTTGTGGGACACGTGGTCTTGTGCAACTGCCCAACTCTGCTTTTGTAACTCAAAAGCATTCACAGAAAATATGTAAATTAATGGTGTGGTTGTTTTCCAGTAAAGCTTTATTTACACAAACAAGCCACAGACTGGATTTGACCCCGAAGGTGAAAGATCACGACCCTGGGTAGAAGCCAGAGAAGAGACTGAAGTTTCAGGTTCAACCAACATTTGTTGGAAGTCTTGTGTGTCAAGGACTTCAGTTAATTTATTTTATTGAGTCCTTCAAAAGCTGTGGAGTAGAAAAGGAATTCCCGGTTTACAAATGAGGGGGTTGAGGCTCAGTCAGAGGGGTTCACTTTCCTAGAGACACACAGCCAGTAAATGGTCAAAGAGAATTGGCTAGAATTCATCAGAACTCACGATCCTTTGTCATTTTAATTTGTAGACATTCCAAGTAGGCTGAAGCTTCCGAAAGAGTCAGGTCTCCAGAAGCTAAGCTGCTGCCTCTTTTCCAGGGATGCGTGACAGTGTCACAACTTGGCCAGGACTAGCTACAAAACCTGTTGGGAATCCAGAGCCTGTGGTGACTGAAAGAGGTAGAGGCACTGGGAGAAAAGTGAGGGAGGGCCTTCCTGGTGGCACAGTGGGCTGAGTGCTGCACTGTGAAGCATCCGCGGCATAGCAGCATAGCAGCGAGTTCGAGCCTCAGACAGGGAGGGGACCCACATGGCTCAGCCCACCTCTCCTGCCTCGCCTGCTGCTCCCCTCAGCAGTGTGCTTCAGTCCATCTGCCTGTTCTGCTCCCTACTCTGTCTCTGGTGAATCTTTTCACATCCCCTGAAACTCTGGTCTACACCCCAGTTCTTCTACATAAAAAATAAAGAACAGACTTTAAATCTTAGGAAGAAAAAGACATGTCCAGGCCGTGAGTATGCCAGAGACACCTGGTGGGAGCAGGCCCTTGGTGAGAGGTTTGGGAGAACAGGGAGCTGGAAGGGGCTGAAGCAGGCACAAGGGAAGGGGGATGTAGGCACTCTGGAAGTCTTTCAATGAGCGACCAGGCCAGTGGGCTTCAGGGAGAGAGTAACCGCGTCCATGCGGCCCAGAGCTCTAGAAGGTTTTCTGAGGGAGAAGAAGTTGAGTTGGGTTCTGAACAGTCCAAGTTGTTTTATGTTGTTTAATTGATTTTTGAGTTTGGAACTTTTTGAGATTTTCTGTGTTGGCTATTTTATAGATGATATTTATAGATGTCACATGGACATTTTACAAAACCAGTATTTTCTATTTTTAGCCCATGCAGATTTCCTGCAAAGGCATTTTGGGCCGAGGAGGATGAGACGAAGCCTCCTCTTCCTGTGACTGTGTTCTCCCTGGGGCCGCCTGGTCGTTTCTGCAGGTGTCTCGTTGTGCCTTTCCCTACTAGTCTACTCTGTCCAGAGACACGCGAGTGCTCAATCTGAATTATAGTCGCTCCCATGGTCATCACAGAATGCAGTGGCTCCATGGGTGACTGTTAGTGAGAGGACAAAGAGAACAGGACAAACAGGGCTGGAACACAGCTGTCACAGATGCAGGGCACAGCAAGAACCCATCCTCACCAACACACACCGCGGAAGAGGAAAGCAAGGTGGCTCTTTGGTGTTTTCTGTTTGCCACGGGGTCCTTTGGCCCTGTTTTTTCAATATATATAGGCTCCCCAATATTGACAGAGATGGGTATCCATCTCCACATTTTATACATGTATACATAAAAGGTGATAAAGAGGTGAAGTGGCCAAGCAGGAGCTACAGCTTAGAAATGACATTCACACCCTTCTGTCTCGGGGACGCTTTCTGGTGCCAAGGCAGTGTTCATGATGGAAGACCCTCCAGAATACAAAGAAAATGTAAGCGAAAGTGGGAGGTAGGGCCTCCCTAGTGGCACAAGGGGTTAAGCACTTCACTATGGAGCATCCGCAGCCACTGCAGCACGAGTTCGATCCCCGGTCAGGGCAGGGTGCTGACCCACATGGCACAGCAGACCTCTCCTGCCTCCCACTGCTCCCCTCAGCAGTGTGTTTCGGTCGATCTGCCTGTTCTGCTCCCCACTCTGTCTCTGGTGAACCCTCCTACCCCCCCACACCTCTGGTCTGTACCCTAGTTCTTGTATGCCTAAATAAATAAATATTAAAAAAAAAAAGAAAGTGGGAGTTAACTGGAGCAGAAAGGGGGTGGTGAGGGAATAAGAGCAAGATTAGGACAGTCTAGAACCCAGGGTGAAATCCTGGGCGGTGGAGAATGTCTGCCAGGGTGACTCAGATGCGCTTCTCCTTCAGGCACGGGGTCCTGCCTTTGGTAGAAGCTGGCTCAGAAGACAGCGTGGGTGGAGCTGAAGCGCCGGCATGAAACAGACCCGCAGTTAGACGTGATCTTGAAGGCCTGGGTGCTGACACTGGAGCAGCGGTACAACACAACTTAGGGAAATGAATCTGGTGTACAAAGGGCCAAGATCAGAGGCTGAAAAATCACTTGGGGGACTATTGCGAAAGTCTAGAGCTAAGCACTGAGACCTTGATTAAAAAGGAGCAGTGGAAATGGAAAGAGAACTGGGAGCACAGGGGAGCTCTTTGGAAGGGAGCATGTGCATTATTTAATTGCTGATTGCGAATCTGAGACCAAAATGATACTATGTCTGGAGTAAAAATATCCAGTGGGGAAAGGCTGCCTTAGGCCTTTGTTCCACAGCCCTCCCAGGTGGGGTAGAGTCACCAGGTTCTAGCAGTTGGAAAGAGAACTCTGGAGCCTTTGGTGTCATCTTTGCAAGTTTAATAGTCCGCAGGGGAAACAAGCAGCAGCTTGCACCCCAAAACGAATCTCTGTAAGCTCTTTTCTCTGGGCTTCCCTGCATTCTCTAGTGGGCCCTTCCTCTCGTAGCCCCCACTCATCCTCTCGTAGCTGCTCCAGTGTCGTGTTCCCTGAGTAGTGTCGCCCTTATAGGCCTGCTCTCAAGGCTCAGGTGTGCACACCTGTACTTGCACGCACACACCCATGCTCAGGTGTGCAGGTTAATAAGCTCGAGGCCGCAGGTGATAGCCGCAGAGGCCCATGGTGTAAAAGCCCAGCCAACTTCATTTATCCGACAGCCTTTTACATTCATGCGGCCTTCAGAGCAGCAGGCCGAGCCCTCCGTGACAGACGAATCAAGCACAGATCGGCTGAATGAGCAGCACGTACACCAGAGCCGGAATTCAAGTGCAGCCCATTCTGATTCCAGTCTAGCACAGGGACTTGAGAACTGGAGCGGACGCCTGGACGTGTGTAGGGTAAAGGTTGACCAGGTATTTCCGCCCGCCCACCACTGATGATGGACACTGCGGTGCTGCGAGCATTCCAGGGTGCGCATGCGCAAGTGGGCGCACCTGTGTGGGACACGGGCCTATGGGTTGCGTCATGAGGATGCCAGAACTGCGAGGACCGGACTGACCAACAGAACCGACAGGACGAAGGAGCAGCAGCAGCAACAGCAGCAGAGAGAGAAGAAGCAGCTGAGAGGGTGAGATGCGCCGGGGGCTGGGAGGGCTGCCATCCTCCCGGCCCCCCGGCACCCCTGCCTGCCATGCACCTGGCCACCTCTACTAAATAAAGCATGAAAAGTCACCGAGGGCTCCAAGACTCTCCTTCCCTGACCCGTCTGCCCGGAACCATCCCGAACCTTGCTCCTGTGCTCCCATCCTGCCGCTACAACGTGGGAAACAAACACGACCCTCCAGTGGCCAGGGTGTAGGAGGGACTGACGAAGTTAGACAAATATCTGGCTTCTTTAAAGAAAAAAAAAATACAAAAATACTGAAAACAAGGCAAGTGCTGAGTCATTCACCCCAAGAAGCCCGAGGGAGGTAATTATAAACAGCTGGGACCCACATCATGGGGCTCCACTAGAAAAAGCCGAGGAGAAGCAGGAAGGGACTGGCTTCAGAAAGGAGAAGGAGAACCAGAGCAGGGAACTTATTTCAGAGGCCAGGCCAGGCCAGACAGAACCGGATAGAGCCAAGCTCAGCAGGATCTGCTGTTCTGGAAACAAAAAAAGGACGCAAATTCTAAGTGCTCAAGAGTATACAGCCCTGGGCCTCCCTGGTGGCGCAGTGGGTTAAGCAATGCACTATGAAGCAAACCGTAGCCACTGCAGCACGAGTTCGATCCCTGCCGCCGGCCAGGGAGGGGACCCACATGGCGCAGCAGACCTCTCCTGCTGTGCCCGCTGCTCCCCTCAACAGTGTGCTTCCGTTGATCTGCCTGTTCTGCTCCCACTCTCTGTGGTGAATCCTCTCACCCCCTCCTCACCTCTGGCCTGTACCCCAGTGCTTGTGTGCGTAAATAAATAAATCTTTAAAAAAAAAAAAAAAAAAAGAGTATACAGCCCTGTTGTCTCTCAGGAGAGGAAAAAGGAAGAGACACGTGACCCGGACGCCATGAAGGCCGGTGCCCCGTCACTTGAAAATAAGTCTGAGGAGAGAGTGTGAAAGGAGTGGGGAGGCAATGGAGCCCCCATAGGTGGAGGCGCAGAGCTGAGATGACGCGCCCGATGCCTCCCGAGAAGTCATATTTGGCTTAGTCTCCTGCAGGCGCCAGTGATTCCTTTATCTGGAAGGGCTAAGGAACTAGCATCTTTTATTGATGAGTGAGCACTTGACTTTTGATCGACAACCGCTGAGTTAGTTCCCTTCCTGAGATCACGCTGAACCGTCACACCGCGAGCTGCCCCGTGGGTGTCTCTGCCACCACCTGGGTGGCCCCTGACGCCTGGGTCCTGGGGGAGGAAGGGCTCACTGGTCAGAAACCTCAGCTGGGGAAAGGAAATTGTCCTGTTGACCAAAACGTAGGAAGCCAGGAGGGGAAGTGGGTTGGGAGCGTGGGGTGAGGCATGCTCATTTTCTGCACCAGCCAGTATCACTTGGCACCTACTCGGTGGACTGAGCAAAGGCCAAAGTCAAGGGCATTTAGCTGGAAGTGAAAAGAAGACAGCAGAAGTGTCCTCTACAGCCTTTTTCAGACTTAGATGAGTGGAGGTGGGTGAACAACTGGATGTGAAGATACTAACTTGCAAAGAACAAAGCCAGTTGAGGGAGCAGGATCATTTGCAGATGGAAATGATGTGGAGGGAGACAATGTACTGTGGGGCACAAGAGGGATCACCCCATGTTTTGGGGGTGAGCATAAAATTGTATGTGGCCCCAGAGAAACCTTGAGCATAGACAAACATCAGACAGACTTGGATCTGATAAACGCTCTTCACTTCAGAGCTGTGTGAGATCAAGTGACATTCAAGACCTCTCTGAATCTCATCTCTATCTGGGCTCGGCGTGCGTAAGATGAGGACAAGGCTGGGTTAATGCTGGAAGGTTTCTACCACGGTACCTGAGAGTAAATTCTCTGGGTGTGTTAGTTTCCTTTCCTATCCTTCTGAGGAGTGACATGAAAATGAGGTATGGGCTGGGAAATACTTGTAGCAATTTAGATAGATCAATGAGAATTATTAAGCATGAATCACATGAATGGTGAAAGCAACACACAGCCGAATCACAGAACTTGTTCAAGGTCCTGAAGCTTCTAGGTACAACTCAAATTCAGTTTTCCCGAAGCTGCTTTGTAGGTTGGCTCTGGCGTCTTCCTTCTCTCATTCATCTTGTTAAGGTCAGAGAGTCTGTTTTTATTTTGTTAAAGATTGTATTTATTTATGCATACAAGAGCTGGGGTGCAGGCCAGAGATGTGAGGGGTGAGAGGATTCACCAGAGACAGAGTGAGGGGCTGAAGAGGCAGATCGAATGAAACACACTGCTGAGGGGAGCAGCGGGGGAGGCCGGAGAGGTCTGCTGCACCATGTGGGTCCCCTCCCTGGCTGCGGAATCGAACTCACGCTGCAGTGGCTGCAGAAACCCCACAGTGTGGCGCTCGACCCCTTGTGCCACCAGGGAGGCCCTGGAGAGTCTGTGTTTTTAATGAAAACCAAATGCTTTCATTCAGTGAAGATACCTCATAGCTCAGCAGCCATTAGCCATTGGGGTCCTCCCTGTAGCCTTCATAAGATCCAGAAGAAAACAAAAGCAGCTGCTGTCCTCCTCCCATATTCCTTGGATCCACTGCTTGTCTCTCTCTCTCTCTCGGATACCGGCCTGGGCAGCTGCACCCAGCTTGTCTGTGTGTGCAGAGACCCTGCCCTTGAGGTCCCCTTCACAAAGCCCTTGGCCTTGGGCTGTGTGGGGCTTGGTTCTGAGATGCAGGTTGCCTTGGTGCTCCTGTTGCCACCTCCCACTGACCACGCCTGCTCAGGATGCGTTTGGGGTCATAGAATGAACTGCAATTTGTGGTGGTTCAGTGGGTGCTTTCTGTGTTTGCTCAGCGAGGAAAGTGAAGATCTTTTGCAAATACTGACTGGAAGGAGGAAGCCCCCTCCCCATTTCGTCACACAGAGACACAGAAAAAGAGCCCTGCTCACCTGAGTTCTTGTCTCTATTCCACTGCTTACCCATTGTCAGTCAATTGCCCGTCTGTAAACCGTCAACGTTTAATGTGCTTCGCTCTGGCTATTGGATAGACACTTGACACCTGATGACTGCTAAGCAGGGCTCCTGGGGACACTCTTCTGCTCTGGATCAGACAGACCTGGGTTAAAGCACCAAGTCCTGTTGTCACCGTGTTACAGGAACAGGGAGGGACAAGCTCTGAGCAAGTGGGGGAAAAGCAGTAAAGGTGGAACTTTCTGGACTCCACCCCCATGTCTGCATAGCGGAGATCACAGATGCTGAGCATTACAACTCCCAGTGTGCCACGAACCTGACTTCCTCAAAGGCAGAGCTGCTGGGAACTAGTGGTGGAGCCGAGCAGCCATGTTGGACTTAGGAGACTGGACAGGCGTGTGTCCAGACCCTCTTGCTTTTCTGGCTTGGCTCGCGCCCTGGTCTCCTCTCAGGCAGTGCTGCTGGAAGGAGAGATGGCAGCAGCCAGCCATTGCATTTTCTTCTATTTCTCTCTTCTCCCTCCCCTGTATATGAACCTTTTAAAAATTTCTCTGTGTGTCTGCTTTTGGGTCTTCTGTGTTCTTAAATGTGTGAGTGAAGACTCACACTCTGAGCCATGCTATTTTTCTATAAGAACCAGTTTTAGGGTTTGGAGAAATTGTCCTTAGAATGTCCATTTCATCGGATAATAATGTATGATGAATATAAATACTTAACATAATGCTGGTATGTAGTCCATGCTTAAGAAATGGTAGCTTGCACTGGTGAGATGGTGATGGGGAATACATGGGGATTACAATTGATGGCAAGTATATGTAAATTAAAAAAAATTATATTAATAAAAAATGGTAGCTAAAAATTTCCCCTTATATCATCTCAATACACACATTTGCACACTGATATTAAATATACACATGCTCTATATTGCTAGCAAGAAGGGTCCCAGCGTCATTTTCTCTTTTTTAAGCCATACACAACATATTATAGATTCCCTCTGAGACAGTTCGAACAGAAGACCGGGCTGCAGGGAACTGAGGAAATGGGAAAAGAGACAGCATTTCTGATCCGAAGGTCTGTTAAGCAAGAGGAAAACACCCTTCGGGGGTGATTGCTGACAGAAAGTCCTTCCTGTTCCAAACTGGAGGCAGCACTGGCGCGGAGGGAGGAAGCAAGCCAGTAGTGGTTTTGTTTGGGACCAGCTGGCTCAGCTAGCTGAGGCGGGACCCAGGCTGGGCTCCCCTTTCCCCACCCTCTGCATTCTATGAGAAAAGCCATCCGAATGGGAGGTCGCCATATTGGCCCAAGACTCGTCCCACGGGGCCCGGCGAGTGACAACAGTGGCGCAGATTTCCTTTTCAGGGTGGTCTCTGACGGGAACAGAGAATGCAGGAACAGTTTTGAAGTTAGCACATTAAAACAGAAACACATTTTTGGGGTTGAGATTTCCAACTTGGGGTCCAAACTCCTAGACAATATTGAAGTCTTAGTACAAAGGAAATGTTATTTGGGGTTCTGATTGCATAGGTTTCCTCCTTATTATTGCTTTCTTTCCTAAACACAAAGGAAAGTTAAGCTCTGCACTCCAGGATGGTGCCAGAGAGAGAATGATCCATTTATTTAGAGCAGAGGCAATGGTTTCCAGAGGATTTGTAAGGAAAATGCCCTTTGCCTGCAGGCCCCTGGCGCCCAGGCTGGGCTAAGCTGATTAAAGCTCCATTCAAAATTGCAATAACCCAAAAGATATGCTGGGGCCACTGATGGGCCTCCAGATTAGCCACTAAACTGATCACTCTCTCTGGGTTTGTGGCTGCTGTATTTTTGGAAACTGGGCACTTAGAAAAATTCTATTTTCTCATGATTCTGTGTGAAGACCTCATTAATTTCCCAAAGTCTCGGCAGAAGAACAATTGCTCTAATTTCATCTGGCAAGGTTCTAAAGCTTGAACATTTCTCATAGGCTATAAAATATAGGGAAAGACACACTTATATATGACCTCTGTAATAGATGGCCAGCACACATAATAGGCTACAGCCCATATGCAAACATGCACATATGTGTATATAAATATTTTTTTTCCCTTGCCTTCCTGCCCTTATCCTGGAATTCTTAGCAATTTGGCCTGTCCCTGCTTATTAATGATGTTTCCAGAGCAGAGCTCATTGGTGCATTTGCAGCAATGGGCTGATTAATAGGCGGGCACGGGGGAGCTCTTTGGAAGCCTGGGTACAGTCGGCTTGTTGACCTTGATGCTCGGGGGATGGTCTAGCTTCAAACTATGGAATCTCGGTTAGCATCATAAATTGTGGAGCCACTGGTTTTATTGCCCTTCTGCCTCCTGCTGGGAATGTTGTTTCTCTTTAATAATGGTCTGAGCAGCAGCAATGAGAGTTTCCCCTCCACCTCCTCCTCCTCCTCCTCTTCTCTCTGTGAGAGTTGCCCCTTCCACTCTGCTTCCCCACTTGCAGTCTCCACTTCCTAGCTCTGGTCCCCAAAGAAGACGTGCAGCTGCACAGACACACACACACACACACACCTGTGCATATGCTCACAGGATCACACACATTTATATGCACCATCCACACCCGTGTATATGGAGAGACCTATCACTCCCCATCTTTAGCTACAGGACTTAGGGAGGACACACACCCCCTTTCTTTGGCACAGCTAAATCAGGCAGGGATTGTCAAAGGCACTTTTTTAAACATCAAAGAAAAATAGAAAGTCACCAATCTTAGAAAATATGAAGGACATAAAAATAGTCTTGTTTTCCAAATAGAGATTTCTTGACTCTCAGTAGAAATAAAGAGCTGGCCTGCCTCCTAAGTAGCGTTTTTGGAAGAGCACACAAGTCTCCTTGCTTCTTCATCCCCTGACCCCCTGATGTCCACAGAGCCAGCCCCACTCAGTGAGGCTCAGTGGGGCTCAGGGGACCATCTCCACACACCTGCCCTGGAGCTGAACCCCAGGGGAGATTCACTTCCCTGCTTATGTCAGCCACTCCTTCTATACCCACTGGCTCCCATACCTAGAAAGCTCCACCTCCGGCTTCACAGCTCAGGCAGCTGCAACTTTGTAGAGATTCTCTGCTAATCCAGTTGTCTTCTTTCAGAAGAGAGCTCTGTTCCTCTTCCCTTCACAGACACCCTCACCATTGTCAAGGTCATTTCAACGTGTGTTTTCTCAGGGGAGCATCTGGCTAATGTTCAACTCTGGAGCTAGCATGTAAACGCCTTCATTGCGGGGATCCCACATGTGAGTATATTCACCCCTAAGTCTCCCACCCTGCCTCCATGACCAGGAATGTAGTTCACATCAATGATCTGCTGATGACTTAAACAGCCCTGCTGTCTTGCATTACACACACAGGAGAGGTGGCACCGCAAGTGGGTTCTAGATCAATCTAGGTCAGCCATCTGGTACCGTGTGGTGGCGAAACTGCTGGTGTCCAGCCCCAGACCCCCTTCTGTGAGCGGCTGCAAACCCTCCAGCAGTACATGCACTGTGGCCTGTGCTGGGCATTCCTCCAGAGACCGGCCTTGAGACTGGGGCATGTCTCACCCAGAAACGCCTTGGAATCTAACTTTCCCTTCAGGAGGTGCTTAGTGGCTGACGACCAGTCAGCATGGGCTGGAAAGTCTAGCCTCTGGTGCTGCTAGATGGGGCCCCTCCATGGTACCACTCAGGCCACAGAACTATCTGGGGTTCAGGCTGAGCCAGGCCGTCAGCAAGCCTTATTTTACTGGGTTCTCTCCTGTTTCGTGCTGCCTCCTTCACTCCCTGAGAGATTTTACTTGAGGACTGCTCTTTTCAAAACGCATTTACATATAGATCCTGTCCTAGGAACTGTTTCTAGTAAACCGAAACTAAAACACATTCAATATTAATAATCAGTGGGATATGGGCAAATTGACTCTGTAAAAACATCCACAAATCTGATTTGCGGCATTTGCCAATTTCCATGGCGTAAATAAATTCACTATGGCTGATTTCAGGCTACTTATAGAATGTTGTTGAACACAAATGTGGAGAGAGATGCACATAACGGGCTCATGGCAATGAGTTCAAGACATGTCTGTGACACCACGCGCCCTGTATGTGCCGTGTGTGTAGTATATATAAAAAATATAAACTAAAAATTGTACACATAATGTGAATACCAGGAGTAGCAGCAACCTGAGTGCTAACTACCTACTAGGCATTATGTGAAGTGCCTTATATTTACGTCAGTCGTCGCAACTGCAGAAAGTTTGCACTTTCATTACCCTGATTCCGATATGCAGCCACACGATTTATCTACGGTCACTGTGAAAACAGACGCTGGCCCAGGCCTGGGCCTGACTGGAGAATCTTAACATGGGATCATCTTTGGTGCCATCTGCTGCACACTCGCTACTGCTCTCTTCCTGGGAGTAATCACTTACTGTCAGCATAGTGTCCTTGGTCCTGCACTGTAACTTGCGTTCCTTGGCATATTTGATTACTTAATTAATATAAACCCTTCAGGGCGAACCCAATTACTGGCAAGGTGAGGACACTGAGGCTTCCTGTGATTTGTCCGAGGTTCCGAGGAGCAGACCTACAGCTGATGTTCAGGGGCTCAGGGTCAGGTGTCTTCTCAAATTCGGCTCTTTTCCTCCTTGGAAAAGAGCAACCTCCACAGCAACCTCACCGGTTCCTGACGTGAAATCTAACCGACCCTTGCCCACACAGGCCAGCGCCAGTGTACAAGGGAGCGGAGCGAGCACCTGCTGCTGTCCAGCTAGAGTAGGTGGACTCTGCGGCAAGGAAGATGACCATGGTGTCTAAGGAGGTTCTGCTTAAACCAGTTCGGTTTAGTTTAGCACCAATCGCCAAGGACCTCCAGGGTCTGCCAGGGGATGACTCAGGAGTTCCTGAGACTGTGCTTTCATCGAAGTACTTCACTTAGAAGCTGGCCCATGACCAAGTCTTTCTCCTGACCTGATCCAAAGGGGACCCCTCGGACCACAGGCCTGGAGGTTTGGGTCACCTCTCAATGCCATCTTGTGGGCGGTGGAACCTCTGCCAGGGTTTGGGGAAGCTGCCCATTACTGTGGGGCTTGACTGAAGACTGGCGTCAGATAACCTGATGAGGCTCTGGAAGGAAGCTGGGCACCATCACCACGGGCAGACGCAGAGTTGAGGACGCGGGAACCGCGCTGCGGCCAGCTCACCCGCCTGCGCGGGGCTCAGGCTTCAGGCCGCGGTGGCCGCGGCCGCATCGACCCGGTGTCGGTCCACCTGCCTTTGGGTCTGGACTGCCCTCGGCCGACGCCCATCGCCTCTCTCATCCAAGTCTCCCCACTTGAAAAGGAGACGGAGCAATACTGCCTCCTGAAGAAAATGTAATGAGATTATCCATAATTAGCAATCTGTCCATTCGTTGAGCCTTTAAATCTATTCATAAATTATTGATATTGTTATTACCGTTATTATCACTTTCATAATAGGCTGTGTTTTCTGCCCTCTCTATCTCTTTATCCTCTGGGTGGTTATATACTTGGAAATTTAAATCAAACTCTGGGAGTTATTAACGAATCTACCATCTATCATCCTCGGAGCGAAGCGCAGGACAGGAGTCACCTTTGAGGCTGGGTCTGTGGGTGAGTCCGGTGGCGGGACGAGCAGCTGGAAGCGGAGACCGCTCACTCTGTCCGATCAGCACTTTTTTTTAGGTTTATTTATTTATGCATAGGCGGACTGCGGTACAGGCCAGAGGTGTGGGGGTGAGAGGATTGGCCAGAGACAGAGCGGGGAGCAGAACAGGCAGATGGACTGAAACACACTGCTGAGGCCAGCAGCAGGAGAGGCAGGAGAGGTCTGCTGCGCCAGGTGGGGCCCCTCCCCGGCCGGCAGCAGGGATCGAACTTGTGCTGCAGTGGCTGCGGTTTGCGTCATAGTGCGTCGCTTAACCCGCTGCGCCACCAGGGAGGGCCCCCATTCAGCACTTGTAAGCCCAGTGTCCCCGACCAGGAGGGTCTGATAATTCTCCTGAAACACATCTATGGAGCATCTGTCTGGTGTGTACAAGGGCACCTGCAGCTGACCGGGCGCAGATCCGTACTGCAGGAGCTCACTGTGTGATAGCCCATGAAAATGGACTGCCACTCCTCCAGGGGAAACTATAAAAAGCTTTTACACAGACCTATGGTTTCAAGCTCAACTCAGCCAGGACTTCATGATTAAAAACTTTACATTCAGTGGGTCCTTACCAAATTCCTTCCGGTGACTAACACTGCACCAGGATACTGCACAGGGTGCAGGCGGGACTCACACTTTCAAAACCTTTGTGATGTCTTTTTTATATATATAATTTTATTTATTTATGCACACAAGAGCTGGGGTACAGGCTAGAGGCGTGGGAGGTGAGAGGACTCACCAGAGACAGAGCAGGGAGCAGAACAGGCAGACTGACTGAAACACACTGCCGAGGGCAGCGGCGGGCGAGGCAGGAGAGGTCTGCTGCGCCCTGTGGGGCCCCTCCCTGGCAGGGGATCGAACTCGTGCTGCAGCAGCTGCGGAAGCCCCACAATGCTGTGTCAACCCCCTGTGCCACCAGGAGCCCCCTTGTGATGTCTTAAAGCAACGAACCACGGATGGACAGGCAGCGGGCCACAGTTGCCACAGTCGGTGTGGAGCAGGGCCACGCGGAGGGCGCTTTAAGGGGCGGTGTGCCATCCACAGAGGGAGAGGGGCTCCTGGCTAAGCCTGGAGGTGGCAGGCTGGCGAATCAGCAGGCCAGCCCGGCGGGTGCTCGCTGCAGCTCCGTGGCCACTGGGGTGGGTCACCACCTTGTGGTGGGCCCCACTGAGAAATCCAGGTCACCCTGAATGCGACTTCCTCCCCCTCTCAGCGTGCTCTGAGTGTCTCAAAGACAGAGCGGGAGGTAGCTGGGTGGGTTTCTTCAGGGAAACCTACAGAGCCTCACAGCCGGGGAGACACCCACACCTCGTATTTAATGCAGCGCCCTCACTCGCCCCTTCCACTGCGAGCGAACTAAGGCGGAGAGTTGCTGAGTCACATGGGGCGGGCAGTGCCCGGGCCCCCTTTCCCAGGGCTATCCCTAACCCAGGCTGCTGGCTGGGAACTGTGCCCCTGAGCACCTAATTCACAGTCGAGTCGAGAGGGTTTCCCCGTGAGGGGAAAAGAATAGGGTGTGGCAATGATACGGAGCCTTGAGAATCATCACAGAGAAAGACGGAAAACCTTGCCTAAGAATCAGAGGGTTTTGGTGCCTCAACACCGCCACCCTGTCCTCAGCATAGACTTTAGACTCAAACACCCTGGAAACTGAGCCTTCAGCAATTCCAAGGTGCCCACGCCCTGTACTGGGGAAGGTGTCAGGCTTTGGGCCCTGCCTGGAAGGAGCCTGGTGCCGGGCGGCTCCAGGCTGGTCGCTGCCTCGGCGCTCACAGGGATGATGTTCAGGGCACTGGGCGATGCCACCGGCTCAGGACAGTCCTCGCAGCAGGCCAGGCACGGAGAGGGGCTTCCCGCAGGTCTGCGCAGCAAAGGGACCCCAGTGCTTTGTGCTGCAGGCTGAGGATGGAGGGGTGTGACTCCCTCCGCGGAACAGAGCTGCACCCAAGTGCGCAGGAGAGGGAGGCTGCCCGTTTCCCTTACCTGTTTACAGCCAGAATCAGACAGGCGTCTTTAAAAGTCTCACGTCCCTTTATTTATAGCCAGGATAAAGGCACTTTTACTTATTCACTCACTGGACAAAATTCTCACTTGGTTGGAAAAGACACTAAGGATGTAGGTTCTTCCTAACAATAGTGTGAGTCTAAGAAGAGAAGTGGTCCACTGCATTGACTTACAGGGAATGTGCCTAGTACCGGGGCCTCCCTGGTGGGGCAAAAGATTAAGCACCACACTGTGAAGCATCCACAGCTACAGCAGCATGAGTTCGATCTCCGGCCAAGGAGCTGACCCACAGGGCACAGCAGACCTCTCCTCTCTCACCTGCTGCTCCCCTCAGCAGTGTACCTCAGTCGATCTGCCTGTTCTGCTCCCCACTCTGTCCCTGGTGATTCCTCGCACACACACCCCCCACACACATACCTCTGGTCTGTACCCCAGTTCTTGTATGCATAAATAAATAAATCTTAAAAAAAAAAAAAAGGAAAGAAATGTACCTAGCACTGAGCCTGGGAGATAGGAACTTTCTCTCTCTGAGGAGATCAAGTTTCTCTCAGACTGGAAAGACTTCACACGGGGATGTGTATGCACAATATACACATATATGTGTATGTATACACACGTGCATATACACACATATACACATATTTATTTCACCTTTATCTTTTTTTTAAGAATTTTTTAATCACCACTTACTCCTTGGGCCCTTTTTCCCTCTCCTTCTTAACCTCGGAAACCTCACTTCTGTCATCAGTATCTTATAGCTTGTAATTATTTTGTTTCGTCAGTTCATCTGCTTTGCCGCCTTATTTTACTCCTACATGTGAAATCATCCAATATTTGTCTTTATCTTTCTGACTTACTTCGCTCCACCTAATTCCCTCCAGTTCCTTCCAATTCGCTGTAATTGGTAACATTTCAGCTACCATTAGGAAGGTATTATTTTTTAAGTTGCTACGTCATAATATTTAATTATTATGAGTTAAGTATTATGAGTTAAGTATTAAGTATTTTTGAGGTGCTGGTATATTCTATTCCTGAATCTGGGTGTTATTTCCATGGTGTGTTTGTTGTGTGAGAATTCTTAGAGCTACATACTCATGCATGTATGTTATACTTTACTGTAGGTTATCATCCTTCTGTGTATACACATACCACATACATGTCTAGATGGACCTTAAGATATTTTAAAATGAAGCCAGTTATCTAAAACCTGGGCTTCTGTGAGAAAGTGATCTAATGATCTAACTTGACTCAAATACAGTCACTCAGCCCTATGTCTGCCATATTAATTGAAAGAGTCTGTGAAACTGGACGAAGATGGCTCGACACTCGCTCGTACCCTGACTCTGGAGCTGCAGCAGGCCCTGCTAACTCCCCTGTGGTGCCTCTGGCAGGGACTCTGGGCCCTCGGGGGCTGTAACCTCAGCCCCTGTCGCTCTCTGAGCCCTTGCCTCCTGAGTCCTGGCTCCTCCCCAATCTTGGCTGCTGTTTGCAACAAGGTCAGCTTTATCCATCCTGACCTGAGCAATTCGCAGGCCCTCCAGGCTGTGGAATGTGAATGGAGTCTCCAGCCAGCTCCTTAGCACCCTTTGCACTTGGGTGTGGGTGAGCCCCTGCAGGTCCCACCCTCTCCTACTTTCCTAAGAGGCCCGGTTCATTCACAAGTGCTTCAGCGGGGTTTTCTTTTTTTTTGACCAGCAGGAACCTTTATTGCGCCCCTGGGGGGGGGCAAAAGCTCCCCAATCCCCAGAGTGGGGGGTCAGAGAAGTCGTGCCCAGCATACAGGCCAGGGCTCTTTTGTATGCCCCTTCTCTGCCAGGCCTGAGTGGAAAAATACCTGTGAGTCACGTGTTTCCCTGTGGTCAGGGGGTTCAGCGGGGTTTTCTGAGTCGCCCCGCAGTGTCCTGCTGGAGCCCCTCCACCAATCCACATCTGACCCTCTCTGTGTGGTAGGGGCTGGATCCAGCTCCCTCTCCCCCACCCCCTGCTTGCCTGGATTCCAATTCCTTCTCGTCTTTAGCACATGCCCTAAACTTTAAATACGAGATGTCAACTGGACACCAGCACAGCGGCTTTCGTGCCTGACAGCCTCGGCTTCGGGCTCCCCAAGCTCCCACTCACGACGTGCCTCCTTGGCTGGGCCACTCAGTGCTGTTCTTTCCTCCTGCCCCTCCCTGGAGGCGCCTGCTGTTTGGCGTCTGAGTTATGACATCCTCTGTCTCCGAGCTCCGGGGAAGCTGCTGACTTCAGAAATGTGAAGGTCTGCCTGAGCTCCAGGAGGGAGGGAACCAGCATGGGGGCTGAGCGCCCAAGTCGGCAGCAGCAACACGTGCACACAGGAGAACACAGGTTGCCACACCTCTGGATGCAGGAGATGCAGACCCCCCGGGGAGGCAGCATGGGCGGGCTGCTGCCCAGCGGCTCTGCAGATCCCCAGATCCTCTCTTTGGGGCTTGGGGGGAGAAGGTGGAGTGCAATAGCACACAGCGATCTGCTTTTCTGCTTTTCTCTCTCCATCACTGTGAAAATGTCCCGTTATCTGGGTGGATCCCCGGGGCACTTCTTTATTTATCACTTCCCAAAGGACTGAAGGAAACTAACTCTCCATATGTCACTGGTCCCGTGGCTCCAGAACGCTCCTGGCAGACCCTGTGAGCATCATTTCTGGAACTATAGCTCAGAAGACACAATTCTCCAACGCCAGGGTCAGGTAGAAAACAGTGAGTAGGTTGTAGGATGTCAATAAATCTGCAAGGCTTCCAACATTATTTAGCCTCTCTGAGCCCATTTTCCCCTCGTCTGTGAATGGAGATAATGATGGTAGCCCTGCCGATCGCTGGTCAGGCCCAGCCAAGACAGAACAGAGCTCTTAGTGAAAGCCATAAATGAGGGTTTGATAGTTTGAGTAGCTTTTGGGAAACAGGAGGTTTGAGGAGGCAAGAATCTCTGGATAGCCAGGCGTCTCAAGGTCTGGCTTTGCAAACTGACCTGTGTCCTCTCTGTGCTAAAGCTCTCCTTGATTTTCTTTTTTAAAATAAATCTTTTTGTTTTTTAAAGATTTACTTATTTATGCATATAAGAACTGGGGTACAGGCCAGAGATGTGAGGGGTGAGAGGATTCACCAGAGAGAGTGGGGAGCAGAACAGGCAGATGGACTGAAACGCACTGCTGAGGGGAGCAGCGGGAGAGGCAGGAGAGGTCTGCTGAGCTATGTGGGTTCCCTCCCTGGGCTGGGATTGAACTCGCGCTGCTATGGCTGTGGATGCTTCACAGTGCAGTGCTCAACCTGATGCACCACCAGGTAGGCCCTCTCCTTGCTCTCCCAGGCTGCAGGGACAAGATACTGCTTGTTTTCTCCTCTCCATAGTTTCTATCTTCCTGGAAGAATCCTAGCCCTCTTACTTTCTGACACTTAGTTTCCATTATTGGAACCTTTTCTATTTGCATCTTAATGTAGAGTTCTCAAGTTCTACTCTGAACCTTTATTCCTTCTCACTCCCTCTGCATTCTGAGGGAGCTTGTGGGACTCTGGCTCCCTTAGTCCAACTGCCCATACACCTGTAGTCCAGGAAAGCTGCTTCTTCCTGACTCCAAGCCAGCACAGCGCCTATCTGTGTGTCAGTCACCCTCACCTCACCCAGCTGATGACATGGACGCCCCCACCAACTTGCTCTTCCTGTTGGTCTTCTGTTCGGAGTGGACGCCAGTGTCCACTCTTCTGCTCAGGACGGGTCTGACTGAAATGTCAGCTCCAGGAGGGCAACAGCACCAGCTGTCTCTTCTCACTGGGGAAATCCAGCACTTGGCAATTGTTAAAAAATATATCAAAGATTCACTACTGGGGCCTCCGTGGTGGCACAAAGGGTTTAGTTTTATTACTATGAAACTATCCACAGCCACCGCAGCATGAGTTCGATCCCCAGCCAGGGAGGTGACCCACAGGGCACAGCAGACCTCTCCTGTCTTGCCTGCTGCTCTCCTCAGCAGTGTGTTTCAGTCAATCTCCTTGTTCTGCTCCCCGCTCTGTCTCTGGTGAATCCGCTCACCCCTTGTACCTCTGGCCTGTACCCCAGCTCTTGTATGCATAAATAATAAATAAATCTTTAAAGAAAAAAAATTCATTCTCTCTCTCCTTTTGTCTCATTTCTTACTAAATAACAAAATTATCTGTGTTAGATAGAGTCAGCCTGGCAGGGTGCTGAACTCATAACCTTGAGTGTTTCCTGGGATTAAGACACTGTCAAGCAATTTATATATTCATGTCATAAACATGTGTATGTGTATACACATGCATATCTAAATATGTATATGTCCATAATCCTAAGATGTATAATTTTACGTTTTCTTTTAACAAATGAATTTGCTGGTTTTCCCTAAACTGTCTCTGATAGTAAATGGTAGAACTGCCTTGATATTCCGTTTCTAACTGAGCTACGGATACAAACTCATTTAGTCATTATAGCAAGCTTTTTGTGTCTGAGGACTATTTTCCCTCTCTGTAGATGGGGAAACTGAGGCAGGTGAGGGGGCAGGTAACCATGTGACAGGATTCCCACCCACACAGTCCAGTGGCAGAATCTGCACTTCACTGCCCTCAGAGGCCAGTGTCCACCTCACAGCCACTCTGCTCTTCCACCTCCATGTCCACCCAAGCGCACGCCCTTCTGGGCGACTCCCCGAGGGGTTGCTGGTGTGTCCTCTCCCCTGTATCAGTGCACACGGCACAATCCGTGGGCCAGGTTGACGGAGGGAAGCAATGAGCGAAAAAGAATGAATATCGGAAGGTCAACTTTGCCGTCACCTGCTTGGTGGACCTTCTTTCTCCAAGGGTTTTCTATTTGTTTTCTTTTTTTTTTTTTAGTTAAAGATTTATTTATTTATGCATACAAGAGTGGGGTACAGGCCAGAGATGTGGGGAGGTGAGAGAATCCACCAGACAGAGCAGGGGGCAGAACAGGCAGATGGACAGAAACACACTGCTGAGGGGAGCAGCGGGCAAGGCAGGAGAGGTCTGCTGCGCCATGTGGGTCCCCTCCCTGGCCGGCGGCAGGGATTGAACTCATGCTGCAGTGGCTGCGGTTTGCTTCATCGTGCGTTGCTTAACCCACTATGCCACCAGGGAGGGCCCACCAAGGGTTTTATTTTTTTCCTTGCCTAAAAGTCATTTTTTTCTCGCTGCTTAATGCTGTATGTAGCTCAAGATTGCTCTCCAAAGATGATTATTATTCCTTCAGGTCCTCTCATCCATGCTCATTTTTCCTTTAAACAGCTGATTGAAAAGGATTTGTTTCCTTTGCGCGGGTCATTTTTGTCTAGCAGCAAGGCCAAATGTTTTATCCCGTGGGGATGCAGCTTCATTTTTATAATGGAAGTCAATGGGAGTTAATAAAGGGAATGGAAAAAGCACATCGCTGCCAACTGCTTAAGTATGTATCTGTTCTACTCCGAGAGGCCCACCTGTCCGAGCCGCCTGCCTCCTGGGGGATCCTACCGGCAGCTGGCTGTGCTTTATGGGACCGTGGGACGTGACTGCTTGCACAAGGGGTCATGCTCATGGAAAACTGGGGTGCTCAGAAGTTATGCCCCAGACCCTCAATCTTTCTCTCAATCTCACCACAAAATTCTAGCTCTGTAAAGCTAGAATTCACTTTCTACTTTTTTTCTGTCCAAATGAGTTCACAGCCACTGCCTTGCTCTGCAGCTCATTTACATGACATGTTGAGGGACTTCAGCTTAGTTCTTTTGTAGGCAAAAGGCAAACTGGCTCTGAACATATCAGTTGTGCTGGAGCCTGACTTTCTGGAGCTGCAAGAGGGGTTCGAAGAGTTCTTTCGTGTCTCCCTGCTCCCACCCCGGCTCTGTAAAGAGCCGGTGGTAAAGGCACCTTCCTCTTCTGCTTACTGGGAAGATGAACTGGAACAGACTGTTCAAGCAGTGGCCCCTGGGCCTGACACAGGGAGGCTGCTCCGTGGGGGGTGATGATACTGACGGTGCTGATGGAGGTGATGAGGATGCTGTGATGTGCAAGATGGTCAACTCAGCGCTCCCCCCTCCATGTTTTTAAAGACACTCACAGCCCACTTGGGGAGCTAGCTGGGAAACTGCTTTGCCTTGTGTGAGAAAGGTAAAAATAACGGATCCATGCCTGGCAGAGGTCACCGGCAAAGACTTTCTAGAAGTGGCAATATCAACACAGGGACCTCAAAATGTGTAGATGTTGGAGAAGCAAGCAGAGACCGGAGAAGAGATGTTGTTGAAACAAAATCAAATCTGGCAATAACTGCTTCTGAAAAGCTGAGATATTTTCAAGTTGTCTTTGCTGCATGTTCTGCCATGAAAAATTGTGATTAGAATTTTACATCTATATAGCACATTTATTTTTAGAGGCTCCAGTGGTATTATTAAAAACTAAAACCTTCAATTTTAATGTTGGTCTGTCTTAAAAAATATGTGCACCTTATCTTCCAATGAGCTCTCTATCTCACTTAAGAGTTAGTGGAATGTTGGGACTAACTGTGAAAACTAAACTTTTTTGGATATTCAAAAATTTTGTAAAGTAAGTTTTAGGAAATCTTTCAAAAGTCAAGCTTGTTGAGAAAGCCCTGGTAACAGAAGAATACCAATTATGTTCAGAATTTCCAGGGAGTTAAAGAGAAAAACATTTCTGGAAAAAATGTGGAGATGAAGGGTGTGTTCAATATGTTGTCAGGATATCTTGGGACGTTGTCCTCTTTAGGGGCAAACAGCTGGGGCGGGGGAGGCCTATGGAGAATTGAGTCAGCTCACAGCGAGGGACACTTTCCAGAGCAGAGTGGTGGCCCTAAGGCTCCTGCCTGTGAGGACACGGCGCCCTCGCAGGCACCCTCTTAGAGGAGCTCTGCCCGTGTCCGGCCTCATTGTCAGAAAGCAGCAAACTCTGTTGGCTCTGGAGACACCAGCATCTCATGAGTATTTTTTTTAAAGATTGATTTATTTATGCACACAAGAGCTGAGGTCCAGGCCCGAGTCGTGGGAGGTGAGAGGAGTCACCAGACTCCTCCACAGAGTGGAGAGCAGAACAGGCAGATCAACCGAAATACACAGCTGAGGGGAGCAGCGGGCAAGGCAGCAGAGGTCTGCTGTGCCATATGGGTCCCCTCCCTGGCCGGGGATGGAACTCTGCAGTGCCGTAGATGCTTCACAGTGCTGTGCTCAACCCGCTGAGCCACCAGGGAGGCCCATCTCATGAGTTCTAACACCAATCATTGTGCAGAAGTACTTAATCCTAATGTTAACGTTGGTCTGTCTAAATAAATATGTGCACCTTTTCTTGCCGAGCTCTCTATCTCACTTAAGAGTTAGTGGGATGTTTAGACTACTGGGTCTACATTGTCTAAAGTAACCTCCCCCTCCCCTCCCCTCCCCTCACAGCTGCCCACACATGTTGGGGCTCATCCCCTCCTTTTCCTTAATGACAGTGCTTAGGTGGGTGGTGATTGTTTAATATCTCTTCCCTCCTTGTTCTGGAGCTTTGGGCATCCTTTAGTAAAGTGTTTGATGCATATAGATCCTTAAGGATGGATGACGGGATAGGGGATTGCTACAGTTGTTTCCCTGGTTAAGTTCTCCTTAACTTTCAGCTGCTTGCAGGTAGCAAACTCTAACTCATTTCTCAATTTTGTGAAAGCTTGTTTTATGGAAGTGGGCTGGGAAATGCATGCCTATCATAAGCACACTTTTCCCCATGGGATGAGGTTTCACGAACTGAACACATGAAACCACTCAGTAAACAGCACCCAGACCAAGAACTAGAGTGTCACCAGCATCCCAGATGCCCCCTTGTTGGCCTCCTCCAGACCCGCACGGCCCTCCCCCTACTCAAAAGCAATCTTTGTCTGGTAGCAAAGTTTAGTTTTTGTAGATTTTATGCAAACTCATTCAGCAAGCATTTTTTTGAGTGTTCACCAGGTATTGTTAAGAGACCTACCTCTATTGTCCGTATGGCTATAGAACAAGGGGTTGTGCAGCAGCCGCTAGTGTGCATACATGATAGTGTGCTTGTCTGTGTTGCACTCTCCACTTGGAATGTTTCCAGTTTAGAGCTGCGACAGACAGTCTCGTCCACAACTCTGGAGGTGCATGTGGCCACGGAACAGTTGGGCATGCGTCTCGGGGTGGCACTGCCAGGTTGTAGGGCCAGGACGTGTTCAGCTTACGGATTTTGCCAAAAAAGTTTTGCAAAATGTTTATTCCAATTGATTCTTCCAGTATTTGCAGCACATGAGGGTTTTCTTACTTCATATCCTTGCAAACACTCACTTTTTTATCTTTTAAGAGGGAGAAGGAACAAAATGGGTGGGAAGAGCACAAGGGACTGTGGTGATGGTGCACGGGTGAGCTGGGGATGGGAATTTCATGGGGATGAGAAATATACACTGTTCAAAAATGAAAAATAATGTAATACATATACTTAAAAAAATAAAAAAGGTTCGTGCTACCAAAAAATATAATAATAAATCTTATCACACTAACTTTCAGGTCCTCTTTCCAGGGATAGTCTCACACTCCATTACATACAATGTCTACTCCTAGCCTCTGGAGGGACTGGCTAAAGTCAAAACTCTTTAGCCACCGACTAAGACAAAGCAGCTTCGCAAATCCAACCACATGGGAAAATGTGGGGAGGGACAATGTGGCGTGGTGGGCTCTGTGGCTAAGGATGTGGAGCAAGCCCCGTATTCAATGCAAACTTTAAAGCTACTCACTTACTGAGACCAGACCTGATTGGTGGCCATGAGCTTGAAACGCCTATTTTCTAGGAAAATGTCCAAATTCCTTTGCTTGGTTTCAAAGACTTTTCTGGTGCCTGCCTTATTTTCCATTTGACTTGCTGAAGTCCTTCTTCCTTACATACCCTTTGCCTTTGCCAGAGTCAACTCTCTCACCTCTTCTGAATAGGTAGTGTGTGCTCGCACCTTCATGCCCTTGGACATTCTGTTCTCCCAGTCTGGGCACCCTTTCTCCTCTGCCTGCCGAGTACATTCAGAGCCCTGCTCAAATAACCCAGTGGAGCCGCCCTAATCCCAGTAGGAAGTGCTAATCCCATCCCACACTATTTCCCACAGAAACTTGTTCCTGACTCTATTACCTACTTATCACTTAGTTCTGAAATCATATGTTTACTTGCCTGCTTTCCAAGTTAGAACTTGAGCACTAGGATTTAAACCACCAGGGCTGTGTTTAAGTCATAATTCTAACCCAAGGACCTAGCACAGCATGGGATCTTATAGAGCCAGTGAATATCTGTTGAACGAATAAGTGAATGTGTGAGAGGGATGGGGATATAGTCCTGGATCTGAGTAGGTGAAAGTTCTGCTAGGAAAATGCCATTTATTATATCAGATGTTGACAAATGTGCTAAAAATATGAAGCACAAAACTGGTTGGTAGAACTGGGAAAGAGAGCATAGAGAATATGATCAAATTAAGAAGAGATTGTAGGAAAGAACGCTTGAATAGTAGAACTTTCTAGACTGGGTGGACAAGCAATAACAAGACTATTCCCAGACCTTATTATAGTGCCTGCATGTATAAAGTATTTTAATTCTCATAAGGATTCTAGAAGATTTAATCTTCATTTTATGGATAGCAAAACTGAGCATGGAGAGGCAAACTTTCTCAAGGATGCGCAGCTATGAAAACAAGATTTGAATCCCAAATGTCTTCTTTGTCTTAGAGTCTAAACCATCTTGGACATTACCGCTAAATAAGCAGCACTTCTTCTGATAACCCAGTAACACAGGCTAAACAAGCACTAACCTAATTCTCTAGGCAAGGTCAGCACACACAGCTTTTGTAACTTATCCATGAGCATATCTGGAATTCTTTCCACGATTCCAAAATGTAAGTGGGCTCTGAGGGGTGGGGAGAGGTAGTTCTGTCAAGAAATCTCAGGATTCCTTCACCATCTGACTCAGGTCCTGAGGCCAGACCAGAAACACATTGGGGGTCCTGGCTCCAAAGCTGGGACCCTCTTTTGAGTGTCCTCTTCCCTACAGGGGTCCTCTGCATTTCTCAGGGCTTGGCTACTGCAGAGGTGAGCCAAGTGAACCCAAAGTTGAGTCTATAAGAGGGCTCCTGGGAGTGGCTCAGGAGAAAAATCAAAACAATTCAAATCATTTTGTTGGAGGCACCCATGGGAGAGAGGAAGGTTGTGATATGTCTGGATGCCTATTTAGAATCTAGCAATGCCACGCGCACACAACACATACCCATTTGAAAAATTATGACATACAGCCATTCTTGCTTGAAGAAAAACAAGTTTGGAGTTGAGGAATTTGTCATCATCTGAAACTGATTTAGTAGTAACTCAGATGTTCTAACGAGAAAATCTGGCATAACCATGAGGGATGCCCAGCTCTGCTGTGTTTTTCATCACAGGCATCGTTTTCCTTGATTATTCGTGAGGTTTGAACATTTCCTCTTCTTTGTTGAATGGTGCTGGTTCATGCTTAACAAACTCTCTTTTGTTCAAACCCTTTTACATTTTGTCTAGTAGGATGCTGGCTTATGTTGAAGACTACCTCAAGAAGGATTCCATCGTGGAATATTATACACACAACAAAATGGCCTGAAAGGGAATTTTTAATGATATAAATCTATTACTTATGATGTTAATTAAAAAAGCAATAGAACTGAGTCATACGTGAAATGTCATCTTAGTTATGTAAAAGGAAAAAAAAAAGCAAAAAGGAAAAGACATCCTCTCTTCCAAAGAAGTAAAAGTTCTAGGAGAATATTATTGAGATATTAACATAGTTTTTTGGTTGTTGGAGTTATTGATGATCCTGTTTTTAAAACTTTATTATAGCATTAGTTATCAATTTATGCTCCTTTCAACTACACATCTTTACTTTGTTGCCCTGCAACCAGGGCGTTGAAATGCATTCCTTGGTCCACCCACACAGAGGTAAGATGTGTCAGTAGAGGGCGCTAGAGGGACACTGCGCCAGAAAGGCTTCAGTTCATCCTCTAAACAAGAGCTCTGGGCGCCTTGATTGTGGTTGTGGTGTGCTACAATACATCTGAAGGCTGTGATCTATGCTTTGAAGTCATAGAATGTGGTAAATCAATATTATTTCCATAACAACACAAAATAAGATACATTTCTTAAAGCAAAGTAAAGATTTGATCTTGTTCCCTTAGAAGGGGGTGACTGACAGACACCCAGTGACAGGCACCTGCAGGGGGTTTCAGCCACACCATCATCAGGGGTGCGCTGCTTTGCCATGGGCAACTTCCCCCAGCACCCAAAGGTGCTCAGCAAACTTCCCACCCAGTGCATAAAGGCAGTATCATTGCTAAACAGAGCTGGGGAGGGGGGGTTTGCTTTGGGGAGGACTAGTAATTTCCAGGTTTGCTCCTTCCCTGGGTTCTTTCTCAGTCCTGCAGCTAGTGGCTGCTTTGTGTAAAGCTAACTTGTACTCTTCAGAATTCTCTATGTTCTAGTAGATAACCCTATGTTCTAGTTCATCATTTTTTACATTAAATTTTTTTCATCTGAATACTATTTGTTTCAGTCTCCTTTTTGGAACTTAACTGACTGACACATTATATTTTTATTATTTCACATTTTCTACAATTCCCATCATAATCAATAAATGCTCATTTGCCTTTTATTATAATAACTGACCATTTACATATGGAAAATGCACACAGGCATATGTGTGTGTGTGTTATCTAATACAAAGCCTTTTTTATTGTATGAGGCAAAGTAGTCTTTTATGTAATAAATAATACATGGTGATAACTATTATTTTCATAAAACAGCTCAGTAAGAACTAATTGTGGTATAACACACTCATGGCGATAATGATAAACGATAGATTTCTTTTGGGGTACCAATTAGTCAGCTTTGGCCATGATTTCATTTACTTTGTTGAATTTGCAATTTTCTATCAGTTTGTATGTCCTGGGAGAATTAATATACCCTGAAGGTTGTTATCTGGGAGTTCTAAAGAGAGCACCAGTAAACCATCTGGATTCTGAGAAGTTTGGAAATTAAATTTTTTTTATTTTTCAAAGATTAATTATTTTATTTTTTCGTGTAGAAGAACTGGGGTCTAGGCCAGAGGTATTGGAGGTGAGAGGATCCACCAGAGACAGAGTGGGGAGCAGAACAGGCAGATGGACTGAAACACACTGCTGAGGGGAGCCAGGAGGGGTCTGCTGCCCCATGTGTGTCAGCTACCTGGCTGGGGATCAAACTCAGGCCGTAGCAGTGACAGCGCTGAGACTTAACCTCTAGGCCACCAGGGAGTTGTGGGAAATTAATATTGTTTCTTTGGTTATTGGTATGACATGGCATTGAGCCACTGATGGACCTACAACGTAGATCAGGCTGTGAAGGGTGTCGAGAAACTCAACTCAGATCCTGACTGATATTCCATGAGAGAGAACGCATTTTCAACTTTCTTCTCCTGTTAACACAAGACAGACTCTCCTCTCCTCTCTCTGGACCTCTCTGGAGCCCCTTCAAATCAATAATGTTTTACGACATCTCTGGGGAGCGGCCGTGCGTCATGTAAGGACGGGTTGAGCCTCAGGAGTCAGCAGTCCGACTGGAGAACAAGAAGTTACTGTGCATCCACCCAGAAAAGAGTCTCACTCAGATGCTTCTAGCTAGTTTCTCATTTAACTCCCAGCCAGTCAAGACAAGGATAGATTACGCTTACTCTTTGCAGAAGAGAAAGCACGTTTTCAAAGGTAAAGAGACTTGTCTGGGGTCATTCAGCTAGCAAATGGTAGAGAGGAGCTATTAACACAGGTCAATTGACTCCAAATCGTATAGTTTCTCTTAAGCCATCCTGTTGCAGACACTTGTAATTACCAAACAAATCACCTGCATATGTTTCTGAGGAATGGCCTGGAGAGTCAGAGGGACATGGGGTGAGCCAGGGGAGAGTTCATGCAAGAGCCAAAGCTGGGTCTCCCTGGTGGCGCAGTGGGTTCAGTGCCGCACTGTGAAGTATCTGTGGCATTGCAGCATGAGTTAGATCCCCGCTCAGGGAGGGGACCCACACAGCATGGCAGACCTCTCCTGCCTTGCCCGCTGCTCCCCTTAGCAGTGTGTTTCAGTCCATCTGCCTGTTCTGCTCCCAACTCTGTCTCTGGTAGATCCTCTCACTTCCCGCGACTCTGGTCTGTATGTACCTCAGCTCTTGTGTGCATGAATAAATAAATCTTTAAAAAAAAAAAAGAGCCAAAGCTGTTCCCTCCTCTGCCTTCCCAGTGTATGACTTTCTTGTTCTGCTAATTTGACAACTCGTCATGTGCTGATGTGCGTGCGACACTGCTAATGTTGAGGTCTTGGGCAGTCATTCGTACCTGCGTGTGTGAATTAATTATTCATGTCTCATCATTCCCCAGCGACATTATCAGCACCCATGGACTCGAGTGTAAGTCTTTGGAATCTAAATCTAATGTTCCTTCCATCTGAGTTCGCTCAGATGTAAACTCAGGTGGAAGGACCAGAGTCTAAAGTGAGTGGCTTCCTTGGAAATATCTCGGCTTCATTTCTGACCACAGGATATTGATAGGCCACTTTCCATGTGTACTGGGCTCAACTTTTTATGTTGAGACATGAGGCTATATTGGAGCTGGCCTTAATTCTGTGACTAATTTACTGTGTCATCTTGGGCAAGTGACTTTTCTTTTAGGGGCTTCCATTTCTGGATTTGCGAGGCATAGATTTGATGTTCATGGTCTATCAATTCTTTCCTGGTAGCAGCCTTGTATTTTTCTGGTGAGTTCTTGATCAAGGGATATGTGCAAATAGAACTGGGAGTCCCTCCCAACCCTCCAGCCAACTTCCTCTTGCAGGTTAGAAGGCTCGCATTGTCCATAAAGGACTGAAAGCAATCCTAACTCCAAAGAAAAGTCACCTTCTTTTCCAAGTCCAAACAATTTAGTGCACAAACCCACCCCCTGGTCCCCAGGGAGCAGATGGCACCCTCCCGCTGCCCTTTGCCTTACTCATAGGTCACGGGCTAGTGTGGGGATGGGCACTGTTGGGCTCTGTCTCACAAGTGAATGGGCTAGGGTCACAGAGAAGGCAAGTGTTACAGTCAATGCTGAGTTGCAAAGACAGAACCAAAGATTGACTTTAGATTCCGGATTCTTCATCCAGGATATTCTCCTCCAAGTCACATGATTTGAGAAGTGACCATCGCTGCTAATGACCATGGCCTTGCCAGGACATGCAGGGGGACACCTGGCCTAGAAGACATTCTGACTCTTTTAACAGAACCATCTAGAAATGGGTCTTGTTTTGCAATACTGAAAAGGCCCTAGAACATAGCATCAGTTCAAATGCTGCCAGTTCCATCGTTAGAAACCTTCAGGTAGTTACCTGGACTTTAGATGCAAAAGATCTGGGCTCAAGCCCCAAACCTGGCAGGCCTGCATCCCATAACCCTGGCAACCTCTGCAAAATGGAGCTACTATTATTTTGCCTAAAATGTTGGGACGACTGGACAGCTCATTTTCACTCATCTCTAGTTCACCGCCTGGCTGGCAATAACAAATGTTAGTTTTCTGTTTCTGATACCACAGTTGAGATGAGCTGCCAGCTTCGTCCAAGTGTTCAAGCAAGTGAAGGGTGAGGACCCCTCTTGCCCTGGGTTCAGAATGGGAGCAGGCCAGAGGGCCTTGGCACGGCCAGGTCCAAGCCTCTGGCGTTCTCTTGGTGTGTGGGTACCTGCTGTGCTGAGGCTGCAGAGTCTGCGAGCAGGCAGGGAGAACAAGGGGGGAGGCCAGCTGACAATTTTAGCTCTAGCATGGAATTTCCTGGTTTTGGGGGGTCTGGAGTCCAAAGCTTCTCTGGTGCTGGTGCTGCTTTGGCTGCCAGAACCAGGCGGTAGACACAGTTTATTTCCACCCGACCGCCCAGGGCGAGGCAGGAGTCCTCCTCCAGGGCCCAGAGCACTTGGTGCTGGCCAGGGCCTCCCGAGAAAGTTCCAGCAGCTCCTTCCTGTGCAAACGCTTGTGGGCTCAGCCAGGCCTGGGTGGAGAACGTTTGTTTCTGCCTGGGGAGGAGGAGGCAGGGCTCCCTGCCCCCGAGTCCAGAAATCTAGCTAAAGAAATTGTGACTTTCATGGACCTGGGTTGTACCCCCACGGAAAAGACCTCATGGTTCCTGAAATGCAAAGGAGTAGAATCCACAGTAGTCCGCCAAGAGGAAATACAAATATATTTTTAAGGCTCTATCAGACAGTGCAGAGAAGAAGAAAAAGCTGACCTGCCAGTCTTTGAGATGGACAGAAACCAGAACAGCTTAAGGGATCTCAGCAGCAGTAACTTATGGAAAGTCTCAAAAAGTGTCTCTAGACATGCTCATTTTCAGGGATTTATGACATTTTATACTGGGGAGAATAAATTCCTTCAACGAGAGAATCTGGGGGGAGTAATGAATGACCTTGAGTGCCAGACCCCTCAGTGAACTACGTGACTTGATTGTTGTTCTTCTGACAGTCAAACTGCAGGAATCAACTCAGCAATTAAACTCATAAATAATGGATGTCGAAACCCAGATAACACTGAATCCATTCACAGTTACCTCCACTTTTCAGGGGAGCAAATAACTGCTGCTTATCGTCGAGAATCTCTCCCTCCACTTCTTTCCTGGGGTCGACATTCAACAGCAGAAAACTGAGAGAAGCACTAACAAGTTGTTCGGTGAGCTTGGTAATGGGTGGTTTAAGGGCAGTGTTATACAGGGGGAGCTGACTACTTTGCTTCTTTGTTCTGTTTTTCTCCCTAGACTTCATTCAGTTTACTCCTCAGTGTTATCCCATCCACTCAGCAGATATGAAACCAGTTCAGTGTCTGAATTTCTCAGCCAGAAGGCTCATCAAGCTACTGCAGTACTCCTCACAGTCTAGCACTTTCACCCTAAAAGATGGTTCTGCCTCTTTCTAGAACTGGAAAATGTCCTCTTTGACACAGTTGTTCTTTCTACGATACAGCTGTGCACAGAGACATTTGTGTGGTGGCTGGGCATCTTCAAGGATGGTTATAAAAACTATTTGTAGCCAATATTTTACTGATAGAGAGCAGAGAACAATAGGACATAGAAGAAAAAGTGCACTGACAGCATCTTTCACTGAGTTGTCTTAGTAAATCATGCCCTCCACCCCACCCTATGTCAGCACGAAAATAAAAAAAAAAAGAAAATATCTCTTACCAGATCACAATCTTAAATTCATGCCAAATGCAACAATTAAGAATGGATGTTCTTAGGGCCTCCCTGGTGGGGAAATAGACTAAGCACTGAACTGTGAAGCATCCACAGCCACGGCAACACGAGTTCGATCCCCAGCCAGGAAAGGGACCCACATGGCACAGCAGACCTCTCCTGCCTCACGTGCTGCTCCCTCAGCAGTGTATTTCAGTAGATCTGCCTCTTCTGCTCCCCACTCTGCTTCTGGTGGATACTCTTATCCTCCCACACCTCTGGTTTGTACCCCTGTTCTTGTATGCTAAATAAATAAATCGTAAAAAAAAAAAAAAAAAAAAAGAATGGGTGCTTTTTAAGAGGCTAGTGTATGTGCTTTGAACTTGTCCTCAGCTGTGTGAGCCAGTTGGGTCCTCCCATACCACAGTCTGCAGGATTTTTCATTTTCAGTTTAGCCTGAGATTTGCTTCAAGAATTGCAAGACTATTAAAGACACATTGATAACATGAAAAAGAGACATTTGTGCAGGTTGCTAAGTTAAACAGAAAACATAAGGCCTTAGGCTGTGTCTAGTTCTGCACGATGCCAGGAGAGTAGATATTTCCAAATATAGACAGATTGTGCGACACTTTAAATTATGTTGAATTAAATAACACCCCCTCTGCAAAGCAGAGTTCAGACTTCCAGCAGTCCCAAACATCTGGATAAGTACACAGGTAAATCACCTAGGAAATAGCTAGACAGACAGATGGATACAGATGGAAGTGTATCAAGCGATGAAGTGTCCACAATTCAGCAGTAGGGGTAATAGTTCTACTGGGGTAATGCACTACATGTGATAGGAAATGGAAAGAAGATGGGCAGGCCAGTTCTAAGAATGCTGCAGAGGATGACTGTGTCCTGTAGAATACTGTAATTTGCCTGCGCCCTTGCAGCGACATTCATCTCCTTAGGGAGATCTAAAGACATTAACTAGAGGAAGACAGTGGTGGCTGCTTCAAGTGGTGCATGGTACGAGCCACTGCCCTTTTGTCAGCTCTGTGGGCCCTAATGCTCTTCTTTTATGTTATCTGAGCCCCGAGGCAATAGATCACAATCTTGAGGTCACCACTTCAAGAAGGTCCTGCTGGTGCTGTAAGATAGGAGGATTGGGAATAAGCTAAACCTTAAATCTCTAAGAACTTCAACATGGTTTAGGATGTCTTGGACGAAGGGGACACAAAACACCATCTTAGTGATCTGGGGAAGTACTGGCAAGTTTAATCCTTAATCCTATGTGGAAATACACCTCTAGGGAAATACGCCTACATATATGAGATCCAGTGCACATCTAATTGTTCCAGAGGAATAATTCAGGGAGGAGAAAGTGAAGCTTCCTTAAGCACAGAGAAAGGGAATAAACAATGCGAGTACCCCAACAGGCAGAGACATGGGGGAAATAACAACACAATGGTTCCTTCATAAGGGTCACATACATTTCTGCTATTAATTAACTAGAAATGTTGACCAAAAAGGTGGCAGTGAGAATAATGCTGCAGCCACATCCTTGGAAGTATGTGTAAGTGGTTGGTAAAGAAACATCTTCCCTGGTCACATGTGCAGACCAGAGAAAGCCCAGCAGGATGTCTTCGGAAGTTTGACAGTGCACCCTAACCATAGGGAACAATCAAAATAATTGTGAATGTTAAGTCAAGAGTATAGTGGAAAAGATGACTGGACATTTAACTTAAAAATAAAAGGAGTATGGCCTCCCTGGTGGTGCAGTGGGTTAAGCAAAGCATGATGAAACAAATCGCAGCCACTGTAGCACGAGTTCCATCCCTGCTGCCGGCCAGGGAGGGGACCCACATGGTGCAGCAGACCTCTCCTTCTGTGCCCGCTGCTCCCCTCAGCAGTGTACTTCTGTTGATCTGCCTGTTCTGCTCCCCGCTCTCTGTGGTGAGTCCTCTCACCCCACCCCCACACACCTCTGGCCTGTACCCCAGTGCTTATATGCAGAAATAAATAAATCTTAAAAAAAAAAGAAATAAAAGGAGTATACACAAAGTTGGGAGAAAAAGCAAAATTGTTGTTGACATGATTGAGGAACAGTAGAATTGAAGGGAATGAATGATAAGAAGAGAGTAAATCAGAAATAGAGCCATGGAGAGCAAGAGTGAGTAAGGTCTGTTTTTATGGAGAGCTCAGTGTCTGCGACTGGGTTACAAGCCTCATCCAATTAATTAGAAGTTGGGAGTTAAGGAAAGGGAAGGCTAGACTATGAGTAACAGTCACATAGGGCCCAGACGTTGGGTGTATTTTCATGCAGTGGAGTGTCTGGTTTTGGAGTGTTCAAGTGTGATGTTGTCATGGATGGGTCAAAGGCCAGGTCATCTGGCTAGAGATGGTAGAGAACCATCTTGGTTCTAGAGAACCATCTTGGTTCTTTGGCTCCAAGGGCTCACTGAGCACTTCAGTTCACACCCTTGCAGAGACTTGGGCTGGCACAGGAGAAGCTGCCTGTCCTGGTAGTAACGTTTTTCATTTCAGTTCATGTGGAGATGGGCTTTGCTCCATTCTACTTGCCATGGCGTGGGAGCACGCACTACTCCTTTTCTGCAGGGTCCTGTTGTATGTTTGTACTAAGAAGGAAGGGAGTTCTCCTGGTCCAGACTGAACAGAGCCCAGATCGCTCTAGGATCGCTTGGCCCGAACTCTGAAATGGTGAACCATGTACCTTCTTGTCTCGTTACGTCGTGATGTGTAGATGAGACAGATGAACCATAACTGTGGACCAGCAAGCCAGATGTCGGATAACTTGAAAGACTGAACAAAAGGGTCATTTTAGCAAAGCGAAGGGCTCACAAGGGGCAGGGGCATTGCTGCTCTGGCCTTAGCGATGCGTGTTTGTTAAGAGAGAGTCACAGTACTATGTCTTGGTCTTCATGAGAAGGAGTAAAATGATGGGCAGGACACTGGCTTTTTTTTTTTAAGATTTATTTATTTATGCATACAACAGCTGGGGCACAGGCCAGAGGTGGGGGGGGGGGGCGGTGAGAGGATTCACCAGAGACAGAGTAGGGAGCAGAAAAAACAGATCTACTGACATACACAGGGGGTGAGGCAGGAGAGGTCTGCTGCATTATGTGGGTCCCCTTCCAGGCTGGCAGCAAGGATTGAATTCATGCTGCAGTGGCTGCGTTTTGCTTCCTAGTGCGTTGCTTAATCCATTGTGCCACCAGGGAGGCCCCGACACTGACTTTTTAAGAAAGCAAGATTTGAGCCACGGAGGGCAAGCACCTTTTATATTTCAAATCTAATGGACCATGAGAGTTATATGAGGGATGTAAACAGGTAGATTATGTGGTAACTGACTAGCGCTGTCTGGCATGAACATGAAAACGAGCAGCCGCACACGTCTGTCTACACGGTTACAGCATCTCTGGGTCAGAGCAGCGTCTAGGTGCCATTGGATCTGGTAGCCATTCTGAAGAATTTTGATCATTCGGATTTTTTTTAAAAAAAGAAAAGACACTGATATGTCCTTGTGACCTACCAAGTTCTGACCATGGGGAAAATGTGCTAAGTGATCTTTTTTTCATAAGATGAGAGTAGATTTCTTCATTTTAAGAAAAATAAAAATCTATTGGGTGAGACTGGAAATAAGAAGTTGGGGACTGAGCAAGGAAAAGGAAAAAAGCAACAAAGGGTGGAATGACTGGAATGCTATAACCCTGCTGAAGATAATGGCTTGGAAACAAAGAAAACTGAGACCAAACTTGTCCTGGCTATGAACCCCCATTCAGTCACTTAGGGGTAGCAGTTAAGAGTGGGCAAGAAGGTCGGGGACCTTAGTATATGAGCGGGAGCTGCTGAAATATGGGGCAATGTGTCTTTTGTTTGTTTTAGTGTGGCGAATGCGTGGTTCTGGTGTGTTCAAGTATTAGCTCCTCTTGGACCAGGTGAGGTTGTGAATCTTCAGGGGATGTTTCGGGAGGCGGGGGGCCCTATGGCAGTAAGGCATGAACCTGGAACTCCAGGAGATATTATTGGAGACAGATTAAAATGAAAATCCTTGGCGATGTATAGGCACAGCAGCATTTTCTCGCGTTCAGGCTGCTAAAACAAATTACCACAGACTGGGTAGCATCTGTCGTTTCTAACAGAAATTTATCTCTCACAGTTCTGGAGACCGGAAGTCAAAAATCAGGGTGCCAACATAGTAGGGTGTTGGTGACCATCCGTTCAGGTGATCTGGCACACGATCCCACAGTAGAAGGGGTTGGGTGTTCTCTGGGGACACAGAGGCACTGATCCCATCCTCAACACCTACCTGATCATGTCTCACTTGTCACCTCTTTACCCTCCAAACACCACAGCCACCTACATATGAATTTTTCATCCAGGCCATAGTATATGCCTAGTAATTCTTTCCTGTGTGACAGATTCTGCATGGAAGACATGAAAACTTCTAATTCCCATCCAAAAAAATACCCTAATTTGTTTTTGTTGTGCTTAAATGGAAAGGCTCATTTGCTGATAGGGGCGCTTGGGTCACCCCAGATGCCTGAGGGCCCCTAAGAGGTGACCCAAGACTTCCGTATTGGGTAGAGTTTTTCACTTCTCACCCGGAAGTAGGGTGTTCTATCCCCGCCCTGAGAATCAGTTTAAAGAACTTTGTTTTTTTCGCCCCTGTCTCCTCACTTGCTCAGCATCGGTTCCTGGAAGGAGCAGAGAGAGGCCCGAGGGTCGGAGGAGGTGGCCCGGTGGCCCCAGCACCCTCGGCCCCCACTAAGAGTACCCACCGCGTTGATTTCAGAGCGTTTCTGTGGGTTAATGAAGATGTAAACTCCAGTCTCAGCCACACTATGTAAAAGAACTGCTTATTGCCTGTTCCATCTCACTGACTTTTATGGTGCTACTTAAACCAAAATGGTGAACTATTACACTTCATAGCCTGCAAATAAAAGCGGGATGTTAGGAAGTAGGGGCCGTAACCCCTGATGGGGCTGGAACGGCTTGTAATCTCCTGACGACTTTGTTCGGCTCCCCAGGGCCGGGCCCCGGGCAGAGTGTCAGAGCCAGACAGTGAATCTGGGGTCTCCGTGCACTGGGGAGCGTGCACCCTTTAGTGATGCCGGGGCCCCTCAAGCAGCGATAAATCAAAGGTGGTTGCCAGAGCAGCTAGGTGGGGAAGGCCGAAGGCTTGGTCACCCCTGGGGATGCATATGCGCTCCTGTTTTCCAGGCCCTGAGGGAGGGACCCCCAACCTGAGCCCATCACGCTCAACTGTGACCCAGGAATGTGCGGTGTCCTGTGGCAGCAGCCCCGGGCTCTTCAGGGCCTCAGCCCGGCAGTCCCCGCATCAGGGATGGCGTGACCCGCCCCGCCTCTGACAATAGTGGGCCCTTCCGTGATGTCACTTACTTAAACATGTTTAAAAAATATATTGTTTAAGTGAAAGCCGCATTATGAACATAAAGCAAAAATTCAAACAGTTTCCTTCTTAGTTTGGGTCCTCCCCAGGACCAATGCTGAGATGCAATTCACATGCAGGAAGTTTGTTTGGGAGATGGTTCCAGGAAGCGTGTGAGGAAGTGGGAGATGAGCTAGGGAAGGATCTTGTGATCAGTCCCCAAGGGGGGAGGGGAAGAGGGAGAGGGTGGGAGGGAGGGAGGGAGGGGGAAAGAGACAGAGAGAGACAGAGAGAACACTTGAGGTGGGAAGCCAAAATCTCTGTCTGTCTCTCTGTCTACCCACCTATCATTCACCCATTCATCTACCATCTCTCCACTTACATAGTCCTACAACTTTCTTTCAGAAGAGATACATAAGCACCTAGCTCCCTCTTTATGTCATCTTCATGCTATTCCACAGAAAGGCTATACCATGATATTTTTATGGTCTACTTGAACAACTAAAGTCACTTCATAAACTGTATAGTAAACGATGACTTGGCAGGTTGATCTTTGCAGATGTAGCCACCACCTGGCAGTTCAGAACTCAGTTGTTACTGTTCACTAGGTTGAGCCACTCTCCTCCCTTATGTGCTGTGTGACCCAGGATAAGCCACAGACTTCCCTGAGCTTTTTAGTCTTATCTGCAGGACACAGATGCAAAAAAGCACCTGCCTGAAAGGTGTGTGCAAAAGGCTCACTTGTGAAAAAGCTCAGCATTTGGGAATTTCTCAGTAACTGTCAGCTGTTTGCATTCTACAGACAGTCCTTAACTGATGATGGTGACACCTGTGGTTATTTCATTTCACAATGGTCCACACCATCATTTTCAGTAGAAACCTGTATCTTGAATTTTGAATGTTGATGGTTTCGGGGCCCAGCGATGGGCAGTGTGGGCTCTTTCAGGATACGGGGGGCCGCAGGGAGCCATGGCCCTGGCCAGCCACACGGTCACGAGGTAAACAACCCATACGCTACAGCATCAGTAAGTTACACGAGGTGTCCAACACCTCATTATAAAACAGGCTTTGTGATTTTGCATAAGCGTATACTAATGTAAGTGTTCTGCGCTTACATTTTAGGTAGGCTGGGGCTAAGCTTCGATGTTTAGGTAGATTAAATGCTATTTGACTTGAGATATTTTCAGTTTAGCATGGGTTGATTGAGACATAATCCTACCCTAATCTGAAAACTGTATCCCCCAAACAGAAAATAAACAAAACCCTCGCCCCATCCTCTGTCAGACCATGTGTGTTCCAATAGTGAAAGGAACTAGTCATCAAAACCACATTAGCCGTGCTTGAGTTTTAAGAAGCACTTGACTATATGTTTTTTACATTATCTAAGCACTGATTGTGTGCAAGCAACAGAACCAATGCCTCTCAATGTATTTTACAGTTAAATCATGCAGACTTGATGGCTGCTTCCATTCCTTCTCTCTCTGTACTTGCCATGCTCCTTGAATTGACAGGTGGAGTTTGCTTCCCACCCTCTTGGACCTGGATTGACTTTTCAACCTTCTTGAACCACAGAATGTGACAAAAGCAACTTTCTGGGACTTCATGGACCACAAGCATCCTTAGAGCTTCCATCTGAATCCTTTAGATCCTTACGGGGGGCAGTGGGGGAACCCACACACCTGATGGGAAGTCTGTCTCTAAGGAAGTGAGCTGGTGTCGGTACTGGGGAGAGAGACAGTCAGCCAGCCAGCTCTCAGCTAGTTCAACCATCCTCGGGATCCCAGGCCAAGCACCAGGCCTCTAGCTAAAGAAATCTCCAAATACCTCTAGACCCAGTTGCGTCTGAATGCTGCTACTTCCAGAGACCCTAGGTAAGCTCTGCAGAGGGATTCACACACCAGAACCATGCCAGGTAATGACCAAGTTTAGGAACAGTTGGTTACCGAGCAATAGATGACTGGAATCAGCACAGAGACTAGCATGCAAAACAGGGGCACCCAGGTGCTGCTTTCCTCATCATCACACTCATTTTTCAATCTCATTTCATCCCCCAATTATGCAGCCGTTTTTGATGCAATCTAGAGAATAACTATCTTCCATGATCTCAATTAGTAATTTTACAAAATAATTGGAAGGTGCTACTCCCAAATGTTAATGCAAACATCAAATTCCAGCACCACTTTTTGGCTAGAAGAATTTTATACAGGTGAAGTGATGTGATGCTGTGAGCGTTCTTATAATTATTACATTTATATTGTTTTCAGCAACGATCTTGTAACAGAGATGTTTTCAAACATTTGTTCTTCGAAACATTTTCTCCCAGCACATTTTCAGTCACCAAATAGATCCTTTGCTGCTCATTTTTAAAATGTCACCTTCCTTTTGAAGAGATTATATTTATTATTATTATTATTGGCATCGTTGTTATTATTTCATTTTCAGGCAAGTGTCATTATACCTGGAGGCACTGCAGCTGCAGAAGAGAATCTTCGGTAAACTTGGAGCCCTTGTCATTTTATAAAAGAAAAAGAAATAACCTTATCTCTAGCAGCGCCTTTAAGTCCTTTGCTATAGGATACAAATTATTTTTGTCACTCTGCTTTCATGATAAATTAGCTAAACATTCTTTTGAATTTTAACGATCTTTTGTCTTATAAAATTAGGCAGATAGGTGACAAACTGTAAGCATTTTCGCATGCCTATGACCTCAATATTTTCCCCTAGATAGTCTATGAATATCACGTGTGAGGCTATCATTATAACCTTTTCCTGTAAGTTGATAAAAGATGCCAATCACTAGGTCCACTTATAGTTATTGCATTAAAAAATATTGGTTTCATAGTGATATCATTTACTGCTGAATTTTTCCCCCGATGGTATGTTCATTAGTGTTTAAAAAAAAAAAAGGTCCCTTCTGTCTTTCATGTGGCAAATTCCACAAGGAAAGAAATGTTAGGACGTGTGTGCTTTCACCCAGCTGTACAGCAGTCCTCATGCTCTGAGTAATTTCTTTCAACATTTGACTCTTGGACTCTTTAGCGAGGTTTTCTCTGAATCTTCTAACACAATCTGCTGACAAAGGATTACGTTTTTTATTTGTTGCCATATTGTTTTCTGTATACTATTTCAGCTGTTTTTTCATCTTGGGAAGAGTATTTTCTTCAATGACTGTTTTAATTTTTGGGCTTTCTTAATAAGCAGTAAAGCCCCAAATACGTTTTTAGAAACTAGAGTTTAGTGGGCCTCCCTGGTGGTGCAAGGAGTTAAGGCACAGCTCTGTGAACCTATCGGCAGCCACTGCAGCACGAGTTCGATCCCTGCCGCCGGCCAGGGAGGGGACCCACATGGCGCAGCAGACCTCTCCTGCCTCGCCTGCTGCTCCCCTCAGCAGTGTACTTCTGTTGATCTGCTTGTTCTGCTCCCCACTATGTCTCTGGTGACTCCTCTCACGCCCCCTTGTCTCTGGCCTGTACCCCAGCTCTTGTGTGCATACATAAATAATCTTTCAAAGAAAAAGACAGAGGAATGATATTCATTGAATACACATTAAAAAAAAAGTTGGACAGGTACTTTGGGGTCAACAGAGAAAAGAGTGTGCTGTAGAGGGCCCCGGAAGTTCCTGATTCTGTGATGGACCTTATATTTGATAACGAAATTACGGTCATCCTAAAAGAATGTCCTGAAATGATGAGAACTGCATAGGTAAAATTCATTCAGATCTTTGTTCACTTTGGGAGTCTAAGAAGTAAGCCCATGAGATAAGGGATGCAAGTGTCTTTACTGAGGGTTCTGTGGCATGATAAAGTCGAACTAGCTACACTTACACAGAAAGAGCTTTAAAATTCTGATTCCTTAGCTAGCATTTTCAGTATTTCCTGGACTCAATGCAGTTTCTCTTATGAATTTTCCCTTTTCTGAATATTCTTCAAGAAATACTTACTTTGGATGCTCCTTTTGCCTGGAAGGAACCTCCTTACAAGCACACTTGGCCCTCGGCCACCTCTCCCCTGGCTTCTCCTTCTGTTTCAGCGCATGCCCTGCTGTCCTTCGGGAGAGCGGGGGTGGGGGCATGGATGGAGGGACCATGCCAGAATTCTCCTTAATGAGCAGGGGGAGGGAGAGAGGCTGGGGACCTCTTGTGTTATTTTCCTTCCCTTACAACACACAACACACGTGATTGAAGGTCATAACCTTGATCCTTTTCAAGAATGAGCCTGTGATTTAAGTAGCTGTGGGAGGACCAGGGTGAAGAGGGGTGTGAGAATAGCAGCCTTGGATGTAGGAGCAGAACCAATGATTTCATCTAAAAATTCCATCAGTTAGGTCTTTGGGGCTTGAAAGTAATGCTTGACAAATGAATATGACCCAAACACATTCTCATTCTCTCTCACTCCTCTGTCTCTCCCTCATGGAGGAAAAATATCACAGGCGGCTACAAAGAGCTCCCAAACAATACATTATAATACCATGAGTTGTGCATGTGACTGTCCCCATTCTGTGCCACTAACTTAACTCTCTGTGGCTGTGCTTTGTTCATCTTTCTATTCCTGGTCCCTAAACATGTAGATTCCTCCCTTGCACAGTTCTTTACTATCAAATTTTTCTGGAATTTTAAAATAAATACAGAAATGTATAACGTTTTCTGTTTTCTATTGTTTGCCACAAGATTGAGAGAAGAAACAAAGAGAGATAGTTGAGTGTTCTCTCCCAAAGCAAAGCTGATTCTACATGGGCTCCTTCTTCCTGGACTCCCTACACCTCCCTCACACATCTCTGTTGCTCTGTTAAAATCAGGTCTCAGGAGCACCAACCTGGCGGCTCCACCCGGCTGACATAAGTCAGAAGGAACAACCTCTCACATCCTAACAGCCCAGCCCCTTTCCTACATACCTCTCCCCTCACCATGTCCGTCCATGCAGTCCCATCTATCCAGCTATCCTTACTGTTTTTAAACCCAATGAGCATTTTCATCTACTAGGTGGAATTATACTTTTGCCAAGCTTGCTTCTTATTTCTGATCCACAGTCCCTCCCTTCCTCCTCTCTCTTCATTTCTTTTCAGGTTAATTTATCTGATTATATGCAACGTGCTGCAGCCATGTTAAGACACCAACTGAGCTTCCACTTGGAGGCTTGGAGGAAAGATTACCATTAAAACGTGACTTCCATCCACTCAGCTGAAATTACTATTGATTGCCAAAGAAAAATATTTGTGCTGTGAAGCTGGGAGCTATGATGTTGAACCATATTAACATAATGTTAGCATAGCTACGGGTGTTTAGTAGCACGCAATCAGATTTGAAATGAACGTTGATTATAGATGGAGATTAATGTTCACATATTCATAGGAACACAATGAGAAGAGCAATTTCCTTTCTACTACAGATCAATGGTTTCCCCATTCAATTATACAGCTGTAATAATTGCATTATGCTGAAATATTTCTTAATGGCTAATTTCTTTCCTTTTGTGTGTGTGTGTATGAGATCTTTTGTCAGTGATAGCTTCTGCAGCCCGGGGACAGCATAAGATGTTTTAATCACTGGTGTCGTTTTGCGAGCTCTGACCAAGCCAGTAATTTCCCCCCCCCCCTTTCCCCTTCTTTGCTATCCTCTCTTATTATCACTCAGAATCACTTCCTGGATGATTGAAATGTAGGGACTTGCCTCAAGTCTTTTCTTTCCTTGTTTAGAGAGAGAGGACAGAACTAGAAACCAGCAGGGTCAAGGGTCGAGAGATCATTTATGCACATTTGCTGGGTGAAGAACATTATGCATAAGATGCCCTTCCCTCTGAAAATCTTGTTCTGTATTACCTGTCGTCCATCCGTCCGTCCGTCCGTCCGTCTATCTATCTATTCTTTCTTTATTAAATTTGGAGCCACTCATTGATTAAAAAGAAAACAGAAAACCTAGTATCTTCTTCCATATGAAAAGCAGATCCCTGAGGTCTGATGAAACACTGGTGCTCGTATTATAAAGATAAAATGTGAATAAGATGTGAACTCAACTTTGGTTCTAAAGATAATGATGTAGCGATGCACCCACTTCCCTGGACATAGCTCAGAGTCTGGCTGGTGTGTGATATCCCGGGCTCATGCCCTTCTTGGCTGTCCTTCTGTGACGGCTGGGCTTCTTCTGGTCTGGCTTCTCGCACCTTTGGATATCAAGTCTTGCTCAGTGAAGTTGAACAGCCTGGCATGGGGGAAAGCAAGCTGAATGAAAAGCTTGCGCACTAACAGAGGATCCGGGCTACTTTCCACTTGTGTCATGGACACCTCATGGCCCCACTTTTTCCCAACTGGAAAATAGAAAATATAATGCCTAACTCTCAAGGTCATGGTGAAGAAGACATGGAGTTGAACTTAAGCTGGAGTGGATAAAGCAATGCTGCTGGTGGCTGGCACCACATCATCCCTCAGCTCGCCTGGGGTTTCTGTAAAGGGCTGATCACAAATATTGCAGGCTTAGTGAATCATGTTACATCGGTTGCAACCCTTCAATTCTGTTTTGCAAAAGCAGCCACAGATGCTACGTAATGAATGGGTGCGGCTGTGTTCCAATAAAACTTTATTCACACTAACAAGGGGTGAGTGGGCTTTGGCTTGAGGACCACAGTTAACCAGTGTCACTCCCCAAAACCTAGCAATCTTTATAAAGTCATTACTTTATAGCATAATTTTAAAATAAAGTATCCTTTGTATACCTTCATATAGTACAGATTATCTATGACATTCTATATTGTAATGATAGAATGCAATAGAGTAGAATAAGATCGGGTAAGTAGCCTAATATGTAATATTCCAGGCTGTTACTGAACACAGGCATATTTTGGTCTACATCATGCAGGAGCTGTAAGTCACTTAAGAGTTAAAACATTGACCCCAGGTTATTTAGAAAGGCAATTTTCTATAGATTTGCACAGAAGTATGGAATTTGACCTAAGGCTTAATTTTCTGAAGGCGGAAGCACATGGCTTGACCGTCAGCGCGAAGGAGGCAGGGAGCAGTGAGTCTGACAACTCAGGTCGGAGGTTACGTCTGGAAAGGCCCAGGTAAATTCAAGACTTTATTACAAATGAAAAGTAAATTGCCTTTCTAATGGTGCGTCTTCCTCTCACAGGCAGGCGAGAATTCGTGGAGCTTCCTCGTGAGGCGTAGGAAACGCTTAGAAAAGAGAGTGCTTGGAAGATAATTTTTGGTTAAATGTTGCACTAGGAAATAGGTGTGATTTGGGATTCTGTGATTTCCTTTTGTGCTCTTCCCATCCAACCCTCTCTGCTTCGATTTAGCGCCACATCTCTTCCACAGGACTGGCAGCTGGTGACAACAGTTTGGCTCTGAGTGTTTGTAGCGATGTTGGTGCAGAAGAGCTGAGCCTGATGCGGGTGCGTAGCTCAGCCCCAGAGCGCGAGAAACACCGCGCTCTTCATTGCTTCCCAATCATGTAGTGAAAAAATCTACTTTTCTTCAGGGATGGCCTAGCAGCAGAGGAGAAATGGATTTCACAGAAACGTTTCTAGGCGGTGGGCTGAGGAAGGTGGGTCAGGAGACCTCGTCTTTGGGAATGGCTTTTGAAGTGGAAATGCTCGAGTCTCTCCCCAACTCAAAGGGAACCCTTTTGACCTGAAAATAAAGTCCCTATTCTTCTTCTTATTAAATGAGATAATAAATCTGAGGCTCTCAATCTGGTTCCTGAGAATTTATAGGCACTGAATAATGATGAAAAGATAATTGTATTATAACTTTCATCACAAGGATTATAACTTTATATGATTATATACATTGTATCATATAATTATGCATACAGTTGTACATAATTGCCTATAGTATAATTTTCATCTTTATTACATACAGTCACATATGAATTTCATTTATCATTATCATTTTTATTATTTTATTTACAAGTTTTGCTCCTGTCTATGTTCTGGTCCTCGTAGCCCATTATCAGGAAGTGTCTTCACAGTCACCTGCTCCTGTCCGACCCTGCACTCAGGTCTTCCGGAGTGCTTCTCTCTGTCTTTGTTCTCAGAATCTGTGACTCCCATCTGTCTCCTTTTATTTTGGAGCAACCCACAGACACCTGACCTCACAAAAGATGTTCTTTTTCTCATCATCCAAGAGCCCTTTTTTTCTGGATGTGAATGTCTAGGTTGGGCTAGTTTCCCCAGATTCTTTCTGAAGGGCTCGAGGGATTCTCTGGAGTGTGGGTGCCAGCTTCGCACTCTGTGCAATGGAGGTAGCATTTCCCCTTGGGTTCACCTTGTGTGGGGGCCACTGTCATGGTGCCCTTTGAGGGTGCAGGGGAGAAGCAGTGGTCACAGCCCAAGTCCCCAGTCCTGCTGACCCAGTCCAGCCCTCTGGATTTCATTTTAAAAACATTTTACTCTCCAAAGTCTTAAACGTGAAGCAAACACAGGCCAGGTCCTTTGTCGCCTCACCGAACCATGTTCATTGCATGCACAAAGTATGATGTGTGATTTCAGTACCTTTGTCTGTATGATTCAAACCGTAGATTAAGACCGACTTTAACTGCAAGGCAAAGCCAACGAGCTCACTGCCTGTGCTGCAGCAGGCCTCGAGCAAGGGACTACTGTTATTGTCACTGTCACACTGTGCGGGGGTGGGGCGGCGGGAGAGGTAGACTCTCTTTTCCCAGGTTGTTCCGCCCGAGTAGGGGTGATGGTGTGCCCCAGTAAATAACACAGTCACAAGAGGAATGTTCAGCGAACATGGACAAGAGACCAGCAAGTTGGAAGCCGAGGCCAAAGGTCATTGACTAGGTGGGCTGTGCGATTTGGGGTGTCAGTTGAAGTAACGCCCAGAAGGCACCTGTCACATGAAGGTTGACCAGCGTTCGGCAGACCGCATCAGTTTTCCTCCCCATTTTCAAACTGAGGTTTATTTTTCCAAAATGCACTGACTGTTGCTCTCCTGTCCCTGCAGGACTCCCCCGAGTCATCAGCGGTGCCCTTTGCACCACCTCTTTAGAAGAGTCACTTGTCCACCTCTGGCAGGTGTCACCCGGCAAAGGTGCTGACGCGTCCTGTCTCGGGTCCACCGGCAGTGCTGGAGGAGCGCAGCGGGCATCACACTATATCCCAGAGGGCTGCTCCGAGCAGGCACGGTGCCAGCAAGTCTTGGCTGGTGCCCTGTGCAAACGTCCTGCTTCTGCAGCGTGAGAGGACGTCCCCGTGCCCAAGCCACATTAGCAAGCATTAAGCATGCCCTGCCGTTCGCCGAGCACCACGCCGGCACCGTCTTTCAGGTGAGTCCCTGTACATGTTGGCATCCACTCTCCGGTGGAGCTGCTGTTAGTCCTATTAGATTGTGGGTAAATTCCATTTGAATGCTTTATACGGTGGGACCCACGCTACGTGCCAGGCATCACGGGAAGCAGCCACCCATGTTGGGACGGAAGTCAGTAACTCAGCAGTTGTCTAAGAGGACCCGCCATCCATCAGGTATTCTTCTAAGATGTGGGACAAATAGGTGCAGAGAGGGAACCCCATCTGGCGATGGCAGGAAAGGACTGGGGAAAGTATTTAAAGAAGAGTGATTCCTTGACGACATTCCCTTTTTTTCCCCTGAAGTATTTTCATTAATCCAGCTTTGGGTGTATGTTCGTTTAAACAAGATCCACCTACATCATATTGTAAAAACTGCTAGCCTACTTGCGGCTTCTGAAATTCCTCTGGAGGCGCTCAGGTCTCTAAGGTGCCTTGCCGAGTTTCTGGCTCACAACCCACATTGAACGGATGCCAGCTGCTTCCCCTGCTCTGGATGAGAAGTCTGATCCCGACCCACCTCTGCCCCAGGGAACTCAGGCCCTTTGGGGCATGTCATGGCTTCGGTTGTGCCTTGGGAAGCAGAGGAGAGCAGGGCGTGGACAGGGCCCAGCGCTCACCCAAAACCTCTGAAATCAAAGATCATGTGATTTTACTTCGGTTGCTTTACCCTCCACTAAATTTAATCTCTTCCAGGCTGGTATTTTCCAAAAACAGCAAACATGCCCCATTTTCAAGAAGTGCTTATATAGTCTCTGCACTCACTAATGAGTTTCTCAGATGGGTGAAGCCATATTCTGCGGGCACAAGAGGTAAAGAAACCAAACAAAGAGCCGGACCTGTCCCTTCTCTCTTAGACTTTGAATGTTTTGGTTTCCACCTTGGCAGCCACGAGGGAAATCCTAGCCTTGGCCTAGAAACCACGCTCTTGGTGAACAGAGAAGGAAAATCTTTAAACTGAAGGTATGTAAAATCGTAGCCTTTCATTTCTTTTCTGTGTTGGGGAGAATGACAGGGTTTGTGGGCCTAAGTTTCATCACAACTGATAAAGCCAGCACTAGCTCAATCCCTGGCATTCACTCCCCCCTTAAAAGTCTAAGTCATAACAATCAACTCAAATGACCTTCGAAACAATGATAATCCAGAAGACAACTGCATTTTGTATTGGGGGGAAAAAGTGTAAATGGGAAAAATGAATTAATTAAACACTACAATGCTGACAAATAATTCTCCAGTCAGTTATTAGGTGAAATTAATTTCAATTCAATGGCAGTGTCTTAAATTCTAGCTCAATCTCTTCACACTGTAAGTTATTGAAGACCTCTCCCACGGCCCTATAGGTGTGGGAAATGCACGTTTTCGCAACCTCAACACTAGTGACATTTGAGGGCCAGTTAACTCTTTGATGTGGGGACTGTGCTGTGCATTGGAGGGTATTAGCATCTCCTTGGCCCTACCCATTAGCTGCCAGTAGAAATCCCCTATGCCTTACTTGTGACAACACAAAATGTCCCCAGATGCTATCTGGAGGGAGGGGGAAGCAAAATCACCCAAGACTGAGAACCACTGACCACTTGATTTAACATCATTCAAAATAGTCCAGTCAAAACAAGTGGTCCATACCTCGAGGAGACTTGGGAGAATGGAGCCATTATTAAATTGACTACAGAACCTATGGCATGTTAACCAACTGCCCACTCTAAAAGTGCAGTTTATTGTAGTCTTTTAAAAGTCTCCTAAGTCAGAAGGCAAAAGAAAAATACCAGATGGCTCCTCCCCTAGGAGGAATATAAGAGAACCAAATAAGGATCAAGGAAAGGAATAAGAACAACAACAATAATAATAATAACGACAAGAAAGACACAAAAACCAAAAATGAAAAGACAAGGGCAAATTGGGGACACTTGGTGGGGAGGGAAGAGGGGAAGGGTTGAGGGCAGATGGGAGCACGGGGGACTGAGGTGATGGTGCACTGGTGTTACCGTGATGAGGAATACATGCGGATTACAATTGATGTCAAATATATATAAATTAAAAAAATAAAAATAAAATAAATTGCATTTCAAAATGTTGGATTTGGCAAAATCTAAAATAAAATTAAAAAAGTCTCCTCCAGAAATGCAAATTAAAACCACAGTGAGGTACCACCTTACACAGGTAAGAATGGCACATATATTAAAAAAAACAACAACAACAAATGCTGGCGAGGATGTGGAGAAAAAGGAACCCTAGTACACTGCTGGTGGGAATGCAAGTGAACCCAACCACTATGGAAGGCTGTATGGAGATTCCTCAGTCTACTAGGGATGGAATTACCTTTCGATCTGGCAATCCCACTCCCAGGCATCTACCGAAAGGACACAAAAACACCGATCCAAAAGAGCACCTGCACCCCTAAGTTTATTGCAGCACTATTTATAATTGGTAAAACCTGGAAACAACCCAAATGCCCAAGTAGATGACTGGATCAAGAAGATGTGGTACATATACATAATGGGATATTATTCAGCAATCAAAAATGATAAACTAGGGCCAGTTATAAAAACATGGATGGAGCTAGAAGGAATCATACTTAGTGAAACAAGTCAGAAGGCAAGAGAAAAATACCAGATGGCTTCACTTTTGGGAGGAATGTGAAAGAGCAACAACTACAAGAACAACTACAAAAAAAGAAAAGCTCAAGGAAATGGGCCATTACAACCAAAAACAAACAAAACAAACAAACAAACAACTCAACAAGACCAAAAGGTCAAAGATAAACCAAAGGGACTATGGGAGGGGGAGGGGAAGGCAAAGACGGGGATGAGGCAGAAGGAGCACAAGGGGCTGAGGTGATGGTGCACGGGTGAAGTGGTGGTGGGAACTCCCTGGGGAATACAAATGATGTCGAATATAATTAAATAAATCTAATTAAAAAAATAAAAAGGAAAAGGTACTCTCCTCCAAATAAATTCATCTTTTACTGTTGGGGAGAGCATGCTTCAAATAAGCAGCTGCTACAGAAGGAGAAGTGAGGCCTCCACTGAGAACAACCGCTCTGGACAGCAGCACTGAGTCTGTTGGTGCCCGCTGGTCGCTGGAGGTTGCTTTACTGGGACACGATAGCAGACCTGCTCACGCTGGAGGTGATGTCCCAGGTTGACCTTGCTGCAGCCTTTCCCTGTCCCTCATGTTCCTAATCTCGTCACGGCAGCTAATGCGAGGGAGCACCTGACCCTGTGCCAGGCTGTGGCTGAGCACTCTAATGCCATTTTCTACCGGTATCCCCAACAATCCCAAGCGGAAAGTGCTGTGGGCTCCACTATCCAAGCAAGGACCGATGCCTCCCAAGGTGGGGTGGCTAGGCTTAGGCCATCAGGGAGCAGGTGAGAGTCCAGTCCAGGTCCAATCCTGATCCACTTCTGATCCACCCTCGCAGCGCCTGTCAGCTGCTGTCAGTGCTAGTGGATTGATTCAGATCTACTCTTCGTGTTTCTAGCATGTGCCGAACATTCCGTCCGCACGCTCTTTACAATGACAGCGGTGGCGTTCTCAGAAGAATGAGCTTGAGTGGCACGAGTATTTCCTCTCTTGCTCTGTCCAGGCACAAAACTGCTGGCTTGGAGCACAGTGGACCCTTTGCTGCCAGATCAAACAATGGCCTCTATTAATCACACGAAGAGCAGGACTGCAAAAAAAAAGTTCTTTCTCCTGTGAATTGAATCTTAAGGGTTTCATGGTTTGTATCGCAGGCTGCTGGGTTTTATGCCTCAGGTTAACGGGGCTGAACCCCCTGGGCTTCGGCAGTTTACAGAAGTGCTAGTGAATGGCTGGGGACCTTGCACCTTTAGTCACTGGAACCAAAGCAGAGAGGGTGGAGCCCAAGAAGAAAAAAGGAGAGGGCAGAAGAATGAAACTGACTTGGATGGATGGAGTCCTGGGAGGAGGGGCTGCAGCCTGTACCCCAAACCCCACTGCACCCCTGGTCTTCCACACTCAGGTCTATCAGTTGGCTGAGCCCACAAGGTTTGACCTGGTCTTGAGCTGAAGAATTCCTGAAGGTGAACCTTCCTGCGTCCTCATCAGGGTGGTGGTAGAACCTCACTTTCTACCTCTGAGGACGAGCTGGGATGGGAGTGCCAGAGAAAAAGGGCTGGAGGAGGCAGAGAGCTTCTTTTGCCCTCATTTACAAACCACACCTCTTCATTCCAGAAAATAGTAACAATAAAAAAACAATAAACTTCTGGATCTTTCTAACATGTGCGGTTGCAGGCCCATTGGGACTATGTGAGTCGAGAGATATTCCAGCCATTTAAATGCGGCAGTTAAGGAGGTCGACAGCGTTTCCGAGCGAGCCTTCTACGACCTCCGAGCTAGTCCCCCAAACTCCCAGCTTCGCCATCTTCTTATTAAATGGAGCCGTAATCGTAATGCCTCCTTCTGAGCTCCCTTCTCTTTCTCCCTCTCTAACGACCTGAATTTGGCACACTTCACTTCCCCTTTAACCCTCACAAGCTAAAAATAATATCCTCTTAGAGCCAGCCAAAAAGTGTCAGTTGGAGGAGTTTAATTAGCAAGAGGGGGCAGGAGACAGTTCTAGCCTTCCCGGTTTACTGCCTGCTCTCTGGGGAGATGGGACCAAGCACCAGAGATGGGGCTTTCTGCTTACAAGACGCTTGCCTGGGGACCAAGCTGGTTTCATGTCTGCAGCTCCAGATAGGGCACCTGTGGGCGGGATGGTGCTCCTCACAGGAGCATGGGTTTTTAAAGCATAGACCAGTGGGCTAGATTTTGGGGGTTTACATCCTGCCTGCTCTGCATTTTCCGGCTCTGTGACTTTGGGTAAGCTACTTACCCTCTCTGTGCCTTAGGTTCCTCATCTGTAAAATGGGGACAATCACAGTACTCACCTCAAAAGTTTGTCATGAGAATAAATGAGGACTCCATTGCTTACAACATAGCCCATCACCCAGAGTGTTTGCTAATTTTACTATTGGCTCACCCTTTCTGGCTTTGATGAAAATATCTAGACTCATCGGGCTGACTCCATCTTTTTTTAGCGATACAGTCTATGTTTAAACAGCCAGGTAAGAAAGTGTTTAGGGCCTCCTTGGTGGCATAGCGGGTTGAGCACCACACTGTGAAGCATCTGCTGCACAGCAGCGCCAATTCAATCCCGGCCAGGGAGGGGACCCACAGGGTGCAACAGACCTCTCCTGCCTCGCCCGCTGCTCCCCTCAGCAGGGTGTTTCAATCAATCTGCCTGTTCTGCTCTCCACTCGATCTCTGGTGAGTCCTCTCACCTCCCATGCCTCTGGCCTGTACCCCAGCTCTTGCATGCATAAATAAATAAATCATAAAAAAAGAAAATGTTTAAATCAAATAATACCTAAGAGGAAGGTAAAAAACAGAATTTCACCTAATTTTCTTGCCCCTTGTTTATTTTTTGTAAATGGAGTTCAGTGTATCTGCAGGGCTTTGGATTCTTGGACCTGGAAGGTTCTCAGAGGTCCAGACTCCTTAAGATGTTCCTGACCACAGCAGGAATGCAGTGTCCGGCTTCTCCAGCAGGAGGTGGACCTTCGTAAGACAGCCATGTTGGTGACACCGAAGCTGGCAGCAAACGTCACCGTTTCCAGTGTTCTTTTAAAACAATGTCCCTGTCCTTGCACTTGGGAGGTGTGGTGCGGCCTGCTGACCTTGGGAGAGACTCGACGGCCTAGAGTGCTTGGCAGAAATGGGGTTACAGGAGCAGACTGGATGCAGAACTGGCCTATACAGTGACAGGGCATACTCCTAATCAGGATCCCCACAATCAGTCAGGGTGAACCTTGGCATTCCCAGGGCTCAGTCCAATCATGAGCAACGTATTTGAACAGAGTCTGATTTCATAGCTGGACGGTACTGAGGTGCAGCTCCAGGAGCTGAAGGGAGAGTAGAAATTGGACAGAAGGGAGAATACAGACAGAGGCTGGCTGTGGAATGAGGCCCAAGCTTTCATCCACATGGAGAACTCTTTGCAAAAGCCAGAGAGGAGGCCGAGACTTGTCCAGAAAGAATGAACTCAAGGCGGGCTCCAGTCTCAGCTCTTGGCTCTATTAAGCGAGGCTTGGCCTCTCCACATGGTTGCCGCAGAGATCCAAAAGAGAAGGCAGATGTCCACAGGAACTTCTGAAGCATAGAGCTGGCATGCCAAATTTCTAGGGCCTTCTACTGAGCAAAGGAAATCACAAAGCCAGGCGAGATTCAAAAATTTGGTAACTAGACTTCATGGGAGGAGAGGCAAAATCATATTGCAAGGGACTTGGATACAGGAAGAATAACTGCAGCCATATTACCCTTTCTACATCCTTTCTTCTCTTTTTTTCTTGTTACTCATTATTTTGATAAAGTAAAAAGGTTGAGTAAGGGCCTCCCTGGTGGCACAGTGGGTTAAGCAACGCACTACGAAGCAAACCGCAGCCACTGCAGCATGAGTTTGATCCCTGCTGCCGGCCAGGGAGGGGACCCACATGGCGCAGCAGACCTCTCCTGCTGTGCCCGCTGCACCCCTCAGCAGTGTACTTCTGTTGATCTGCCTGTTCTGCTCCCCACTCTCTGTGGTGAATCCTCTCACCCTGCCCCTACACTTCTGGCCTGTATCCCAGTGCTTGTATGCATAAATAAATAAATCTTTAAAAAAAAAAAAAAAGGTTGATTAAGACACAGGGGAAAAAGCGATCAAAGAAAAGACATGGTCTTAAATTTCTTGTAATGCATTCTAGTGGGGAAGAGAAAGATTATTGAAATTATCCCCCAGATTCATAAGATTTATGGATAGGCCCTATGCTACCAAAGAGAGGTACAGTGTGCTATCAGAGATTAAATAAGGTGGCCTTATCTAATCTTGGGAGGTGGGGAGCTCAGGGAGGATTTCTCTAGAGAAGTAATGACTGAAGCAAAACCTGAAAGATGTAGGCAATGCTTAGGACAGGAAGTTTTAAACAAAAGGAAAGTACAGAAAGGTAAGGAAAATATGAACCTGATGATGCTGGAGAGGTCAGTTGTAGACAGACTTTGTTGCCATGATAAATATGCTCATTATACTGATAACAATAGGCAGGCCATTGAAGACTTTTGAATAGGTAGGGCCAATGGGACACACCTGAGATTGAACAGGAAGGGTAGAGGCAGTTGCCAATTTGTAAAATGCTGTGGAGGGGCCTCTCTGGTGGCACCAAGGGGTTAAGCACTGCACTATGAAACATCCATAGCCACTGCAGTGCAAGTTCGATCCCCGGCCAGGGAGGGGACCCACATGGCTCAGCAGACCTCTCCTGCCTCGCCCATTGCTCCCCTCAGCAGTGTGTTTCGGTTGATCTGCCTGTTCTGTTCCCCACTCTGTCTCTGGTGAGTCCTCTCACCCCCTCACACCTCTGGCCTGTACCCCAGCACTTGTGTGCATAAATACATCAATCTTTAAAAAAATAAAATGCTGTGGAGCATTACATGAGAGACCGGAGATGTTGGATAAAAGGAAAGTGTTGAAGATTAAGCAGAAGCCTCCAATACCTTTCTCAGCCCTGCATCATCATTTTGTACTAAACTTACATAGTTGCATTCTTTTCAATAATATTTTATTTAAAAAATAAACCTTAACCTATGGTTAAGTCAAAGGATCATAAATCACACTGTGTTTACTCTTGGGAAAGCAGCGCCTTTTTCTCAGTCATCCTGGGTAGCTGGGTACCATTTCTTTCCAAGTTTCCTCATCTGTAACATGGAGACAATCATTCCCTACATATAGAATGGTTGTGAGGAGAAACTATTCCTGGAGATCACTTTTAAAATATTCACCATAGTTATGATTGCTATAACATCATTTTTATTATAATTCCTTATACTTCCCTTGTCTATTTTTAGAGTTGAAAAGATCTGTCAATTATAAAAAGATTTTAGGGAGTGTTTCATTTTTTTTCAAAAAATGTTTTTCTGTAACTAGAACAGTTATATAATATTCTTAAAGGGTCATCGTATCTAAAATTATCTGAAATTTATATTCTTTTAATTATATTTAAAAATAGGTTGTCCATTTCAAATAACTTTCCAAGATTATTTGAATAGAACTATTCAAAATGTTCTTCCAAATTTTCTGCTTTATAAGTATTTGTGTCCCTTTTTTTTTTAATGTGTTCATTTGTGGTTTAGTGTTTTACTTATTTTTTTTGGTTCTTTATCAGTCTTAACAGAACTTTGTCTATTTTGTTGATCATTCAGAATGTTAGTCTTACTTTTAATGATCTTGTTTTGTTTTCTATTTCATTTACTCCTTTGATTTATATTATGTTTACTTTTTCTTTGCTTTAGTTTTGATATATTCTTTTTTATTGAATTGAATATTAACATCTGATATTCCTTCTTTATAATATTTGGTTTCAAAGCTCTCCATTTTTTCTGACTCTACTCCAGCTATTTTCACAGATTTTGTTTGTGCTAGTAGCTTCATTGTCATTCAAACCTAATTATTTCACAATTTTCATTAATTTCCTCTTTGATTCTCTTATTTAGTCCTTAAGAAACCTTCACAGGCATATGAATCATTTTAGTTGTTATTCTATCATTGAATCCTCATTAACTTATATTGTTATCAAAAAGTGAATCTGCCTTACTTTGGTATTAGAGTATTTTTTGGTAAATGTTCTATGTGTTTTTGAAAAGGATTCCTATTCTCCATCTTCTACCTTATCAGTTCTCTCTTTAGCTGCATCTATCTCTTTAACATACATTCTCTTTTGTAAAACTTCTAAGCAAGTCTGTTCTATTTTCAGAAATAAGAGTTTGTTCTCCTTCAAATTTGCCTGTTCTTTTTCATAGGGTTCTGTTATTTAAAAATTATATATAATGCTTTTATTCACTTTTCTTTTAAGCTCATCAAATATGTATCACTGTTGGCTCTTCTGATAGTTTTTTCAGAAAAGTTCTATGCCTTTTCAATATGTAGTTTTAATTTTATATTGCATATTTTATTGTAAAATATATTGTATGTTCTAATTTTAGGAAAGTTTTTCTCAATCATCATTATTTTTGTTCTATTTCTTTGCTTACTTTTTTCTATTTGTTCTATCCTATTCTATTAGGCATTTGTTGAATTTTCTTTGCCTATATTCATAATTGTTTTGGTTTCTTAAATTATTTAATCTCTTTTAAATTTCCTTTTGACTTAAAAATTCTGTCTTTTCACTTTCTAGTCTTCTTAGACCATTATCTGTTGTTTTTATTTCCAGTTGTGAATCTTCTATTTAAGTTTCAAATTTGAAGTTATTTCTTTTATCTAAAATGTTTGAGCTCTTTAACCTTATTTATGGCTTTTTTTTCTAATTGTGATATATGTTAATCTTTTATTTTATTATACTATTAAAACAGTTTAGTTAATTTAGAAATAGTTTTTCTTTGGTGTGGCATGCCCTGTGCCCTTTGTTGTTGTCTACAGGAAGTCAGCCTGCTTTGTTTTTTAATTCCTATCCATTTTTAACTTTCTTAAATGTTTAGGGAGATTCATGTTTCAAGATAGTTTTACTAACTTTTCAAATCTCCATTTTTATTGTTACAAAATCTGTTCACCTGGTTCCTGATATTAATCCCTTCATCTTATTTCCTTGACTTTATCTAGAACTTGCTTTTTCTTTCCCACAGTTGTCTCTGTTCTGTTCATGGAGAAGTTTGCTCCAATTCTTCATTATTGTTGCATATTTGTTTTCAAGGGGAGCTTGGCTAGTTTTAAGAGTTCATAGTGTCCAGAATTCTTCTTATTTAGTCCTTAAGAAACCTTCACAGGCATATGAATCATTTTAGTTGTTATTCTATCATTGAATCCTCATTAACTTATATTGTTATCAGAAAAGTGAATCTGCCTTACTTTGGTATTAGACATGACTTACATACTTCTTACACTCACTCACCCAGTAAATTAGCAAAACCCACAGCTCCGTGCACAAAAGGTTTTCCTTTTGTGGTTTGCCCATTATTTTACTTCTTCCTCTAGGTCTCTCCATACCAGTGATGTTCCACTCAGGTTTTCTAACTGAGTCTTCACCAATCCATTTCTATTTTGTGTTGCATGGGGATACTTAGTCACCTGATTTGGTTATATATGATTATCAGGACCTTATGTTTTTGTTATACGGCTTCACTGTTGCTTTTTATGTGGAATCCAAGCAGATTAAATAATTATGCTGGCACTGTTACACCAAAGCCCCAGACTCCAATAAGGACATTCTGTTAATATAGTAGGTAAATCATTCTGACAATTGAATAATACTAATACCAGTAATATTTGTAAAGATAATTTAGAAAGTGAATTAACACTTCGTCTTCATCACATTTCTTTAAAAAGTTAGAAATCCTTTTCAACAATCTTAAATCCAATGTCAAAATGAACAGTGAAACACTAAGATCACTTGGATACAATCAGGATCGTTGTATTTATTTCTGTCGTTGATATAATTAGTAGTGATAGTGGCAGATGTGCTGGTCTCACCTTTCACGAACAAGAGTGAGTCTAAGATTACAAGATTAATTATAGGTTTAATTCTGGACCCATCTCATAAAGGGGCAATGTAGTAGATCCTTCCTTGTCCCCATCTGGTTTTTCTCAGACGGAACAGGTCAGAGAAGACAGGTGGATGTATGCCATTATAATTACCATTAGTAGGGACTGAGAAATGCCAGGGCTTATGTTCTGAGTTTTATTCCAGAAATCCAGTGAAAATTCTTAACTTGTGCCTGATTTGGAGCCCAGTGAGACTGCTGGTGTTGTCCTCATTCCACAGTTTCAGAAAATAGATACATTTGTTAAGAGTAGTTATTTATTTTTATTTCAGGAAATAAAAATAAATAAAAAGATCATGAGGCTCTAGAGCACATTTGCACAGTTATATTTAAGTACTAAACTGATTCCAAATGCGTCATAAGGAAAGATTCATTAAGAAGTTAAAATATAGAACTTAATAATTCTAACAAGTGACAAAAAAATGAGTTCCATTGGAGAATCAATGAAGGGAAACTTAATTAATAAGGGCAAAACTATTTTGGCCATTTTTTCTTGCTTCCCGGCACAGGCAGGGCTTGGGAGGCTGCCCGCAGACACCCCCCTGAAAGTGTGTACTCTGGTCTGGTGTCAGGATCTTTGGCCCAGAGGTCAGAGAGACATTTGCCATTTACTGAGGCACACGCGGAGTGCTTCTTCACACAGGTTTTTCTACTGTTATTTCCTCCTGCCAAAATGCCATAGCAGAAGTAGTTGAAAGAATGGAAAGTATTCAACGTGAGAAGCAGAGAACACAGAAAGGATAAGAGGGCATGAGCTCTGCCTTCAATTAATTGAAAGGTTGTTATGGGGAAAGACACTGGCTTGGCGTTATTCCAGAGGGAACACAAGGGAAATGGATAAAAGTTATAAAGGAGTGAATTTCAACTTAAATATGGAGGAAGCTAGCTTCTTGGCTGTATAAGTCTTGCCTGTTTCTTCCTCCTCTTACCCAGAATTATTTCCAGAATCCTGTTCTTCTGGAGGGAAAAAGAACCCTGTCACACAAATTAATATTCTTCTTTCCCTCAAGTTTCCCCCTAGAAACCATGGGGGTGTTGTCTGCAGTAAAGGGGTCCATCTAGGTTTCACTTTAAAACAGGGGTGACTTTACACCAAGATGGTATCAAAGTGATGAAGTCACTTTCATATCAGAATTACTACACTGGGATGTACTTACATTGCACCTGGCACTATTGTGCGTGAATGATATAAAGAACGATCAAAGGAGAGTTTTTTAAAACAAATGGAAGCTCCTTGACCCTAAGACTCAACTATCTATGCAACTGCAAATAACTAGGCTCCAAGGGTAGCCTCATAGTCAGACTGGACAGTGTCACTGACAAGGCTTAGGGGAATGAGAGACCAAGGGGCATATTTTATTTCAATTGCTTTCATCCAGCCATTTGAAACACGCAGTTCTCACTTAGTCATCTGATTCGTTTGGCTCTAACTTGTTTTCAGATTAAAAAAAAAAAGGTGCATATGTTTGTAAGGAGTTGGATGGATCTCTTTCTTGGGTCAAGTATTCTGGCTCTCTACCAGCAGACATGCTGAAGGGCAGATTCCTCTAATTGGCAAGGCTTCCACTTAGCTGTCATGTCTCTATGCAGTTGGGGTTGTGGCCAAGGGAAATGGGGAGCTGGAAGGTTCTGGTGCAATGGAGTCTCAATTCAGCCCACAATATCATTGTTCCTCAGATTAGAAACATGGAACAATGACCAAAACGCTTCTATTTTTTAAAAAAAAAGATTTATTTATGCATACAAAAACTGGGTTGTATGCCAGAGATGGGGGCGGCATTGAGAGGATTACCAGAGACAGAGTGGGGAGCAGAACAGGCAGATCGACTGAAATACACTGCTGAGGGGAGCAGCGGGGAGACAGGACAGATCTGCTGTGCCAAATAGGTCAGCTCTCTGACAGGAGATTGAACTCATGTTGCAGTGGATGGTGACAGCTTGATAGTGTTGAGACTTCAACCCCTGTATCACCAGGGAGGCCCCAAAACTCTTCTTTTGCATTGATGATATAGAAAATTTGGGAAATTTGGGAACTATAGACCAATTTCAGCACCAATAGTGTCTCATCTGTGATTAGGTCTTTTCTCTTCCTTGGTGGTTTCCTATGAAACTGCACTTTTGCCTCAGGATGATAATCATGGAAACATAACCTCAACCTACATCCACTAGTGTCTTTGGTCCAGACAACCAACAGTCCCATAATTTGCCCATCACTGCATACTTAAATCTTAGCAACATCATTAGGATACACTTGTCCAGACACTGTTAAGGAGAGAAAGAGAAAGAAGGATGGAAGGAAGGGAGGAAGTAAGGATGAAAGGAGGGAGGGAGGAAGAAGGAAAGGAGGGAGAACAGGAGAGAGAGAGAGGGAAAGAGGGAGAAGGAGAGAGAGATGGGGGAGTGATCGAGAGACAGAGAGAGAGAGATTCTATTTACTTAAAGATTGCTAGGGTTGTCTTCTTATCATCCTTTGAATTCCCCATATTCATTCCTATTGGAAGAGAACAATCTGGGAGGAGAGACTAGGGCTCAGAGTTGAGGTTAGTTAGCATGGGTTGGTCACTATTAAAGGAACAAGAGGGTTCCAGATATTCCAGGGGGGAGTAGAGAGAGATTAAAATGTCAGGCTCAATAGCCAAGGTATTCAGTTGGACAAAAAGGCTCAGATTGAGTCCAAGCTTTCAAGAATTAGAAGATTATGAGATGTCAAAAGTATAAAGCCAGATAGGCATGTTGAGAAGGGAGCCAAATACAGGCCAGAGCCAAAAAGTCCCAAGTTCAAAACTGACTTCCAAATCTATCATCTACTACAGCTTGAGTATTTTTAACATCGGCTCTTATCAATAGAGATAATGCAGATACCTACACCATAAGTCATTGACTTTTCCCCTTTCATCTTTTTAATTTTTCTTTCTCTTTCCCGCCATTATCTTTTCTTGACGTTTCCTGCCCAGAAACTACTACTGTCCAGCTTCCAACAGGGTATTAGACTACCTCGCAGGCACCTTTGAATCTCAACATGACCTTCTCAGCGGGTCTTTTCATAGTCCTCAAGCAGAAAGTCGCCTGCAGCCTCTGCTGGACTGCAGCGCACAGGGAGCTGAGAGCTGAAAAGCTGAGCTGAAGTGTTTATATCTTTATGAGACTGAGGGCAGGCAGCTTGGCGTGCAGGGCGGAGAGCTCTAACGTCACACACCACATTCTCATTTGGAATTCAGAGCGACCATGTTCTAAGAGTAAGGATAAAGCAGGGGTAAAAAAAGATTTAGTCTTTCTACAGATTAGCTTTAAATGTTTTTTGTCCTTGGTGCAAAGCTAAAGTGGTTTTAAATGGTGTCAATGCCTTGGATTGGATTAAGATGCTCTGTAACTTGTTCCTCTGACAGAAACAAATAGATTTTACTTGGAAGGAGATAGCATCAAGCCTAGATATCAGTTTTTCTATATTTTTTCCTATATAATGCATGATATTAAATTTAAAATAACTGGGTAACAAGGAAAGTGTCAACAGTAAAAATATGAAACAGGGCCTCCCTGGTGGTACAGCGGGTTGAGCGCGGCCGCACTTGAAGCATTTGCAACACAGCAGCGCCAGTTCGATCCCCGGCCAGGGAGGGGGCCCACATGGCGCAGCAGACCTCTCCTGCCTCGCCCGCTGCTCCCCTCAGCAGTTTATTTCAGTTGATCTGCCAGTTCTGCTTCCCACTCTGTCTCTGGTGAGTCCTCTGACTTCCCACAACTCTGGCCTGTACCCCAGCTCTTGTGTGTATAAATAAATAAATCTTAAAAAAAAATGAAACAACTGGTAATGGGAAAATACACAGTGAAGATGCAGATAGTGGAATGGACTTTAAAAGTAAATTCTCTCCTCTACCTCCACCTCCTCCATCTTCTCTTGTTTTCCTCTCTCTCTCAATGCAAGGGTAAGTCTATAGATTTTGGTTGGAAATTCACTCTCAGTGTTTTTTTTTCTCTGAACAACCTTGTGTGACTGAAAGCACAGCCAAACTTTGCTTAACAACATGTCCCAACGGGCTTACATTTAAGCTTGGTGTGAGGTAGGCTACTCCGTATAGGTTTGTGTCATTACACTCCTCATTCATCCAAAGGAAAATGGGCAAACTTCATTCTCAGGCTGTATCTCCATCCTTAAGTGACTTTTGACTTTGTGACTCCTAAGTTCATAGGGTTGATTTGATCAATTTGCACCAAATCTAAATTTTAACTGGTCCTTATTGTTCAAAAGTCTTCACAATATTATCTTGTTTTAAATATAGATAAGAAATTCTTGACTCTTCTAATCCTTTAAGTATTCACATTTCTAGACCCTTCTGCAATTTTTCATTTTTATTTGCAACCTGATTCTCTTCTGAGCTTAGTCTTTTATTATAATTCTTTGTCAAATAAACCCAATATTAGACAACATACTTTATTTTACATTCCAATGATCTCTCTAGAGCTCAAAATTTATTTCAGAGTTCCAAATTACTTTAGAGATCACTTTTACCAAATGTTTCACAGCTGGCTAGGAGGAGTCAGCATCCCCTTGGTTTCTATAACACTTTACTTCTTGCTCCTCACCACCTGGTTCCCATCCCTTTAATCAGGGCCACGATCGGATGTTTGTTCTGCTTCTAACTGCTGTACCAGCTTTTGTATCAGTCAGACTGTCGGCTCGTGACAGTAACAAACAGTCCCCAAACTCCCCAATTCCTGAAGTGTGTGTACATGCACATTCTCAGGGAGGAAAATACTTCCTAAATCTTCCTAAAATACTTTCATGGTGGTGGGAAATCCATGGGGACCACAATTGATGTCAAATATATATAAGTAAAGAAAAAGAGGAAAAAAATATTTTCAGAAGAAACTCACTAATAGTTCATTGGGATGCTGTTATACCAATCTCAGGTGCATGGAAATAAGATTCCTGTGATTGATTTTTGACTTACTATAGTTCTTCTGGCAAGAGATAAATGTGACTGGCTAATGATAAGCAATTAGAAGATTAGATCATAACAACAATAATGATAATGTCAAATATCACTGACGGAGTTCTGCCATTTTTCAGACCCTTTTATAAGCACTCCAGCAGTCACTAAATTCTCATAATGCACCTACAAGACTGTCTCTCTGTCTCATGAAGAGGAAATTAAGAATCAGAGAGGTTAAAGGAACAGACAGGAAGTGGTACAGGCAAGATTTGAGCCCACGTCATTGCCCTGATTAACACTCACTATGTGCTATTAATTATTCTGGAGCCTAGAGATGCATAATGTCCTTCCTCTTGGACCTCTGTGTTCAATTACCCAGAAAAAATAAGAAACAGAAGTGTCAACTTACTTTTTGATGGGCCCTATCTTATGCTGATGGCCCTGCCTTGAAAAAGTGAGTTTGCTTTGGAGCAAATGTTACAAACTTCTTTTGGCCTTGGGGGACTATTTCCCAGTGAGTCCTATTTTCCTGAGCCCATCATGAATGCTGAAGTTCAAATTATCTCCAGGTATGTGCCCAAGAGATTTAGGGTGGGAAGCGCTCTCTCATGCAAAGGACACTCCTCCTTAAAGTTTCTGTCTGCCTCCTTAGAACTGCAATCACAGCATTGCGGTGACTTGGTTTGTAGTAACTTTTTTTTAAGATTTTATTTATTTACGCATACAAGAGCTGGGGTACAGGCCAGAGATGGGTGGGGGTGAAAATACTCATCAGAGACAGAGCAGGGAGCAGAGCAGACAGATCCACTGAAATATACTGCTGAGGGGAGCAGCAGGCCAGGCAGGAGAGGTCTGCTGTGCCATGTGGGTCCCCTACCTGGCCTGGGATCGAACTCATGCCTCAGTGGCTGCAGAAACTCCACTGTGCAGCACTCAGCCCCTTGTGCCACCAGGGAGGCCCGGTTCCTAGTAACTTATTGCTCGTTCTGTGAAGGCTATTTAGCGCAATCCTGGAGTGTGTGTATTATCTGCTTTATTGTACCGATGCTAAAAAATACACTTTATCGAGCCTAACACTGCCCCTCAAGACAGACACATCCATTATTTAAGACAGGGATGTCAGGAGACACAGGGATGCTAACTCCTAACTAAAGACCAGTTCACCCAGGAAGCCCTCTCTAGCTTGGGAAACCCAAGGAAAATCTCTTGGGTTTTCATTCCGAGGTAGCTGGGATCAATTTTACTGCCAAACTAAGTGATGACGTATAATCCAAACTGTTTCTTCCTTGCGCCTACTTTTTCTGATCCTCCTTTTCCGTCCCTGCTCCCCTCCACTAGAAGCCCCCTGGACCAGGTGCAGTCTCAGGGGGTTCACAAAACATGCCCCCAGATAGCTTTTCTCTTGGCACCTGTGTTCTCTACCTCATGTTTTATTTAACTGTGGACACTCTTCATTAACAGTTGTTTGCACTTCACTGTGATACTTGTTGAACTTGGCTGCAGCGTCAGCTCTACTCAGTTTTAGCCTCTGGTCCCGAGGCACATGGTCATATTTGATGTTATTTTTGTTGTGTAATAGCAACTAGTGGTAACCAGTTAATCAGACAGGCTGAGTGACTGCCCTGAAAACAGAACTAAGACTTGGGCATCCTGCTAACCAGTAGCTGGTGGAAGAACAATATCTGGTTCACTAGAGAAAGAAAGTGGGAAATCATGGCAGCATAGAATCTGCTATGGCTCTTTTCATCCTCAATCAAAAATTTTCATCTAAGAAGGAAGAAAGTCCTAGGGGCCAGGCCCCATCCTCAGTCACTCAGGTGTGTGAGTACCTGACAGGTAGCCGCACCACTTCCTTACTCTTGGGCAGGCCCAGTGCATGCAGACATAGAAGCTTCCAGTCTTCATCCTGCTCTGGGACCAGTCCTGCGGGAAGGGCCGCTCACAGCCTCCTTCACCCAGCCAGCAGCGCACATCTGTAGCCTCCACAGGCCCATAGAACAGGACCTGGGGTCTCTACAGGCCAGCTGAAGAGAGTCCTGTGAAAAGGCCCAGTTGGCAGAGTTGAGTTTATACAGATGGAAGAGTTAGCAGAGACCACAGAACAAATACCAGCAACCAACCCATTTCACACTTCTGAAAAAAAGAGAGAAAGGAATGGGAGAGGTGGGCCAAGGCAAACAGGCTTTGGAAAACTTGAAGCTGTGGGCTGGAATTTTCAGCTGTTCTTGTTCCTTTCACACTCATTTTTGGGAGCCCGCTCCACTCAGAAAAGCAGTTTCTCCATTGACACCTTTTGTGTTTCGGCTCCTCCAGGAAAAGGGTAGCTGTTTGTCCACTGTGAACTCAGCATTGTGCCCAATATCATTAGCACAGTTTTTCAGTCTTCTGGGCTTCTTTACTGGGGGAGGGAGAAGCAGGGGAGGTGCCGTTCTTTCCCGAAAAGTCCATGCTGTTGGGATTCCCTCAGCCTTTTTGTGGCAAGTCGTAGATTTTAGTCTTTTTATTTTCTCTCAGGGTTTTTTTTTTTTTTTTTTTTCTTTTCTTCCAGGAAAGAGAGTCATTTTCTTTTCTTTCCCCTGGGGTATGCTGAAACACAAAACTTCCCCACAGTCTGCTCCCCTACACAAATACCCTTCAGTTTGGGCTGAAGGCTTGGGTGCTTATTGAAATGTATTCTAAAGTAAATACGGGTATTGTTGCTGCCTGGGGCCATGTTTCTGGTTCTAACCCCAGAAGGACTGAGGACAGAGTTTGGAGACAAGAATTAAGGAGAGGGGTTAGCCTGAGTGACTATGAAATGGTCAGCAGCCATCCTCAATGTGGTTGCAGGGAATTTATGGAGAGCGGTTGGAAGAAACTTTCCTGTGGGCTGGCGTTAAGAAGCCAGGGGAACGGCCTCAGCGCGGATGCTTCGTTGGAGGAAAAAAAAAGCAGCTTTGTGCCCAGGAGACAGACCATACTGTAATCATCTCAGCCCCGGATGGGTAGGAAAAGGGCTGTCAGGAATTCTCCTGATGGGCTACCCGGGTCACCCAACACGTTTACCAGAATGTGTGGATGTGTGTCTGTGAGGAAAAACTCTGCAACTGTGTTTCAAAACACTTCCATCTGTTCACATGCATTTAAAATGCTTAGACTGAGGGGAAAAAAGAGTCAGTGCAAAAATAAAGAGTCAGACCCTGGAGGAAATAAATTGTCTCTGTTCAAGTTTGTAACACAGATGCCCAGGGCAGTTAACAAAGAGCCGCGGAAATTAGGTGCTACTGGAGGAGGGAGAGGAAACGAGTGTGGGCAACTCCAAGGGAGGTTCACCAGGAAGACAGAGCCCCAGAGACAGGCATGCTGAGAGGTGTGTCTGGCTCTTTGGAGAAATGGGGGTGGACCCAAGTCCACCCCAGAGTGTGCGGGCAGCTGGATCACATCAACTCTGAAGAAGGAAAAGTCCTTCCTGCAGTTGGGAGGCACATCCTGGTGACAAACCAGGGTGAAGAAGGCATTCAAGACCTTGAACTTGAAGGGATACTTGCTTTCAAAGACTTGGAAACACTTTAAGGGAGCAAGCAAATAGGATGGGAAGGCTGAGAGCACAGGAAATGCATGCAGGTGGGGAACCTTTGAATTCAGACATTTCCAGAGTGAAGTCTCTATTGGTCCCCTCAGGTGAAAATTTATCCAGAGAAGTGTGTGAAGGTTCCATCACCAAATCAGCAACTGTGACCCCAAAGCTCTTTGACCTGAATCATGCTCTCCTGCCTATGAAGGGAACAGTCTAGAAAATATCTGAAGAAAGACACTCTAGAAAGTATTATTTTGTAGTTGACTGAGACTAAGGAAAGGAAGCATGATTCACAACTCTATGCCCAGCTTCTTTTTTCAATATGTGATCTTCATCAAGTCAGCAAGACCTGCTACATCTCAGTTGTTCTATCTGAAACTGAAGGTGTCGGAGCAGTTCATCAAAGTGTTTTAGCAGCAGGACAATTTTGCCAAACATGACTTTCTGTGGATTGCCGTAAATATAGCACAGGACAGCATTCGGAGCAGGAAGGGTAAAGGTCAGGCAGGTCCCCGCTCGTCCCCTACTGAACAGAGGGGCTGATGTTCTAGGGCTCCATGGAACAGAGCCGGACACTCCTGGACTTTACCATGGTGAGCTCTTTATAGAGCTATCCTTCTTTGAGATTGGATTATCAGTTAAACCAAAAAGAAGTGAGACTTTTTAATACATTAAATCCCATAAAAATTCTGAATCAATCTTAGCTCTTATACTCTTAGCTCATCCTCATATAGCTCACTAATTAGAGAGCTAAGACAAGAGGCATGTGGACTATAGTCTCTCACTTTCCATCAGTTTATCCAGAATTATACCTGCAATTTCCATATGCAGAGATTTGGATAGGATAGCATAAGCATGCGCTAAAGACGAATGCAAGCGGGTTTTTATTCATTTCTTCCTCTCTTCCCCAGAAGACCAGCTCCCTGGGAACAGTTCCATGTAGTCTCATTCGCTCATTGTCTCCACTTCCCAGAGCAGTGGCTGCAGCTAGTAGTGCCACAGCAGTAACTGTGGAATGAATGGCGGGTCGCTGAGTCTGGTCTCCAGAAAATCCTTCCCTGATATTTTTTTTGCCACCTGACAATGTGAGATTCTGCCTGGGTTTCAAACCTGCACGCTCATGCAGACTTCATTTCCTGCCTTCAAATTTCTGCTTCTGGTTCATGTTGGGGAGGCCAAAGAGCACATTCTGACTTGCCTTATGTGATATGTCTGTTGCTGCCCCACAGTCACCTAGTCACCTAGCTCCCTTAAAAGTCACCTAGTTATGGACCTCCCTGGTGGTGCAGCGGGTTGAGCGCTGCACTGTGAAGCATCTGCCGAACAGCAGCGTGAGTTTGATCCCCGGCCAGGGAGGAACCCACGTGGCGCAGCAGACCTCTCCTGCCTCGCCCGTGCTCCCCTCAGCAGTGTGTTTCAGTTAATCTGCCTGTTCTGCTCCCCGCTCTGTCTCTGGTGAATCCTCTCATCCCACCCACCCCCCAACTCTTGCCTATACCCCAGTTCCTAAAAAACAAGTCACCCAGTTCCATGAATCCCAGACAGGCAGTGCACGCTGTTCTAAAAAAAAAAAAGGGATTCCTCCCAATTACTTTGTAGTTGACCAAGATCAGGGAAACAAAGCATGGCCCAGCTTCTTTCACTACATGATCTTGACCGAGTCAGCGAGCCCTGATAACTCTCAATCGCACTATCAGAAGGTGCTGGAGCATTTTGTCAGTTTTCAGGACAACCGTGCCGAACACAACTTGGCAGATTCTTCCGCCATCTCCTACTTGCTGGACTCCGCCAGACGCCTCCTCCTCGCGTGTCTGTGCTCATCCTCTCCTGGACCGTTAGCCGCTAACATCTGATGCCTTTCCAGAAAACCTAAGGCCCCCCAGGCAACAGTCGTCCTTTCGTTGGGTCCTCTGTGCCATCAGGTGTTGGGTAGCACACAGCCAGCGGACGGGCTAGCAGTGCCCGCGTTCAAGGAGTTTGGACCTGGACTGGGGGGGCTACATTTCCTGACTGTGACCCACACTAAATATATTTAAAAATCCAGTCTGTGAACACACGCATAGATGCATATCATCTCAAAGGCTTTATGAAACAACTTCCTTCAGTGCCATTTTCTATCCCGGTCTATTGTATTTCACTGAAACACTAGCTATGAGCCACTGAACTGATCTCACTATGCAGTTATCTCACTATGCTGTTATTGCCAAATGCAGGCAATTTGGAAAACAAAAAACAACAAAAAAACCCACCCAAAACTGCTCTAGAGAAGGAGGAGGCACTAAAGTCAGCCTCACAGGATGAGCAACATGTGCAGGCAACGGGAGCCAGAGTGGGTGGCTAGTGCCGCCGGCAGAGTTTCTGAGGCTATACGTCCTCACGTGTGTGTGGGATAGCCAAGGCTCACTCAAAACGCAGATTCTGATTCAAGAGGTGGGGTTGAGGGTGACGTCTGAGATCCTGTTTCTAGCAGGCTCCCGGGGGTGCTGGTGCTGGGGGCCCGTGGGCTCTGCTCTGAGGAATCAGGGCCTGGGAGGTGACATCTAGAAGTGGCCTGGGACTCCCCTAGGGCAAGAGAGCTTCCTGGCAGAGGAAGTCCCTGCAAGGTCACCTACATAAGCAACACCGGGGTGATGGAAGGAGCTGCCCAAGATCACATGTGTTCGCACCATCACCTCTGCACATGCTAGTCAAATATAGCCCCATCCCTAGTAGGGAGGGGTAACGAGGGCACGGCTGAGTCACGTTTTTTACACAAGCGGAAATTCACGAAAAAGGAAACAAAATTCACAGACCACATTTCTGTTTTTATTGTGAAGCACGATGCTGGCCATCAGAGCTTCGAGTCTTCTTACGTGTCTTTCTTTCACGGGGGCGGTAGAGACGGGCAGACCACAAGTAGGTACCACTGCATCATCTGACCCTAACGCTGACACTGGGGATGCCTTTATGGAGCTTGAAAACTGAGTGTACTGGAAGGAGCTGTGGGCTGAGACATCGGGGGAGGGGAGCATAACTAGACCAAAGCCAGCCTCCTGCCAGCTGCATCGCAGGCGCTGAGGAACAGTCTGCAAAGACGGGAGGTTGGGATGGTATGACAGAGAATGAAGTGGGCACAAGGAAGTAGGAGTAAAAAAAAAAATAAAAAATAAGAATAAAAATATTTAATATTAAAATATAATATTAAAAATATAATAAACAGAGATAATAAATATGCTAAAACCAAAATTAAACTATATTAAAAAATTAGGACACAGGTTAATGAGAAAAAGAAATAAAGAGATGGGAGTTTCTGAAACAGTCACAGAGAGTGAGGCGGGTGGGCAAGCGGGAGCAAAGTCCGAAGGGAAGGCGTTGAACTGTGGAGTTTCCCTCTTCGCCTGTGAGGCGCTTGGGGACTGGGCCCTCGAGGCTCTGTTCAGGTCAGTGTTGTTCTATGCCCCCCACGCCCCAATCCCTGAGATACGCCTCAGCCCTCTGGTGAGGACGGAGCCTGAGTCCCTCTGGTGAGGACGGAGCCTGAGTCCCACCTGGTAGGAGATGGAAGAACTAATTGGAGGTACATTGCCCCAGGGGGTTCTCAGGGTGGAGCCACTACCTGGGGTGTTGCCGTGTTCTTCCTAACGACTACTGCTGACTTCCCACTACGCTGCTGGAGAGGCCCTTGCTGGTGCGGGGTGGTGCCTCAGACAAGCGAGCTGAGCATGGTGTTTCACACATGCCAGTGGGGGGATAAAAATGACTGGAGCAGGTTGAGTGTTCAGGGGTCTGGGCTCTGGAGCAGTGGGGCCACACTGTCATAACCACAGCCATGACTACATCACTCTTGTCTACTGCTTCCCTGAGGGGCTTTCTCAGCCACTGCAGCACGAGTTCAATCCCTGCTGCCGGCCAGGGAGGGAACCCACATGGTGCAGCAGACCTCTCCTGCCTCGCCCGCTGCTCCCCTCAGCAGTATAATTCAGTCGATCTGTCTGTTCTGCTCCCCACCCTGTCTCTGGTGAATCCTCTCACCCCTGCACCTCTGTCTTGTACCCCAGCTCTTGTGTGCATAAATAAAATAATATCTTTTAAAAAAATCAAATGACATTTAAAAATATGGCCCAAACTAGCAGATTTCTAGCCACGTGGAGACTCCCAGCTTTGCGCACCTTGGGGTCCTCACCGGACGGCACCGACACTGGCTGGAAAGGGAGCCTCGCTGCCCTTGGGAAGGTCTGCCCAGGGCACCTGCCACTGAGCGGCATCCTCTAGATGTGCAGCCCCTGTGACCTCCCCCCACACCCCCCGCTGGAAACTGTCTCCCTCAACTTTGGGTGGTCACCAGCCATGAGAGAATGAGGGAGTCCCCTCTCAGGCAACCCTGTATAAGTGCAACCCCCTCACCCCCCAAAAGTCCTGTTCTAGGGGAGGAAAGTGCCCAAAGTCACTGAGAGACTAAGAAGCAAGTGCAGGGGATGGAAGCCAGAAGGGATCTGTTGTGCGTCATTGTTCTCTGGGTCTTTTCCTCCATCACCAGTTCTCAAATCCCTTCACACTCCTGCCCCAGGTCCCAGATCTGAGGGGCAGTGGCTGGAAATGTAATTGTTACTCACGGCCCCAGGCGGGGTGGGGCGTATGTGTGTGTGCGTGCGTGTGTTGACATGAACATAAAATATAGACGTGTAGGTTAGAAGATCTGGCTTGAAATCTGCCCTGGGATTAACTGACTTTCAGGTGTGTGTTTCCTTCACTCTCAAGCTTCATCCTCCCGCTTGGAAGGCTCAGATGAGGCCTGCATCAGAGAGGCCTTGAAGAGGCCTTGAAGAGTGTGGAAGTGATGGGGTGGGGTGGACCTGTGGGACGAGCCCCACAGGCAAGGGGCCTCATCTCTCTCTTCTCCTTCCGTCCTGGTGCCCCCTGGAGCCCGTCTTCCTCATTCTAAAGCACTATCTTTGCAACTTGCCTTTTTGAATCTTGTGGACCCTATTAATAGACCAATCCTCTTGCAAATCTCATTTGACATCCTGCTGCATCTATCTGCCTTAAGCCTTTTAATTTCCCTGTCCCTCTGCTAGTCGCTCTCTATAACTGCATTATCTAATGCTATAAAGTGACTGAGAGCGAGAGATAGATGACAAATGGTACATAAGATACATGTGTGTGATATTGTTAAAGTCCTTATCACCAAATTCAGGAGGGACCCAAATGCTATTTTTACATAGGATTTTGTTCAGTTCCACTCCACTGTCTGTTGGATATTTCTGGTTTTGCTAAATACATTTTTCTTTCTTTCTGCTTAGAATTATCTCGTGAAATATAATTATTTTTAGCAACTTTGCTGAGTTGTTTGCAGTTTTGTATGTAAGTCTTTGCTCTCTGGGGACATAGTCAGTACACAGGCCCAGTGTCCCAGTGAATGGTGAGAGAGATGTGTGAAATCAGGGTGCGATTTCCCAGTGATGGGTTGCTAAATGAGATCATTTACCAAAGGTACCTTTGTGCTGAGGAAGTCTTTAACCCCTAATGCATAGATTTTAGGCCTGAATGCTCTTGCCCAGAGAAGATGACCCTGATAGATGAACAGAAGTCTTTATTTCATCTTTACTCCCTCCTCTAAGATGTTTTATATATAAATCAATAGTTTTATTAAGATAAAAACTGATAGTGTGAAGTTTACATTTAAACTGTTTTCACAGAAGTTGAAACATACCTGAAAATATTTTACAGAGGAGTTCTAGATGCAGGTCTAGATGATGTCAAGAATTGGTCGGTGTCAGGATTCAAGACAGCATTTTGGGTGTTAATAGCATTACTTTTTGTTTTGTCTTGCATTTTAAAGTGAACACCTGCCCCAGTGTGAAAGTTTGATCTTCTCATTTAACTCCAAGTGAGTCCATGGAATTTGTGCTGGCAGAGACTGAACCCTGCCAGGGATCAGAGATCCTTTGGGTTCAGAGATCAAAGTTCAGAAATCAGAAAGGCTCCAAGAGTTTTCTACCCTAAGAGCACAGGCCCTAGTTTTTCCCTGCCCTCCTGCCTCCCCTCCCAGCTGCTTCTCCTCCCCAAATACCTGTCAGTGGCTTAGAGGGACAAGCTGGTATTTATAGCTTCATAGTGGAAAAAGGAAGGGTCCCTGCATGCATTTCAAGAAGTAGCACCTCTAAAACAGTGATCTGCCTGAGGACACACCCCAATAAAAGATTTTTGCTGCTCAGTTTCTGTTCCCAAACTGGTAGCTTGGCAAGTTATTAACTGGCTTAGTCTTTTGTTGGGTACAGCATTAAGCTCAGGCAGGAAACTCCTTGGCTTGTAAGTTTCGGGCACTCAGAGCCAGTGAGTCTCACAGTCCTCATTTATGTTGTCAATGACGTTTTTGGAAAAGATCAAATATACTGGACATAGAGCCAAATGGTCATTCATTGTTTGCATTTTTTTCATTGTTTCAACATTTCCCCAGTGAGACCCCAGATTTGAACTGAAACCATCCCACCCATCACCCTTTCTCCCTTCCCTGTCTCTTCTACTCCAGCTATTACCCCAGCAATCTCCCTCAAGATCAGAGAACTACTAAATGGTAAAGCTAGGAGTCAAATCCGGATGTTTGAATTTGGACTCCCTAAAAGTGGAAATGTAATGGAAACTAGGAACTAACATTTAAGAGTCAATTCTTTGCTGTCTACGTACCACACTATTGTATGCTGGCGGTGTGTGTTCCTGTGATGTACTTTTCATAATATACCTCTTACAACTTCCTTCATCCTAAGGTAGAGCCAGCACTAACTTTGCCACTCATTCGCAACGTGTGCTCCTGGAAAAATCCCTCTCTCTAACCGTTTAGCCTTATCTTTGAATTGGGGATTAAAAGCATTGCTTTCGATGTCCACATTCACTCAAGATGAACTAGCAGAGAGAGGATTTATCCTTCTACCTCAAACAACAAAAATCATATTTAAAAAAGCTAAACAGATTATATCAAGGGGCAATGTACAAGATATTGGGCATCAGTGAAAAGCAGTGACCCCTGAGGGATGAGACCGCTGAAACGATTCTAGATCACTGCCGTGAGAGAGCTCTAAGGCCACATTGCAACAGCGGGAGCCTAGGCAGAGACTGGTGGGGTTCTTACTTGAGGAAACGCAGCTGAGGGTCCAGGATGAGCAAGGGTCGATGTACCGGAGAGACAAAGCTGTAAAGAGGAGAGTTTCAATAATCCACAGAGGATTTAGTCGAGTACTAGGCTGAGTAATGATAAGGATGCGTGAGTATGTGTGTATACATTAGTGGGCGTATGCACGTGTGTGTGTGCACGCACATGTGAAATAACCAGAGGTAAGGAAAGGAGCCACCGGAAAGGGGAATAGAGCCAGGAATGCTGCTTATTCCTACCATCCAAGTGGAAAAACCTTGATATTTATGAGACATTGGGTAGAGGTCATAGGTAGTTCTTGCCTTAATGTTATCTTTATACGGAACACTGTTCTGGTCCCTCCTAATTTATTTATTAAAAGTCAGAACTTTAAAGATTGCACTGTTTCCCACCATCCCAGAAAAAAACTCAAAAATATTTATAGGAAAGCAAAAATAACAAATTTTTAACGATATAATGTTTCACATTCATATAAACACTAGCAAGCATGTAATGTTAGAAAAATAATGAGGAAACACATTTATCTTATGAACCTGACACAAGAAACTGACACATGTGCTAGCATTAGAAGAGTAATGACAGCAAAGCAATTATTATGGCTGTATTTCAAACACTAAAAAAATCAAGAGGTATATATATAAAAAGATCTGAATAGAATTTCTATAGCTAAAAACAAAGTGAAAATGCACTACACAGGTTTAATGACAAACTAGACTTAGCAATAGAAAATACTAGTGAGCTATAAGAAACAGCAATAGAAACTATTCCCTCCCTCCCAAAAAAATAGTACAGAGAGAAAATAGGACACTTATTTAAAAATTGAAGAGTGAGTTATAGGACAACTTTAAGGAGCCAAATGTGTGTGTAATTGAAATTCCAAAAGCAAACAATTGCACAATAAATACTTGAATATATAATAGCTCTTTTTTGGGGGGCAGGGGATAAAGTTTTAAAGTCAAGTGAAAAAATAAGTTCAAAAAAAGAAAACCAAAACAAAACCAGACCCAACGAACATGAGGAAAACTACACAAAGTCACAATAATCAATTGAACAAATTATCAATTTTCTCAATATCTGTGATAAAAACTGAGCAGCAGGCACAGGAAACTATAAACTATGTCCAAAAAAGGGAGTATAAAGTTGACTGCAAATTTATCCCAGATACAATAAAAACAAGATAATCAAACATCTTTATACAACTAAAAGATATTCACCTAGAAATTTTCCAAAGTTCCAATACAACTTTTATTTCAAAATTCAGCTTAAATCTTTTTGAAATTTGAGTTCCTAGATATAATCACTTGCAATTTTTTTAATCAAAAAACACTCATAAATTCTTAGACCTGTGTTTTGATGGAATTTTAGAAGTTTCGAATACCACATACATCGACAAGCTTATTTAATAATATCATTTGTTTATTATTTACTCCTATAGTATTTGAACTTGTTAATTCAACAAGTGAATGATGAGAGATGATAGTGTCATAGAGAAGCAAACTGACTTCAGAACCAAACCGCCTGGGTTTAAACATCCAGATTTGGAGAAGTTCCTGTCTCGTTTTATTTTTCTTCTACGTATTTTTATGTTTTTGCCTTTTATTTTTTCAGTTGTTCTTTGCTACTGAGGTGATAATGGTTTACAACACGGTGTGAGTTGGGGGGGCAGTTTGCCCCTCTGCAGATGTACGCTGCCCCACTGCACCCACCAGCAAGACGTTATTCAGTAGGGTGTCTAAAAGGATTGTGCATTGTGAAACCATCGCTAAATGAAAAAACACTACTGAAGGGGAGAAAATTTTTGTACCACAAACATGATCTAAAAGAGGTCAAACAACTCAACAAAACAAATAGCCCACTCAAAACACAGACACAAGATCTACTGATGGCCACTTTTGCAAAGACAACGTGCAAATGACCAGTGCCGCAGGGAAGAGTTTTAGTTTGAGGTAGTCCCATTGGTTTGTTTTTGCTTTTGCTTCCCTTGCTGTTGGGTAAATATGCAAATTTTTCTTATTATTTAAATTTCTTAAAGACAGTAGACTGTACACAAAAGTAATAATGTACTGTGGTTTTATAACTTGTGTAAAAGTAAAAATGATGATAACCATAGCCCAAAGAATTAGAAGGAATGAACTTACGTATCTGACTTTTAGAGTCTAGAGTTGTTGAACCCTGTAACTTGTGTACATAGGGAATCAGATGAATCTTTCTCTTATGCTTATCCATTTAAAGGAAAGGTTTAGACAAGAACTTAATGATTATGACTCTTAAATGGAAACACCTGGATCTTGGGAGCCTAGTTAGTGCATGACTAGGCATACTGACTAGGTATCCTAGGGAATCCCTTCTGAGGGAGACAGAGCCCTAGCAGCTCAGGTGTGGTCTAGAGTTCATTTATCTTTTATTTTTAAAGACCCTATTCCCCCACTGGTGCTCACTTACCTTCATCTGGACATTCATCATGATTACATCTCCATAGACTGTGGCTCGGAAAATTCAACTAGAAGTAATTCTATTTGTTATTTCTTGTAGGGTAAAGGTTGACCAGGTCTTTCCACCCTCCCACCACTGATGATGGACACCTGAGGTGCTGTGAGCATTCCAGGGTGGGCATGTGCAAGTGGGCGCACCTGAGTTGGGACATGGGCCTAAATGGGCAGCGTCATGAGGACGCCAGAACTGCAAGGACCGACCGACCAACCGAGAGAACCGACAGGACGAAGGAGCAGCAGCAGCAGCAGCGAGAGAAAGCAGCCGAGAGGGTGAGATGGGCTGGGAGGCCTGCCAGCCTCCCGGCCCCCCGGCACCCCTGCCTGCCATGTACCTGGCCACCTCTACTAAATAAAGCATGAAAAGCCACCGAGTGCTCCAAAGACTCCTTCCTTGACCTGTCTGCCCAGAACCATCCCGAACCTTGCTCCAGTGCCACCACCTTTCCTGCCGCTACATTTCTCTAAAATTGAAGTCAACAAGATCGTCTGGTATGGTTTTTTACCTGGTCTCCCCGCTGCTTCTCTGTTACATTTTTCTCACCTGGCCTTTAAATTCTTTGCATTTAATGTTTCTACCCATGAACCTAACTTATTCATGGCCCCTAGTTCCCAGGAGAAAACACAGCCTCCCTCTCCCTGCTCCCCAAATCAGTATTTAGGGATTTTAGATCAGCAAAATGCTGGAAGCACTTACAGAAAGTGCAGTATTGTAGTGGGATAAAGGTGTTTCTTGCACAAAAATACAGTTGACTTTACTGCATTACATTATTTAGGGAGGAGCTGAGAAACGGTCATATTTTCCTGATGACCTTTGGTTCTGCCTCTACACCACACTGGGCACCACAGATCCACTCAGGCTGACGCAGCCACTGCCTAACATATTCATCTGCTTCAAATGGAGTGTCTTCACCTGTTATAATTTTTTTAATGTCCTGTTTACAACTGGGAACATAATGAAATGAAATGAAAGAAAGGTCTCATCTCTTACCTCCTGCTGCATGCTGGTTCATGAGCCAACAGAATCATGAGTCAAATCCGTGAAAACCAAAAGGAGCAGATGTGGTCTGGATGACAAAACCCACTCGGCAGGCCAGAGAGAGGTTGATGGTTCTGAAGAGAAATGAAAATGACATAAGCCAATGCCACCTTGATGACAAGTAAACAAACAATATTTTTTGAGTTAAAAAAAGAAAAAATGCTAAATGACTACATCCACTGAAGTTCTGTGGGCCATGGCAATTACAGCATTTGCTTAGAGTGTTCACTTCATCTGCTAATCATGGTCTCCCAGTCAAATGTCGTCTTATCTTTTCTAACAAAGTTTGCTTTCTCATCTGTCAACCCAAGTTGTAGAAGATGGCCTGTGATCAGCCTTGGAAGGAAGAGTTTACATGTGAGAAAAATCTAGATGTCACAGGCAATGGTGTCGTCACCGGCAGCTGGCCGGGTAGCAGAAACCCTGTCCTTTATCATGAAGGGGTAAAACTATTTCCCATCAGATGTAAGTACCTCTGCACACATTTTGAGAGCACTCACTGTAAGGCAGGGCCTGGGATGGGGACTAGGATGAGTGATATGCAAAACCCAGTCCCTAAATTTGGTAACTAAAGGGATTCCTTTCAGGAGAAGGACCTGAGGCTCACTTTCATCTCTGACTGGGTTTACTTTGTTTTTTTGTTTTTTTTTTTTATGCTGTCAGAAAATTGAGGAAATTATATTGTCATGGGGAAGATGAACTATGGGTTCTATAGTTCTCATATGTAGAGAGAGTGGTGGGAGAACTACAGGGACAACACCTGAGGGCAGAAATCAGGTAATGGCCAAAAGTTAGCAATGATGTAAGGAAATAAATAAATCAAAAGTTAAATTCTGTCAGCAAGAAATAAATCATTATATAAAAATTATGTATTTATCATTTCACATTAGCAATGCTTCATGAGAAGTGAAGACTTACACCCATTTCACAGATGAACAAATGAGAGCTCTGAAAGGATGATGTACCTCAGGTCACAGAGCCAATAAGGGTAAATGCAGAGACTGTCCTAAATCTTGTTACTACAACACAATATATTTGGGAGGAGGCAAAAGACTTGATTTCATTCTTCTAAAGATACTGTTTATGAGAAAAATAAGTATGTCCAGGTGAGGGTTCAACAAATGGGAAGCTCCTATGGGCACAGAGCTTGATCGTTAGCTCTCAGAGAATCCTACAGGTTAATAATTTTCCATTTGTGGCATTCTGGAACACTTGGGGAGAAAGTCATTCTGTGAACATAAAACTAATCACTGCATATCTGAACGCTCTCTGGAAAAAGTTAAACATTTCAACAAACCTTCTTCACTTTAAGTGTATTCAGCATTTTCCCTCCTCAGAAATGACTTGTAAGTTTGTGCTTTTAATTATTATCATTCTCCCCTAAAATTACAGGCAAAGCACTCAGTGATATTTGAAACATCAATTACTGGCCTGCAGCCCTCTGCTACTGTTTCTCTGCTTGCTGCCAGAGCTACAAATCCATTTTCTTCATTTCTTTCAGTTTCTGAGCAAAATTATGGAAAATCGCTGTTGGCACATGGCATTTTTCCACAATGGTCAGAGTTATTGAATTGTGCCGTTATGTGCTACTTTGAGACAGCATTCCAACTTAAAATGCCAGCCTGAAAACTATCAGAACATTTTCCCCAATCTGGGCTTCATAAATTTTCCACAGGAAAAGGCTAAGAAATCTGCCTTGGCTTTGCCTGAAGTTCCTGTGGAGCCTAAATACTGCTTGTAACTGTCAGGTTGCTGGTTTTCAGTTCATCTCTTTTTTGGGTTCCCTCACTCTACCTGTTGGATTTTCTGTCTTTCATCACTATTGCTCATGCTGGTTGGCCTTTGGGCCAGGGCATGACCTTGAATCCAGGTAGCCCTCACTCTCCGAGGCCTCCATGAAGGAGAAGGGCATGTTGGCAGCCATTTTGAATGTGTTGTCTCTGTTCTTCCATATTAGGCCCTCACTCTGTAATGTTCCAAAGGGACCTGAACATCAAAATTCTCAACCCTATTCTTCCTTCTGTATTCTCCAGTCAGGCCTCAGATGTGTACAAGAATTCTGGAAGTTATTCTCAGTAACTTTCTCTGAATGAATCCACATGATGATTCTGTCACTAAGACTTGTCAATTTGGCTTCAGATATCTGTCGCACACCAACTTTACCATCACTGATCTTCTACATCTTTCCGACTAGCTCCTGGCTTATATTTTCCAGTCATTTTTTTCCCTCTCCAGTGTATCTTCCAAACTGATGTTCAATGGATTTCTTAAGATTATATAACTTATTAAATAACATTAATATAAATTATACATTAATTTACCCAAAAATTATTGACCTTATGCCAGACACTATAGTAGGTGTTAGAGCAATATACGTTCAGTGGGTGTAACAACAAACTCTACATGTTTCTGACCATTGTGATTCTACTGCTTGGCAGAAGTCAATGAATAGCCCTTCCTATTGAAGTTGTCATAACATTGATATGGTTGGTCCTTAAGGCTGATGATGGCGTGGTTCCAGTGTCTCTCTCCATCACCCTCCATTTCTTTCAATATACCCTAACTTTTAGCTACACTAATCTGTAGTTTAAAATGGTAGAAGCTTTCCTGACCCAAGCCTTCACCATCTAAACCCATGAGCACTCAGGACTCATCTTTCAAGCTTAGCAAATGGCATCTCATTTTTTTACAATCTCACCCTGTGAAGACTTTCCATCCTTCCCCTTCTTGCTTCCAGAGTATCTGTGCTCTTAAAGCACAGAGTACGTATGTGAACATTTAATAGGGACTGGACAAGGTGCATTATATAGGATGGCACTAAAAAATTTTGGGGTTAGGTAGGTCCAAGTTATGTTAATGATGAGTTGTAAGGTATTTATTAAGTCATTTATATTACTTAAGCCTTAGTTTTTCCATCTTTAAATTGGGGATAGGAATTAGGGTTGCTAATATCATTTAATGAGTTCATTTATATAAAATGGCTTTCTTAGAGTAAATGCTAAACACTACAGCACTCATAGTTATTGTCATTACTATTACTGTAATGTAATATTACAGTAATTTTATGTAATTATTACAATTATTTTTGTTCCCCTTTTCCCTACTATACTGCATATTCTTTTAAAAAAAAATATTAATGCATACAAGAACTGGGGTATAGGTCAGCGGTGTAGGGGGTGAAAGGATTCACCAGAGACAGAGTAGGGAGCAGAAAAGGTAGATCTACTGAAATACACTGCTGAGGGGAGCAACGGGCGAGGCAGGAGAGGTCTGCTGTGCCATATGGATTAGCTCCCTGGCTGGGGATCGAACTCGAGCTGCAGGGGCTACGGATGCTTCATAGTGCAGAGACTTATCCCCTTCTGCCACCAGGGAGGCCCCTACACTGCATGTTCTTACAGTCCAAGGACTGTATCATCTTTACTTTTGTTTCTCAAGTGCCTAGGATAGGGCCACACTTATATTTGGTGTTTAATTAATATTTGCTAAAAGAGCAAATGAATCTTGATCTGGAATTCCCCAGGTATTTCAAATTTCACATAGAAGGAAACCAAAATCTGAGCTTCCCCTAACACATTTAAAGTGTCCAGAGTAATGCTGGCATGTAACCTTTGTGAAAATAATAAATTATAATTTAGTTTTAGTCTAACACTCATGAGTCATGCTCTTGACCATGGGTAAGGCTGATAAGTATGTACTTTTGTGGAAGTTGAGGCATTTGATTAAACTTTTGAAATCAGAGATTGACTATTCATAACAAAGGGTCATTAAACCACATATTCTCCAGGCCTCTGTCCAGGAAACTTGCCCATAGGCCAGTCTGATTACCTAAACTTTAAACTTGGTGGAACCCCCCAATGGGCTTGAAGATAGGAATTTCACATGAGGTTGCTGGCTCCACCTTGTTCAAGAAAGTTCTATCTTTGATTTATGTGACCCAGGGTAAAATATAATTCTCACATTCTATAGATCTGGCTGCAATTATATATGTCCTCTTGATCTTACCTCATCAAAGCTTAGCCCAAAACTCTGCATTCTTAATCACAGACTGGTAATACATCCAAGTACCTCTTCATTTCTCTGAGTGGTCTGCACACTGCATGCTGTTATTTTTGGTGCCCTGCGTACACTAATTATGCTTTCCTGTGGTACCCTGCTGAGAGTATGCATCTTTCCCCACTGATTGTACCTAGGTCCTTCTTGATGCATCGTCCCAGTGTTTTAGAAAGAAGCTCTTCTGTACTGCATAAGGCAACTGGAATTTAGGGTCTTGTTGAAGACCAGCAAAAAAGATAGTCCCATTAAATCCCTGATTTGTACAAGGAAGACAACTAGTTTCTTCCAAAGTAAATAAAGTTCCTAGAAGAGTATCTAACAGGCAGACGTTTCTCAAATAAGCATGCCCATGGGAGGAGAGAGAGCACAGATGGCACCACAGTCTTGTGCACCTCCAGCTCTTCAGGAACCTTCTGTCCCTGAGATCAAGAAAGCGTTTACTTGGACTCCTGTCCTTACTGCCCAGGATGTATATAATTGTGGTCGAGATTTTCAACCTCTTCAAATTTGAATTTCCAGGTGAGAGAATGAGATTTTTGGTTTAGGAATAGCCAGGCATGCTATGCTATAACCAGCCAACCTCCATCCCTCCCTCGCTCCCTTCCTTGCTTCCTCCTTCCCTCCCTCATTCCAAGATAGTTATTGGCTTTTCTATGGATCAAACCTCCCGTGGGCACTCATGATAGAAATGGTAGGTGAAAGCAGACACACTGCTCTTTTATTATATTCTCGTATAGGGCCTGGAAAGCTTTCTCCTCAATGATTAGATAGCAAATATGAGTTTTTTTCAAGCCACAAAGTTTCTGTTGCAAACACTCAGATCTATCCTGGAAGTGCCAAAGCAGCCATAAATAATATGTAAGTGAATGAGCACGGCTGCGGTTCAATGAAATTTTCTTTACAAATCAGTGAAGGACTGGAACTGGTCTTTGCACTATGGTTTGCCAGTCCCTGGTCTAGGGCAATAGGTAGAAAGCAACCAAATACACTCATACTAATGAAGGGAAAGGACCTGGTTCCAGGTGGCAGTATAACAAAGGATGCTCACATAGCTCGAGAGCGGAAAGACTAGTGGAGCTAGAAAGGAAAGGGCAAAAGGAAATGTGGTAAAAGTGAAGGCAGAGATGTTGGGAGGGTCCAGAACATGCAAGATCTTGTGGGTTGTATCCAGGATCTGGTCTTTGTCCTCAGCCCCAGAGAAAGGCTGTTTCATGCTATTTCCCTCCCCTCTACCTCCCTGCAGCTGGCGCTTTACAGGGGCTCTGCTGACACTGGGTAGGCCTCCTCTTGGAGGGTTACAGAAGGGAAACAGCATGGTTGGTCCAAGTGGCCTCATTGCAGAGCTGAGAGCCACCGAGAGGGATGACATCCTGTTCCCAACCCCTGATGTGTAGGAAGAAAACGGAATCTTAGGGGAAGTCTTTAATGCTTTGCTATGAAGTATTGGACACAGGAAACCCACTCCCCTTCCTTGAATTTCCTTCTTGCTCCTCCTGTTGTAATGTCAGGGCATTCCCATCCTGGAGTGGAGAATGCGGAGCACAGTAGGACATCACCCTTCTCTTTGAGCTTCACTCTACATAACCGTGACATCATAGTCATCATACCACCTCCAAATGTCACAGTGACACGTAGTTATGAAGTTTTCTTTTGCAATGTTTCACACACATAAACGAAATGCAAGAACTATGATAGCAGCAGTGGTGGTGAAGATGATGATGATGAGGAGGAGGAGAAAGATGGTGATAGATGTAATGGGTTATAATCTCTAGCAGTAAATGAACATGCATTATTGAGCATCCATGTGCCAGCCTCGTTGTTAGGAATATAATAGTGAGAGTGAAACCGACTCAGCCCTTGCTCTCTAAGATCTGCTAGTCTAGTGGAGCGACTACATCAAAAGACTTATTTTAATGATCTAATCTAATTATCCAATTGTCCCATAGATAACTACATGCATATATAATTATATCAGGAAATAATATTTTATCCATAAGCACAATTAGACAAAGGTGCTCTCAGAGGGTGTGTGTGTGTGTGTGCATGTGCACACACCTATGCTGCCAGGAGAGTCTTATTGAGAGAAACGACACTTAAGCCAAGACTTGAATTGTAAGGAGTTGATTAGCCAGGTGAAGAGTATAGTTGAGAATAGTCCAGGTAGAGAAAGCAGCATACGGACAGGTATGGGGATGACAAGATTGGGTGTTCCATCAAGAACTGAAAGGATGAAACGGTGCCTTTGGGGAAGGAACGGAGGGCTCTGGAAGGGATGTAAAGACGCTGAGTGAAGTACATCAGGAAGTGAAAGGCAGATACTAGGTGGTTTCACTTATTTGTAGAATATAAGTAACCAAAGAAAACAAACTAGAAAAATACAGCAAACATATTTTTTAACAAGAGGGCACACACGAGAGAGAAAGGGAGGGGCATCCTAGCCCAGTAGTTTTCAGTGTGAAAGCACTGGTTAGTCTGACACGGCTAACTCTCCGACCTGAGAGGAACACCTGGGACTAGCCAGTGGGGTCAACACCTGTGTTCAGGGGGTTTCCTGGAGGTGCGACTTGCACAAACAACGTGGATGGAGGCTGATGTTGGTTCCCGTGGCCATGCCTTCGAACACTTGGCACTGTGTCCCGACGGAGAGCATGGACTCTGGAGCTGGATTCCCGGGGTTCAGATCCCCCATTTCACACTGTGTTAGGAAGAATAACGTCCCTGTGAGAATGCCCGCTGTGGGTAAAGGTTGATCAGGTCTTTCCACCCTCCCACCACTGATGATGGACATCTGAGGTGCTACAAGCACTCCAGGGTGGGCATGCGCAAGTGGGTGCACCTGTGTTGGACACGGGCATAAATGGGCGGCGTCATGAGGACGCCAGAACTGTGAGGACCGACCGAGAGAACCAGCAGCAGCAGCAGCAGCAGCAGCAGTAGCAGCAGCAGAGAGAGAAGCAGCAGCCGAGAGGGTGAGATGCGCTGGGGGCTGGGAGACCTGCCAGCCTCCCGGCCCCCCGGCACTCCTGCCTGCCATGTACCTGACCACCTCTACTAATAGAAGCATGAAAAGCCACCGAGGGCTCCAAGACTCTCCTTCCCTGACCTGTCTGCCAGAACCATCCCGAACCTGCCTCCAGTGCCACCCCTCCATCCTGCTGCTACACCCGCATTCTACTTCCTGGAACCCACGGACATCGTAGGTTTCACGGCAAAGGAAACTTATTAAGTTTGCTAAATAGCTGATCCTGAGATTCAGCGACCACCCTAGGTCATCCAGGTGGAGCCAAGTAATCACAAGAGTCCTTGAAAGTGAGCAAGGGAGCAGGTGAGAGGCAGAGAAAGTAATATAATGAAGGAAGCAGGTCAGAGAGATGCTGCATTGTTCGTTGTGAGGATGGAGGAGGAAGCCAGGTGCCAGGGAAGGGGACCTCTGGCAGGTGGAAAAGGCGATGTCGGGTCAGAGAACTATCAGGTCTTTCCACCCTCCTTTCACTGGACACCTGCGGTGCCGTGCGCTTGCCTAGGAGGACATGCACAAGTGGGCGCACCTGAGTTTGGACACGGGCTTATATGGGTGGCATCACGAGGACTCCAGGACCAACACCAGCAGCAAGTACCAAACCAGAAGCAGCAGAGCAGCCGAGAGGGTGGGATGCGCCAGGGGCTGGGAGGCCTGCCCATGCCTGCTGTGTACCTGGTCACCTCTGACAATAAAAAGTGTGAAAGCCACCGAGGACTCCAAGACTCCTTCCTTTACCCCTCCTCCCCGTCTGCTAAGAACCATCCAGAACTTGCCCTTTGCCTCCTTCCTGCCACTACAGGCGAGCAAAAGGATTCTCTCTGAGCTTCCAGAAAGGAATTCTGCCCTGCTGACACCTCGATTTTAGCTCAGCGAGCTTCCGGTGCCAGACTTCTGCTCTACTGAACCGTAAGCAGTACATTTGGGTTGTTTAAAGTCACGAAGTTTGGGGTAATTTGTCACAGACGCAAATCTGACCCACCCACTTATTAATGTTCGCAGGAAAGCTGTTTAATGTCTTTGTGCCTCACTTTCCTGTGTTCAGTGGAGATCGTTATCATGCCTGAGGGCCAGGTAGGAGAGGCCAGTGGGACAGCAGATGCACAACACTCAGCACAGGGGCTGGCATGTGGTAAATACTCAGCAATTAAAGCTCTGTCCACTGGTCAGTGTGGCCCTGTCTCCAAGTGAGAAAAGATGCCTGTTTATCTCAAAGAAAGGTCACAGATACCAAGTGACTTACCAGAGCCAGCGGGCTGTGGTTTGGTAATCTGCAGGGCATGTAATTTGGTTAAAGAGTATGACGTTTCCTGCAGCCACCTGGAGATGTATGTCAGTTACTCCCTTGTGGTCCCCACAGTATTTGGCGGAAATGAGATATCTGTTTTGTTTTTTTAAAGAGTTCTTGTTTACTTATACATATAAGAGCTGGGTTACAGGCCAGACACATGGGTGTGAGAGGTTTCACCACAGACAGTGGGGCACAAAACAGGCCAATCTACTGAAACACACTGCTGAGGGGAGCAGTGGGCGAGGCCGGAGAGGTCTGCTGTGCCCTGTGGGTCCCCTCCTTGGCTGGGACTCAAACTCGAACTGCAGTGGCCACGGAAGTCCCACAGTGCGGCGCTCAACTCCCTGTGCCATCAAGGAGGCCCAGAAATGAGATATTTGTCCCATCAGTGACCTAAGCTACACAAGACTCACTCCTGTTCAAGTGAAAAAAGTGCGGTCCCGAGCAATCTCTTGAATCAGTCCTTCATGCAGTTGCTCCTTTTCCGACAAGGAAAATAAAACTTTAAGATGAGGCCAGCTGAGGCTCTTGGAGAGTGGATCAGTATGCTCTCCAGCATGCTGCTGTTTGTCATATTCAAATCATTAGCAAATAAAGATTATTATAAATTATTAACTGTTTGCAAGTGGAATTATTTGCACTTTTTAAAACATTCTCTGTGTATTCAGTCTTGAAAACACCTTTTCTCCTTGTGAACCATGAAGGGTTACGGCGATGACAGGTGTTCACCTGGCTTTCTGATGCTCATTTGGAAGGAGAGTTGTCATTGCCTGAGCTTGTGTGGGGAGCCTGGCTCCTGCCCTGGAGTCCTCTCTTCCACGCACGCAGGGCTACGTGCCGGGACCTGTGGCCTCAGTCATGCCCGGGCACACGTTCCTGCTTCCATCCCGAGCTGGGCGTCTGGAAGGCGTCGGCTCACCATGACCCACAAAGTGTGGCTCTTCCTGGGTCAACCGCAGTTCTTTTCCTGAGACCAGCTCCTTCTGATCCAGTAAGAGTTTCCCTCTGTCTATTCCAACTTCAGTTTTGCTGTACTATGCTCTCAAGTTACCCAACTTCTAAATGGAACTTCACACTCTGCTCCTAAATTACCTGCCCAGCATTTAATTTCTCATACTCCTTGCCCAGGGGCCTGGGCGACTGGGCTCTTATATTCCCACCTCTGATGCTTCATCAGACTTGACAGTCTGTGAAAGTCGATCTCCCAAAGCCTGTCTCTTCCTGTCTGAACTTTCCAATAAGGTCAAAGGAGAGAAGAGTGGAGTTGGCTCACTGACACATTTCATACCCAGTGACCTGCTCGCGTGCTATTTAGGTGGTAAAGGATAAATCGACAGGCTTGCCACTGGTTTGATTGCATGCACCTCTCTATGATTATTTGGGTTGATACTTGACTGACAACATAAAGAACAAGGTCACAGCTCATATTTTTACCCCGTAAAAGGACTTGCTCTTCCAAAACCCCAGAGGAAAGTGGAGTCTGGCTTTTTGATTATACGTTTCATTGCAAAGCAGTGATGTAATGTCATACATGATAAAACTAGGGAGCTGGGCTTGAATTGAAGTCAATTGAAGCTTACAGACTTAATCCAGGTTTGGGTGTTTCAAATTTGTCCAGCCATGATTTCTGGGGCAAGTATTTGAGGTTAGAATAGCTTATGAGTGACATGGACCATTGGTTAGTTTCGTCTGTAATTCGATGGGCCACGGCAAAGGAAACTTTGCTCATATGGTTTGGAAAGTGTCATGTTGAAGGGAAAACTGAGCTAATCTCTGCATCCTGAGAATCTCAAAAAGGAGGCTCTTTCACTGCCATTTTATCAGGGCTTAAGTAAATGTGGACAGGTAGAGACGGTCTGAAGGGTTACTAACGGACTGGCAGGTTTGGTTCTGTGAACTGATGGGTAAACCTCGGTTTCTCTAACTGACCCGGGTCAAGGAGAAGATGACACAAATACATACAGACAAGCTTACAAAGGATGCCCCGTGTTTTGGCCTCAACTTTGAACAGAGGACTTTGAATCACCACTGTCCATCCCGCCTGACTTTTTCCTGAAAAAGATGCTCTGGACAGGCACAGGTCCTGTTTCCATGACAACTAGGAGGGGTCATCTGGGGGGAATGCATGATTCTCATTGAATCCCCCTGCAAGCAAGGGAACTTATTCAAAATCAGAAGAGTATTTGAGGGTAAGGAAATCTCTTTGACCTAAGTAGGAATTCCCTACTATAGTCTTCAAATCTTGGTTGGGTCTCACATACATATGAAAGTCATTTTTTTTTTAAATGAGAGGTTGTGTGCTTTTACATTCACCCAATGGGATGGCAGAATCCACTCACACATTCCATAAGTAGTAGAGTTAGTCTAAGAAGGGTGGAGAGAATAGTAAATAAACCTTGAGGGCTCAGTGTTTGCCCCCCATACTTGCAGTCTAATTGGGAGCTAGCTATTAATCAAGTAATTATAGATATGGAAGTAATTGCTGAGTCTATACCTAGTGCCAAGGAAACTATAACCAGTGCATGATAAACATCCATCAGGGCTTGACCAGACATGGGTCCAGCCCCGACTTCCTAGGAAAATAGTGTCTGATCTCTATGTTTATGAGGGTGGAGAGGCTGGGATAGTTCTGGTTGAGGGAACACACATGTGATGAGCCCATTGCTGGAGGCACATGTGTGATCAGGGACCCAGTGCTGTAGCAGAGAGCCTACTAACTCTTGGGGTTGGAGAAGTGAACAGTGGTCAGATCATAGAAATTCTATAGGATTTTCCAGACTTTCTCCATTATAATTCTCCTCTTCTGCAACCTTCCCATCTCTGAAGAGTGAATATTAGTTAAGTGACTTGCTCTTAGGAATTCAACTTTGCCCATTTTATGGCTTCTTGCGATTCATGGGGGCTTCTGATCCTAGGGTCACTGCAGGCTTCCTAGGTAATTTGTCCTTCCAGAATCTTCTCAAACACTAGAAATCTTGGGTCTGTTGTTTCTTCTTTATAAAATACTATCCACAGACCAGCCTTAATTATCCAGTAGTAGAATATACAATATATGTATTTCTTTTGCCCTTCTCAGTTTCAGGCATTTCTAGATACTTAAAGGTCCAGTAGGCTTAAGAAGGATATCCGGTGCTGACCCCTGACCAGTGCTGACCCCTGGGGAGAGCCAGTTGTCTCTCTCGGGGAAGACCTGGGACATTCTTGCTTCCAGCTGGCTGCCCTGCCCTAATCCCCACCATTCTCCCTCTGGCTTTTTCTTCCCCTAATTATAACCTGAGTTGAGTCATTTGGTGTAGCTCGTGGTGGTTAGGGTTTAATGTCTGCTCTAATAGTTACTTAGTCTTGAGTGTAAGTAAGGAAAGTGGTGGGTTTGAAGCAGCCTCAGTCCTCAGGACTGAGGTCATTCATAGAGGTTCATTAAGAAGACACAGAATATCTTTTAAAGCCACTAGAGAAAAAGAGTGCTCATAGTTTCCATTTAGCCATCCCCCAAATATCTGTCTCATTTTAATTCAGATAAGTAATCAGTACAATACCATCACTGGAGGTGCTACTTAGACTACGAGAAAGGGATTGAGTTTTTAATCCCCGTGTAGTCTTCACATGTCCTGCCAGAAAACAAAACAAAAACAAACCCAAAATGACTTAAAAAAACAAAACAAAACAAAAAAAACTACACTGGAGAGTCTTAAACTTCCATTTGTTTCAGCTCTATTTGGGTTACATAGAAAAAGGTGGCAGATTCCTGGGGTTATGTCTTCAGAAGACTGGTTTTCATCTGGTATGATGATTGAACTTAGGGTACTGCTTTTTAATAATCACCCCAAAATGATCCCAAAGCAAATGGCTCCAACTCACACTTTGAGAACTGGGAAACCGATGTTAGTAAGAACCGGGGAAAGGATTCGGTTGCACACCACCTTGTAGGGGGCAGGGAGGAAGTAAGGGAGCTGGAGGGCTTTTCTCAGCCCTGCAGAAGAGTCTCACCGTCAAGGTGTACACTACCTCTGTGATACCAGGCTTCAGAGAAGGACTGTGGCCACAGTCTGAGTTGGTGTGCTAGACCTGTTTATAATTTACTGCAGGAAGCATAATGTGATGCAGGTGAAGTGGGTATAACACTGCAGTATTTCTAAAGACAGATAATGAACAGCTGAGCCTTGCATTCAAAATCTCCCCCAAAATTAGTAAGTTAATTCCATTAGCTAAGTAAAGCCTGGTCAAAAATCACACAACCATTTGGAGAGTAAATAGTATTTGTGTATGATTTCTTGCAGAAAACAAGCAAAAATGGCTGTATAGCACTCAGCAGAGTTGTATTACCCATGAGAAACCCTAGAGAGATGTCTACAGTTGTCTACAGGGGAAAGGATTGTGACTGGATCAGATTGCTTTGAACTGTCATTAATTTTCAGCAACAGCTGAAAGACAAATGTCAGTATATAACTTTCAAAAAATAAACCCTTTGTGCAACATTTTGACAGTAGCATGGCCTTAGAGAAACCAGTTAAGTGAATGACTTTGCACAAACCAACAGGCATGGATAAATAAGTGAATAGTGCAAATGAAAATTAACATAATTACCTGATCCAAAATTCCATAACTTCTAAGAACATTCTAGAAACCTCCGTATGCAGGTTCCATATCCTTGTAAGCAACCAGCTGACATCCTTGAGTGGTGTTTTTCTTCTATGAATGTGGAACCTGCAGACAGGAAAAATATCCACATATAAGAAGATATTTACAATTCATGGGTCAACTGTTATATGAAAACAGAGATAGTTTTTTTTTTTCATTTCTCACATAAACTTTAAAGATTGATTATCATAGTACCTTCCCCAAAGCAGAAATGTCTAACAATACAACTTTTGGGCATTAGCCATAGCTCTTGTCTGGGGAAAGTTATTAAAATTGCTTAAATATTAAATAATAAAGTGGAAACATTCATGTTCTGAACATACAGTGCTAGGGTTCAGAGAAAAAGAGTTTTTAATTCCTTCATCAAGTTGAATACTTCTGAAAACATTTCAAAGTGGATGATTTTCCAGTAATATGAATGGCAAAATAGCAGAAATAGTAGTTTTTATGGACCAAATCACATTATAAAAAGGTGTAGTGGATCTACTTCCAAGAATGGTGACTGAGCAGTGTGTGTGTGAAGGTCAAGTTTTCAAGGAACTGATCATTTCAATGTTACAATAAATTGGTCCAAAAATAAAATATGACTAGCTTCCCAGAGAATTTCACCAAAATTAGGGTATCACTGACTTTAAGACCTGGAAAAGATTACACAAAAAGTTGGAGGCCAAATTTATTTTTGAACATTGATGCAAACATCTTACATAAAATCCTTTTGACTAGAATTGAACAGTTCATTAAAACAGTAACTTCTTATAAAATATATGGCTTCTTCTAGGGCTTCTAGAAGATAACATTTGCAAAGCAATACTTTAGTGGACCAAGGAAACCCATATTGAAGTTACTTGAGTGTGTCTTTCAGCCTGTGTGGGGGAACTGGATAAAAGGGTGAGTTCTGGGTCTCTTCCTAAGGATTCTAATTATACTAGCAGGGAATTGGGAGGAGCACTGAGAATTTACATGTCTAGCATTTTCCTGGTTATACTGAAGCTGCCAGTTTGGAGGGGGCTGGGGGGAGGGTTCTTTGAGTAAAAGTATATGGAGCTATGGTGCTCACTTTGCCTGCCAGTTGAAATCACCTGGAGGAGCTTTCAGTAATTTTGTTGTCTGAGTTCCATCACCAGAGAATATGATTTAATTGCCCAGGGTATGATTTGGAGTTTGGGCAGGGGATAGTTAAAATGTCCCTGACTGCTTTTGATGTGCAGCCAAAGTTACTGTCCACTACTCTACCATTCTAGCAGGGCTGGCCACACCAGTGGTCTTGCATCATCTTCACTGTAACGGTTGTTAAGCCTGGTGTTTCTCTCCCACACACAATCCACCTGAAGGGATTTCATGGGCCTAGTCATGATGTGCTTTTTATAAAGCGATTGCTCTAAGCAAAAAACCGTTTACGGGAAGGGGCTCAAGTCAGCTTAGTTTGTCTCATTCCTGGTTACAAAACCAAGGCTGTATAGGGTGGTCAACCATCTCGGTTTTATCTGAACCCACAGATTTCCTGGGATCTGGGACTTACGGAAGGAAAGCTGGTCCAGTCCAGGAAGACAGGGGTGAGTTCCTTATTGTAGCGCCAGGGGGGCATGGGGCAGGCTCTTGATGATTCTGGCTGTGGTGCCAGGAAAGCACAGGACAAGTTCTTGAGGATTCTGGGCAGATGGGGTCAAGGAGAAGTCCTGGAGCCCTCGGCGGCTTTTCTAGTCTTTTATTGCGCCATTATATCAGAGGCGACCAGGTACAGGCAGGCATGGGTGCCGGGGGGCCCAGGAGGCTAGTAAACCTCCTAGCCCCCCGCACATCTTCACTCTCTGGGCTCTCGAGCCTCTCCTCTCTGCTTCTACCGCTGCTGCTGCTTCTCTAGGCTTCTCTGTCTCTGCTCTGCTGCGCTTGTCCAAACCCAGGTGCGCCCACTTGCGCATGCGCACTCGGGCTGCGCGCAGCACCGCAGGTGTCCATCGTCAAACCAATGGCGGGAGGGCGGAAAAGCCTGATCACTTTTCTCTGACCCTACACTGGCAACAGGTCAAGGAGGAGTCCTTGAGGCTTTTATTGCTTCATTTTATCAGAGGCGACCAGGTACATAGCAGGCAGGGAGGCTGGGGGTGGGTGGGCAGGAGGCTGGCAGGCTCCTAGCCCCCGGCGCAGCTCACTCTCTGGGTTCTTTAGTCTCTCGTCTCTGCTTGGACTGCTGCTTCTCCTGCCTTTTCTTTCTCTCTGTTCTCCCTTCTGCTGGCATCCTCATGACGCTACCCTTAGAGGCCGTGTTTCAACCCAGGTGCACTCACTTGCACATGCCCACTTAGGCACGCATGCAGCCCTCGTTGCCAGATAACAGAAACTCTCCGGTGATTGTGGGCTTCTAGATTGGCAAATGGAAACACGCTAACTTGCTTGTCAGTCACCTGCTCTGCCTGGGGTATGCCCATTAAGAATCTACAGAGCGCTCCAAAAAGCGAGGTGGGACTATATCCTTTGGAATTATCAGCTCCTTTGGAAGACTTGGAGCGCTTATGAGGAAATAAAAGTCAAAGGTGCCTTCTAAGGGGTCAGAGCGATTTTCCAGTGAAGAGACAAAGATTGTCATAGGTTGAGGCAGGAGCTTCCCTTCTGTAAAAGGTTCCCCGAAGCTCATTGATTTGGACAGCATGGACCTCCCTGGTGTCATTTGGGTTGGATGGTGGAATCACCTTCAGTGCTAAAACTTCCCACTTGGATTTCCAAAAATAAAGTTCAGTGTTTCCCCAAGACCAGTAAGTAGTGACAATAAGAAAAAAAGTGACCTTTACATTTTTCTTTTTTAGGTCATGAAAACTCCTGGAAAAAAAAAAAAAAGACTCCTCTGAAATGAATTCCACATTAGGCAATGTTGTGGTAGAGCATGGAAAGTACTAGAACTCAAATTCTTTCATTTCTTTTACTATCCAAGCTGTGAATTTCAAAAATAACAAGTCATTATAAAAGTGAAACATAAGATTCTTCACACCCACTGTTTTAAGCATTTCGAACCTTCCATAACTTGAAGTAAGTAAACCATATCTTTTGAGTCGTTAATGCTCCCTGCATTTTGAGTGCTTTCTGGACATAAGAGGGCATTAATATAATGGTCCAGGGACTGTGCTAGGCACTGTGTGTTAAGTCACTCAAACCAGACTATGTGCTGTAATGGTGGCTGAAGGTCTGGAGATTAATGCCACCGTATTTCTGCTCTCAAGGAGCTGGTCCCCTAATGAGATAATTGAAGCCCACCACAGTGGATGCCCGGGGGAAGGCAGTGCTCTTGGAGGCTCTAGCCCAGAATGGCAAGGCCAGAGAGCAGGCGTGGTTCAGGAGGAACTGCTGGAAGAGGCTTTACTTGCCCTGAGTCATAAAGAGCAGCAGGCATCAGCAAGTGAAACTTATTTCAAATACACTGTGTTGCTTCATCTTCATAAGGACTCCATGAAATAGGTGTTATTCGTCACATCTCACAGGACATTTTAAACCAAACAGAGTCAGTGTCATGGCAGTTTTGTGGGAGGATGCTCACCTGGCTAGCCTAGACAGCTTATTTTATCTATGTCTCTCTCTTTCTTTTTACACAAAATCTATTTACTAATACACAGAAAGTGGACTTAAATAAGGCTGGGAGGCTAGTAAGACAGTGCCCACACCAAGCTCCAGGACCCAACAGCCCTCACGTATCCCATGGGAGGTGACCTATTTCACCCTCTAGGAGAACCAAGAAGGATGTCCCCACTCTTCCAAGATTACACAAGATGTTAGCCTTGAACTTGGGGAGGTGGGGGACTCACCATGAATATACTCTCCTTTGTTATTGGAACAACTAATTGCTTTTTTTTTAGATTTGTTTTTATTTCTTTATGCATACAAGAACTGGAGTATAGGCCAGAGACAGAGTGGGGAGCAGAACAGGTGGAGCTACTGAAACACACTGCTGAGGGGAGCAGCGGGCAAGAGAGGAGAGGTCTGCTGTGCCCTGTGGGTCAGCTCTCTGGTCGGGATTGAATTTAGGTCTCAGTGGCTGGGGATGGTTTGACAGTGCTGAGACTTTAACTCCTTTGTCACCAAGGAGGGCCACTGACTGCTTTTGTTTGAGGTCAATAATACATATGTAAAGGACAATATCTATATCTATATCTATATACACACATACACATACACACACATATATAAATTCATAGTATACTCAACTTTATATTGGTTAGTTCATATAAGTAATTCTATATATAAACACATGTAATATATAATATTAATAAATCATATATGTAATAATACATAATATATATGTATTATACATATGGTATAGATATATTATATATAATTATATATATTATATATGTGTATTATATATGTATTATACATATGGTACAGATATATTAGTTGCATACACAAGTCTATACCTTTATCTACAGATAGATCTGTATTGCATCCTTCAAAAATTTCATCTGTTGAGTTCCTAACCACGGTGTGGATGTACTTGGAGGTTACAGTATTTTAGTTGAGGCAGTTAAGGTTAAATGAGTTACTAAAGGATCCTAATCTAATAGGTCTGGTGTCCCTATAAGAAGAGGAAGAAACATCACTGATCTCTCTCCAAGTTCACCTAAAAGATGTATACTCCTTTCTCTGAGATTTGTATTTGATCCTTGGATAGACTGAATGTTCTGGTTAATGGAACAAAACAGGTGGACCTGGTCTACTTGGTCTTTTATTGAAATCAGTGAATTATTCATTTATTTATACACTGGGCCATAACTTTCAGAAGTTTCCAGATCATCAAGTCAGAACTTGGTATTCAAACGATATGTAAAACTTTCAATGCCAAATAAGGTTTTATAAAATGGTGTCCATCTTACTTCTTCCCAGAATCAGGTAGAAGATCATATTTCATGATAGAAAAAAATAAGAAGCTGAAACTATTATTGGCCTTACTCAGAATTCTAAATATATAATTTGAGTTACTCTAATAATTCAGAATTTCGAAGGCCACTTTATTTCAAAGAAAACCTCTTAGACTAATTTGGGATGGAGGTGGAAGGCTGCTCTCGGGCCAGAAGCTCGACGCATGATTTATCCTCACAGCATTTCTATGAGATGTTTTCTTCTCTCTCTTCCAAATTTTGTGGAAATGCCAAGTCTCTTTCTTTAAAAACTCAATACAATTTGGCTCGGAAATACAAGATGGGGAATAGGATACCAGCTATTTAATTCTCCCCTGCTTCTCTCACCCCTGACTGACCTTTTATTTAAAAGATTTAAAAATAATTTTCTATATAGAAATGTTTTACCTTTTGATTTTTTTGGATATTCCTTAAAACCTCTTCTAAAGCCCTGAAATGTAATATATTATTCACAGGTGAAAACTACTTACTCTTTGAAAACAGCATTTCTTTTGGCTCAGCCAAAAATACAAGAATGTTTTCATTTAGTTCCCACTAAAGAAAGAAAAAAAAAATTCACAAAGTGAGTCTCACCTTTGAGGAATAACATCAAAAAGTGTCAACCTTTAGTTTTGAGAAGTCACCAACTGTAAGTTAATATTTGTGAACAGTCCTGACTCTGACTCATAAAACCTCGCCAAACACATCCACCCTCTGATGCTTGTGGTGAAGCCTGTGGCAAGAGCTTGGATATTGGTCTCAGAATAACTGTGTGTCTTGGAAATGTCATGGCAAAGTCCCTGAGTCCCAGTTTCCATATCTTGAATATGGGACACCTCTTCCTTTCTTTTCCTGGAGTGTCTGATGGCAAAGTAGTAGGCCTGGCACGAAAGCAGGCTCTCCACCATGGGGAGGTGGCTCCTCACCTTCACTGCCCTCTGTATTTCCTAGACTTAGATCCAGCTCACAATTTTGCCTCAGCACCTATGCTGGAAAGAATAGTGACCTCCTCAAGGATATTTTCATGTCCTTCCCTGACAGGGCAAGAGAGAGTTTGCAAAGGTACTGGGAGGTTACCTTGGGTTATCTGGGTAGCCCTGAGGGGGTCCTTTGATGTGGAAGAAGAGAGAAACCCTGAGAGAAGCTATCCTGATGCTGGGTTTGCAGGTAAAGAGAGGGGCCATCAGCCCAGGAATGCAAGCCACTTCTAGCAGCTGGAAAGGCTAGGGAATGGATCTTCTGGAACCTCCAGAAGGAATGCAGCACTGTGGCATTGCCAACCCCTGAGATTAGCCCTGGGGACCATTTCAGATGGTGGCTTCCAGAACTGTAGGATAAGCCATTTGTTTTACTTTATTTTTTATTTATTTACAGATACAAGAACTGTCGTGTAGGCCAGAGGTGCCAGGGGGTGAGAGGATTCACCAGAGACAGAGCGGGGAGCAGAACAGGTGGATCCACTGAAACACACTGCTGAGGGGAGCAGCGGGGAGACAGGAGAGGTCTGCTGTGCCATGTGGGTCACCTCCCTGGCCAGGGATCGAACTCATGTCACATAGCTTTATAGTGCTGCCACTTTAACCCTTGTGCCACCAAGGAGGTCCATCATTTGTTTCTTTAAGCCTCTAGATGTGCACAAACTCATCTTCATATAAATAGGAAACATACAGCAACATGGAAGAACCAGGTTCAGCTGCTAGGCAGGAAGTACTTTGAGTAGCTGGTTTATCCTCTCATCACTATTAGTCTCCTTAAAAAACTCCAGTGAAGATGATACAACAATGATTGTAATTGTTTTTCTTTAGTAGGAAAGGAGACTGGGGCTTCCCAAGCAGAATAAACTGGCTGGTGTAGACCAAACATTTAGACTCCTCTTATTTTTCCTTCAATAACTTCTTAGAATGACTCCTTGTGCCTTAGCAGTCAAGTCAACATCATTTCTTCCAGGGATTGTGAGCCTACACATAACAGCAGCACCTGATTTTCAGAAATCTCAAGGATCCCATCTTTTTGCCCCAAATTCCTGAAAAATTTCAAGCTCATGATTTTGTTTGTGTCACCTTTTATAACAAATCCTGACAGAACCTGAAGCAAAGCCACAAATATGACCTTTGGAGTTTTATGCTCCTCAGGGGAGGTGTTCAATCCAAAACAAATTTAAGTGAAACCCTCTGGACTTTACACTTAAGCCCTGAACCTTGAGTGTCTCAAGTGGTGGTTTCATGATTCTTAGTGCCAGTGGGGGGGGAGGGAGAGAGAGAGAGAGAGAGAGAGAGAGAGAGAGAGAGACCATACAGGAACTGGAAGAGAGAAAAATCCATTGCTATTTTGTTGGAATATTTCCTAAGAACCAGACAGAGTGAGCATCTGTGATATGCTTGTTTAGACACTCTATCGTTTGTTCTTGAAACAGTTTTATAAAATGACACAGAAAGTGCTAGAATATCCAATTAGTGATGCTATGGTGGAGTTTGGAAAGTGTCATTTGCCTGAGTGGTTCCCAAACTTTTCTAGTCTTTCAGCCAATGATATTTATTTTAATAATAGCTCAGAAACCAAGAGGCCTTTCCTCAACCCTCTTCATGGACACATTGCAAGGAACTCCTCTATTTCTTACTCACATCTCTGGAGTTTTCATGCTGGTTGCAAAGGAGTGTTTCATACTGTAGGTGAAACTGAGCTTTCTGAGGACTTCTGAACTAACCTTATGTAGGAGAGGAATCAGATTTTTGTCTGGTTACTAGGACACAACCACAATTAAGGGGAGAGAGAGAGCAGAGAGAAAGAGAGACAGAGAGTAGGAAGGAGGGAGAGAATAGGGAGAGAGGGAGGGAGGGAGGGAGGGAGACTGGTGATGATTCAGTATAAAACAGACATGTCAGAGTTTGGAAGTCTGGAAGAGGGTTCATATTTTTTGGTCTTTGGGTGGGAGCTTAGGATTGTGGGCTCTGATCAATGCATGTAGCCTGTTTGGGGTGTAGGATGGGAAGAGGCTTCATAATTCAGGTTTCTGATAACTCACTGTAGGTGCAATTAAGTCCCTCTTGTGTTCCTGAAGACTGGGGTGTCCAAATACAGATCCGATGGCTATTTGCCAACATGTTCTAGTGATAACTCAAAGCACTGATTGGATGACTTGACTGAATTAACCTGTTTAGCAAATGTTCATTGAGTCTACCACCTGCAGTGTGCTTGTAGGCGTCACGTTGGTTTCAAAGAGCTACCTTAAATGCTTTAAATTCTGTCATTGTACTGATTTTGGTACCAATGGCAAAGGCGAATGATCAAATAGAGACAGGAGTCAGTTTTCATGATGCCGAAGATACACAAAGGAAAGTTTCATAAAGTGATAGATTATAATGAACAAAAGTTAATAATAACCATCCTCTGGACCAAGCATGCACATACAGCAAATAATTTAATCATTCAACAGAACTTGGTACAAAATATTACAGAAACAGGAATTTAGAAATTGAACCTCAGAGATACTGGACTTAATGCTGACTTTTTGTTAGTGATTTAAGAAGATTTAGTGTTCAGATGATTTCTGACTTTCTGGTACCTTAGGAATTGGAAGAGGCAGCAGTGGGGGTAACATTCCCTGGGTGCACAGTTACCTACACTGGCCAAGGCACTTTCATGCACATCAACTTATTGAATTTCCTCAGTGGCCCCAGAGAGTCAGTGTTATTAACTCCACTTTTGCAGAAGAAAACATTGCAATGAAATTTTTTTTTTTCTAGCACACACTGGTTATTAGATCATGTGAAGCTGGCTGGTGGGTCACAGGTTGACTATTAATACTAACTATGCACTTACATAATATAGTAATTTAGAATGTTCTTTTGACTTTTGTTGGGGTTCAAACCACCCATTTGAAACAGTGTTATTGGGGGAGAGGCTCCGAATTCTGCACAAGAGACTGAAAGAGGAAGACTTCTCCCATGTTGACTAGAACCAATTTCTTCCTTGACCATTTAGATTCAGATGCCAACCCTGTCGTGAAGGAGATCGTGGAGCAATCACTCTATGGCACCACATGTCAGCACATCTGTGGGAAGAGCTCCAGGGACCAATGAGTCGTGATGGTGTGTGACTCACCAGGACTCGAGAACCCACACTCTCTAATCTGCCTTCCATCCAGAGTGGAGGAGAGGCATCTGTAGGCCACAACGGAGGAAAGCCCCAAGCTAGCTTTGGTCCATGCCACATTGCCCCCCATCCCCCACCGAAGCTGACAGAGAGACCAGCTGGGAGGCAACTGGCCTCTCTGTGGCTGTCTTTGTGTGGCATCCCCGTCGGTACTGGAGTGTCTTTCGCATTTCCATTATCTTCTAATAACTGAATGCTGCTGGAGGGACAGGATTTGGGTCCTCAGTGGAATGCCTTCTGCCCTGGGAAGTCTGAGAAGCTGGTGTTCTGTAATGAGGCTACACATGGAAAAGAGATTAGGCTGGGACTGCTCTAGGGCAAGGCCACATCAGGCCTGGCCTTGTAGGTAATGGATCTGCTCTTGCCCCTCTGCCTCTGGCTTCCACCGTCAGTCCTCACGCCTGACCTCCCCATTCAGAAGCAGTATTTTAAAACAACAAAATCAATGGACTTTGAAATCTCATGGAGAAAAAGAGCAAGAAGGGGTTCAAAATCTAGGAAGAAAGGACATCTGAGAAAAGCACATTTTGAAGCTCAAAGGCAGCTCAAGCCATTTGTAATGGGTCACAGTTTATTAGGAAGCCCATTTGAAACCACAAGCAGGGACTTAGCTCTGTGCTGTTCTAAATGGACTTTTCATTTCCTTTGTCCTGGTCAACGGAAATGTGATGTGGTTAAACAGTGAAATTTCTCCTCTTGTAATTTTTTAAAAAGCAAAATATTTAATAGTTCTGTTTAAGTATCGAACTTAAGTATGTACTCTTATTTTGCTTAGCCTCCCTCCATTTTTATTGCATTATTACTAAATTTTTTATTGTCTTACACTGATTTTGGCTATCACATTTATTATCATCTGTGTTAATAGCAGTGTTAGTGGCAGCAGTGATGGTTAAGAATCAGCAGTGATGGTTTGGATATTCTAGCCTGAAACCAAATCTCTCTTATTTCTCTTTGTGGTGAGCTGCGCTGGAATATATTACCTTACCTTCGTTTAAGTGCGTAGTCTATAGAATCTTCTGATTCTCAGTCAGCCTCCTTTCCTTAGGTCCTATTCTAATCTCACTTTTAAAAAGATAAATAAAAAAAAAAAAACAACTAACAGGTGCACATGGCAAATAGATAAAATAACATAAAAGAATATGGGTCTCTTTCCTTCCCATAGTTCTATCCCCCTCAGTGACTATTAGTATTAGTTTGGTACATATTTTTACATTTTCTGAGCTTCTTCACTCTAGCACATACAGTAAAATGTTTTTTATAGTCGAGCAGATGATTTACACATGCAGTTCATACATTACTCTGTGTCTTCCCGCAACTGAACTCTATATTTTGGAGAACTTTATTGGCCCATTTGCATGTTTTATTTTATTTTTTTAAAGATTTATTTATTTATGCATACAAGCACTGGGGTACAGGCCAGAGGTGTGGGGGGGGTGAGAGGATTCACCACAGAGAGCGGGGAGTAGAACAGGCAGATCAACTGAAGTACACAGCTGAGGGGAGCAGTGGGCACAGCGGGAGAGGTCTGCTGCGCCCTGTGGGTCCCCTCCCTGGCCGGCAGCAGGGATGGAACTCGTGCTGCAGTGGCTGCGGTTTGCTTCATAGTGTGTTGCTTAACCCACTGCGCCACCAGGGAGGCCCTACATGTTTTATTAAAAAAAAATAACTTCCTAATATTTAATTGAAAATATGATGGAGTTTGAATTATTTAACTAGTATTCCATAGTTAGAAACTTATTTTCCTATTTTGCTTTGTTTCGTTTCATTAGAAATTATGGATCACAGATTTACAGCTTTTGATCTTAAGCAAATACATCTACAGGATAATTTCTACACTTTTTAAAAAGGGAACTCTGGGAAGTCCCGATTTTCCAGATGAAAGACACTCTAGATTCCTGTTACTGCAGTGGCCAAGGGAGAGGAGCAAAAGGAATATACACATGACCACAAAAGGAAAAAGCCAAGATGGCAAGTGATTCCGAGAGACAAGGGATGTGAATAAAAAAGACCAAGAGAAAATAGGGCCAGGGAAGTTCTGCTCCAGCGCAGTTATATTCATAATCCCTCTAAGTCATCCACCAGAAGCCCAGCAAGCCACTTCACTGTGCCTTTGGCTTTTGCTGGAGGCCTTCTCTATCTTCCAAAGGTGGATAGAGAAGGAGGGGGTGGGGTGGGGGTAGAGGAAGTCTTGAGCTCCCCCTAGAGGATGGAGAGCATAGAGCATAGACTGGGCTAGAGAATACACATTACATCAAACTGCAGGACAATTTTAAAAGAAAAATACAATAGTTAAAACAGTTGGTCACATGTGTGGTTCTTCCCCTGGTGTCTTGATTTATGTGCACACATTTTTACATAATTGCAGTGATGGCCTAGATTCAATTTTGCATTCTGTTTTTTCTTCCACTTAATATTATATGGTAAATGTTTTTCCATGTGGCTACATAATCTTTCTAATTACCATTTTAATGACTTCATAATACTCCTTCCAATTTACATATTGTAATTTTTAAAACCACTCCCTATTGGTGGACCTTTTGATTGTTTCCAGACTTTTACTAATATAGAAAATAGTGTGTATCGTATCTGTTGCTTTCCCCCTTTTGAATGAGTTTCTTAAAGGGTGTGTCAGAGGGTAGGGTTGATTTCATAGCTCTGGATAAACTTGGTTCTACTGATTCTGTCAGCAGCAATGCCTCTGGCATGGTATCAAGATGCTAACTTGGGTAACTTTTTTTTTTAACTTTTGTAAATGTAGTTATGTAACCTTCCATTGCCTTTCAGATTCTATAATTCTTCTCTACTTTCCACACAACAAACTCATACAGTTAGCCTTTAGCCAATCACTTATTCATCTAATATCTTTTAAGAACCAAGAATTTTCTCTAGAATTAAGATATTTTTCTTAAGCATTGAAATTATTATAGAGAACAGGAACAAAGGATGAGAACTCATCTTAGTCAACTCATCTTGTAAGAGTAAAAAAATCTCACACTTAGTAAAGTTATCAGATTTAAGGGAAAAGTGGAGGGAGAAAGTTGGTCGGTCCAACCTGTAGTCCATCCTAGCTCCATAAATGCATATGGACCCACAATATAGCATCACATAAATGCAATGCATAAAAAGAGCAACAAAGACTATAGAACTGACTTAAAGCGAGCGTTGTTGGATGAGTAGCAATTTGCCAGCTGAAAAGCAATATAGTGAAAGGTTAGGGTCAGAATCAGAATCGTGTTGAAGTCCTAGTTCTGTCCCTTGTAAACTATGAAGATTTAAATAATTTATCATTTTCCCTTTTGGGCTCCTATTCATCTTTTATTTATTTTTTTATAAGATTTATTTATTTATGCACACAAGTGCTGGGGTACAGGCCAAAAGTGTGGGGGATAAGAGGATTCACCAGAGACAGAGTGGGGAGCAGAACAGGCAGATGGACCAAAACACACTGCTGAGGGGAGCAGTGGGCGAGGCAGGAGAGGTCTGCTGTGCCATGTGGGTCACCCCCCTGGCCGGCAGTAGGGATCGAACTTGTGCTGCAGTAGCTGTGGTTTGCTTCATAGTGTGTTGCTTAACCTACTGTGCCACCCGGGAGGCCCTCCTGTTCATCTTTTAAAACAGAAAAAAATATGCTTTTATTTTCTACGGTCTTTTCAGAAAATAAATCCCCCTTTTCTTGGTGTTCCTGACGCAGTACCAATGACATGCTTCTCTCTCAGCACCCATTACCTGACGTTGTCTGCACTCTATATAAGGTGAGGTCTCTGGGGATACAGGCTGTACTTTCCTTGTCTTTGCATCTCCACATGTAGCGCTGTGCCTGATGCAAGTTAGGTACTTGGCAAATGTCTGTTGAGTTTAATGACTTGAATTGAATGTTTAAGTAATTATAGCACATCAACAGGGAGAAATATTATGCAGCAATTATAAAGATAATTAGGGAGACTGCATAGTTTGATGGAAATATGTTTATGATATGTTTAATGTGAACATGCTAAGTGGTTTCTGCATTATGATTCTCACTGTGTAGAAATTCTCAGGCTAGATGCTAAAAAGACAAAGAAGAATGAGAAATAGTGTTTATCTCCAAGAAACTCATGGCTCATGTACTAAAGGAGGGGTGTGTGTAAGAATTATCATGGTGTAAGAAGAGCATGTGTGAAAATTCAGCAGAGGAATGAATTTGTCTAGAGAATCTGGGTAATACAGACATAAGGTTTAATATTACATAACAGACAAGAGATTGGAGAAGGAATTATTTTAAATACAAAAACATGGGGAAATGAGCAGGCATTCTATTTTAGAGAAATTTTTAAGCCATCTCAATGGTGGCTGGTGGGAGTTGAGATGGGAGCATAGTGCTGAGTGATAGTGTGGATGCCTTGCTATGGTGTTCGCAATTTAACATTTAGACAGTGGAGAGTCATTAAAGGGTTTTGAACACGGGAGTAGCACGAGTTCTATTTGTTTTTATGATAACAAGTCAGGTAGAGCAAAAGGGAAGCGACTGAAGAAATACCCAGGTTATGTACATCAGGGAGGATGCTGTAGCTATCTGCTTCAGGTAAGAAGTTACAGATTGATAGTGATGCCAGAACAGAGGTAAATTTGACATACCTTCCAAGGGAGTGTAGCTGAGTTACTGACTTATGGAATATTGAGACGTGAACGAAGGAAGGATTCTAGGGTTACTCCTGGTAACAGACAATGCTTCATAAAATTTGTAACCGGTATGAGTGTGTGTTAAGAATGTAGGTAGGAATGGGGAAGGGGGGAGAAGGGTTTATTCTTGGTCATGTTGAGTTCTTGGTGCTGGTGGGATTCACACTAACAAAAGGCTTCTAGATTGTTCAGAGATGACTTCTGGTGAAAAGGCGGCCCAAACTGGGTCTAATAAATAAGCCCACACTTTCTATCTCGATGAGAAATAGGGAGCATGTTACAAAGGAAGATATTCTGGCAGCCTGTCATCAAATCTACACTCTCTCTCATCAGCTGTGAGCAAATTACTTAACCTTGTTAAGCCTCAGATTCCTCATCTGCAAATCAGAGTAATAACTCTTGCCTCACAGAGCTGTGTGAGAATAAGATGAGATAAAGCAGGAAAAACATCTGCAAGAGGGACTCAGTAAGTGTCCACCCCACCCCACACCCACTCCACCCCTTTTTTGGAACAGGAGTTCTGAGAAATCAAGTACTGAATTGTCTTTAAAACAAGGATCTCTCCCATTGATAGCTAATTTCTCTTGAGCTGGTCTAGTTCTCGGAGTCGATTGTTAGTAAGATTCAGGGACCGGATCTTCTCTTGAGTCTTAGCCAGGCTGTTTGCTAAATAAAGATTATTCCAAGGATGAAATACACACTTTCTTAATATAAGTAACATAAATTCCACTCTGAATCAACACTCCAATATGGTGTTTTTGTTTCTCCTTCTGAGATAAGAGTAAAACCTTTGATTTTTCTTGCTAATTTGAATTGAGTCATAGATATATTTTTATTTATCTTTATCCACTCTGGTAATAATAATGACGTGATAATAATGACCACCACTTTGGGGGTTTGCTTTGTGTTAGTACTTTCGGTATATCACTTTTTTAAAATCCTTACAAGAAACCCATGTGGTTTATATTTTATCTATACTACAAATGATCAAGATAGAGCACAGAAAGGTAAAGGGACCTGCCCAAAATTTTACAGGACATAAGAACTAGGATTAAAAAGGAAACCATTTGAATTCAGAGACCTCACTTGTAACCACTACATTCCAATCAAGAGGGCATTTCTTTGCCACTCAGGGGTGATTCTAGGGCAAAAGGAAAGCTGGAAAATTATTTAAGAAAGAGAGATGCAGAAAGCAAGGAAGTGCTCTGTGTATTTGTGTTTTAATTGCTGTTACGTATGAATCATAAGTCACTCTTGTTTCTCCATCAAGGGAGGCACAAGGACAAGCAAACAGAATGGCATTTATCTATGATTAAAAAATTATGACCATTTATATGCAAATGAGCACCAGTCCTATGCTTCTGGAAGACTGAAGAGGATTATACAGAGTCATAAATTTGGGATGTTTTCTCTTCATCCTTCATTCCCAGAACAAGTGTGGCATTTCAGCAACATATGCCAGGGTAGTTGGGGGCAAGGTTGACCAACCCGGGTAGTTTCACATGACACAGTCATGATTTTTTGCTTTTTTTCTATCTGAAATGCTCTTTAGCTGAAAACTGTCACTCTCTTTGATCAAATGCTGTCTTCTCTGTGAAGTCTTGTACAATGATGACTGCATACATCTTGCCAATTCATTCATTTATCCATTCATTCATTCATCATTCATTCATTCAACACACACCAAGTATATTGCTGGTGCCAGGCACTGTTTTAGACAAAGAAAATAAAGTTTGTATTTGATTCCAGAGCAAAATAAAGTCAAAATAAAGTTACTCTTCCCCTACAGTGGCAAATAAGCATATTGTATAATTTCAAGAAACGACCTATGAAGGAAGAAAACGAAGCAGGTCAGTGGAGGTCCAGAGAAATCTATCCAAGGTGGGTTTAATGCACTCAGAGTGACCTGAAAGAAGCTAAGGACAAGCCATGTTAAGATTTGGGGTCCGAGACTTCAGCAGTTCCCTGGTAGCTTCTGTTAATATGTGTCTTGTGTGAAAGAAGAAACCTCAAAAGTTAGCAGTAATGGAGATGATGACGACGAAGCTAAGAATGAGCATGCTGACAATGGTATTGCCTATTACTCTTCAACACTTACTGGCTTCTGCTTACCAGTGTAAGTATTGCAACCATCTATTTGTTAGCACTCTGATTTAGGTATTGTATCTCATTTGCAGATGAAACAAAATGCTGAGAAAAATACAGTGACTTGCTCAAGGTCACATAGTAAAGGGCATTCATTGAGACTGAACTCCAACCTGTCTCTGTACCTTCAACCCTATCACCTTCAACCTTCCCAGCACCCAGCCTGGGGCCTAGCACTGCAGATGCTTAATGATATGGTGACTAGATATAAGAGTGGATTCATAACCCTCAGTGTCCCATAAACATCATCTAACGTGACTGTTTAAATTTCTGTCAAATCTGAGACCTAAGCATTTGGTAAGTACTGCATTTCTGAGAAGATGGTGGGATAGAGCATGAAACCTACAAAGCCAAGTGATTCATTGTCAATGTTCACATCTGGATATGAACTAAAGCATGATGACTCTGTCTCTTCCTCCTCCATTGCACACACATCACTTTCATTAGGATTTTCCTCTCCAAATCACTTGCTTGTTGACACCTGGGCCCAAAAAGCACTGGGGTGCATATGGATAAGTGTGGCCATGTAGCTATGGGAGAACCACGCTGAGGAAGACCATGAAATGACATGAGACTGAGAAGACCAGAGAGAGGCCAGGGGAGTGTGGAGATTCATGGGGTGCTGAGAGGCTCAGTTACCTGCTTGTATCCCTGACTCCCTGCCTGGCCTGTGCCCGTCTCCTTGCATGCCAGCCCCCCTTGCACACCAGCCTGGTTGCCTGTGTACCTGGTTTCCTGAGAGAGCATTAAAGGCCTGGAAAATCTACTGAGTGTTCCCAGACTCTATGTGTGCTTGAATCTACAGTGAACTTGCCCCGTGCATGCTTGCACTGTACACACACACACACACACACACACACACACGACTCTGTTCCTACCAATAGTAAACAGGGCTACATTATTCTCCACACACTCACCAACACTTGCTCTTTCTGGTCTTTGTGACATGGGCCATCCTCACAGGTGTGATGTCGTATCTTATTGTGGGTTTCATTCGCATTTCTCTGCTGATATATGATGACGGGATTTTTTCCTGTGCCGATTGGCCATCAGTAGCCAGTCTTCTTTGGAAAAGTGTCTGTTTAGCTCTCTGCCTGTTTTTAGATCTGGTCAGTTGGTTTTTGTTCCTGTTGCTGTTGACTTGTACGAGTTCTTTGTAGATTTTGGATATTAGTCCCTTGTCGGATGCACGATGTGCAAATATTTTCTCTCATTCAGTAGGGCGCCCTTTTGTTTTAATGATAATTTCTTTCACTGTGTAGAAGCTTTTTAGGTTGATAGAGCCCCATTTGTTTATTTTTGCTTTTGTTTCTCTTGCTGTTGGAATCGGGTCCCCAAAGATATCCATGAGGCCAATTAGACTGAGTTCTTTATGTCCCTACTAACTCTCTTAGGTACAGATAAGGACTTGAGTGTGGGACTTCCTCATTCCTGTACTAGAGGACTTTACTGCATTATCCTCTGTTGGCCTGTAGGCATTTAAATTCACATATTTAGGTTTTCATGAATTCAGTGGTTTATTTTTCTCTAGCTTTTTTTTTATTTGGCCTGTGTGATAAAGGCTACAATGATCAATTTTCATAATAGGAAGACATCTTCTTTCACTCTATTAATGGCATCACTAAACATTTATTGATTTTTAACAAGAAAATTAGAAAAGATGGTGCAAATGATTTCTCTTAAGTCCCATTGGAGGGTTGATATCTTCAAACCTGAGGGGTGAGGTGAGGGAAAGTATGAATCGGACAGAGAGAGTAAGTGATTTTGGTGTCTGCAATTAAGGAGTCATAAGTGACAGTGACACCAAATTAAAGTCTGCTCTTAAGCCTTTAAGTAATTTCTTCTTTCTTTTGCACTTAGATGGAGCAGCATGATCCAGTAAAAGGAGGAAAGTTTTAAATCTCTGTGGTTTGCTAACTCAGTGTGTACCTTTGGATAAGTTCCTTAACCCCCACAACCCTCAGTTTCATTCCCTGCACTGTTTAGATAACAGTACCCAGTTCACAGAGTTTTCTTTTCTTTTCCTTTTCTCTTCTCCTTTCTTTATATTTATTTGACATCAAATGTGGTCCCCATGGAGTTTCCACCACCACTTCACCAGTGCACCCTCACCTCAGTCCCTTGTGCTCTTCCTGCCCTCATCCCAGTCCCTCCCCGCCCCACACAAAGTGTTTCTGATTTGTCCTTGTCTTTTTGTTTATGTTTGTGTTTTTTTATTGTTATTATTCTTTTTCCTGGTCCCTTATTTGGTTCCCTTATATTCCTCCTAGGAGTGAGACCATCCGGTATTTTTCTTTTGCCTTCTGACTCATTTCGCTGAGCATCATCCCTTCCAGCTCCATCCATGTTTCTACAAATGAATCTACTTTGTCTTTTTTGATCACGGGGTTTTCTTAAAGGCTGATGACCTCCCCTCGCAGGGTCTCAGCCTGGGGCACAGTCAGCTGTCTGTTGCTATCAGGCTTTCATTTTTCCCTTGAACTCCTCAGTGCCTGCAGAAAGCTGAGTACCTGTTTTCCAACTGAAGACACAGAAATCGTGGGGTCCCCACTTTTAGCCTCTAATACATGTTCCATACCCTAAAGACATTTAGACTTGTATTATGAGAGCAAAGTGAATCATTTCCCACCATCTGGCTGGTTCCTGAGTCTCCCTTTGAAGCGGCGTTGGGAGACTGAAGGACAGATTGACAGGTCTTGGTTTAGATGTGCAAAGTAAGACTCCAGGCAAGAGGTTGAAAGGAACATGTGATAATCAAAAAGAATTAAGATTCTCTCCACTGGCAGTTAACAGAGCTTTGGGGAGTCACTGAGGCAGGGGAAAGGCAAGGGACAAATGTAAGCAGACAGAAAAGACTGAGGAAAAATGCAAGGCATGCAACTTGCTAAGTTCCTCTTGACAAATTCGACCTTGTTATCTAATGTTCAGTGATAAGCGGCTTTTTGGTGTGTTTAGATAAATACAACCAACACTAGCTTCTTAAAAGTAAGCAAATATGTGAAATCCTTGGAAGAGTTCCTGGCACCAGCTGTGACCGCTACTGTGATCCATTTGAGCATTGCACTGCTATAGTCCAGCTTTGCCCTGAGCACATGGCATATCTGTACCCTAGTTCTTGTACGTAGAAAGCACATGGTGTGTGGAACGGTAAAAGAACTGAGGGAGACAGAGGGAGAGGCAATGTGCAAAGGGAAAGCTGCCATGTAGAAAAAGTAGGTAGAACCTCTAGATGATAAAACATGCAAATTAAACTAGTGCAGTGGCAGCAGGAACTGAGGGTCCAACGACTTGGCAAAGTCAAGATGTCCCTACCCCCACCCCGACCAGGGGTGTCTAAAAGGATTGAGACCTGCCACAATGCTGTATGGAGGTCTGAATCACTTTCTCTTGGTTCTCAAGTGGGAGGGTAACCAAAACTAAAATTGAATTAAATGTGAATTCACCTTGAATTCACAGGTCAAGAAAGCGTCGACACTACTGCTCTCAAGGTCAAAGCCAAATGCCTCATACATTCTCTACCGGGTCTTTGAGATCTCAACAGTCCTCCAAATCTGTAGAGCCCTGCTGCTACTACACGTTGACCCCGAAGGTCCTGCCCGCTCCCTCTGCTAACCCAGTTGATTCTTGGCCTAGCCGTCCCAAGCTCCGGCTTCCTCATTCTAACTCCTCAAGAAGTCTTTGCTACCCCTTTCCTCCAAGACCGATCTCTTCCCACTGGCATTTCCTAAGATATCTGATTATGCTTCCCTATCCTCAGCTGGACTCACTGATGATCCCCCACCCTCCTACTCTCTGTATGCCCACGTGAGAATGTTGAGGGCTCCATCTGCCCAGATGGCACTTTCGTCTTAATCCGCTGGCAAGAGGAAATGATCAGAATTCTGATGAGAGGCCACGATGTGATTCTGTATGTTTCAGAACAAGGGCCAACAATCTGTCCCTGCAAAGGGCCAGATGTTAAATATTCTAGGCTTTGTGGGCCACATACAGTCTCTGCGGTGACATTTCACTCCATCCTGTGTGCGAGTGGTAGTCACAGACAGCGAGTAAATGAACGAGCATGACTTTGTTGCAATAAACCTTTACTTAGCAAAGTAGGCTGCCAGGCTGCAGTTTACCAACCTCTGCTTAGATGACAATCCAGAGAGAGAGGTGGGGGAGGCCCCCCTCACTGCTCTCAGAAACCCCATTCCCATCCTGACCTGCTTTTGATTTTTCTTATTTCAGCTGAAAAGAAAAATACTTAAAAAAATAGCTTGATAACATCCATCAGGATGGATATTATCAGAGCCAACAAGCAGAAAATGACCAGTGTTAGTGAGGACTGAGAGAGATTGGAAAGCTTGTGTACTTTTGGTAGGAAGGGGTACTGTGTAGCCGCTATGGAAAATAGTATGACAGTTCCTCAAAAAGTTAAAAATAGACTGGCCATGTGATCTAGCAACTCTGCTTCTGAATACTACCACACCAAACCGAAAGCAGGGTCTCTAAGAGATGTAGTAGATCCCCATGCAGAGCTGTGCTATTCAGAATAATCAAAAGGCAGAAATCACCAAGCGTCCATGGGCAGTTCACTGAATGAATGAAGAAAATGAGGCATCACCACACAGTGGAATATTATTCAGTCTTACAAAGGAGGAAATTATGACACATGCTACCTGATGGCTTAACCTTGAGGACTTTATGCAAAATGTAATAAGCCAGTCACTCCAAGAAAAATTCTGTATGGTTCTACTCTATGAGTTACCTGGAGAGTGTCAGTCACGGAAACAGAACTTAGACTTGTATTTGCCGGGCTGGGGGAGATGAAAATGGGTATTGCTGTCTCATGGGCAGTGTCTCAGCTCTGCAAGATGCTGAGGTTCTGGAGATGGGTTGGGCTGTGGTGTGAATGTATGTTACACTCCTGAAACTGTATACTTAGATAGGGTTAAGATGGTAAACTTCAGTGCACTTTCCCATTTTCTTTGTTATTTTTTTTAAAGATTTATTTATTTATGCACACAAGAGCTGGGGTACAGGACAGAGATGTGGGAGGTGAGAGGATTCACCAGAGACAGAGTGGGGAACAGAACAGGCAGATGGACTGAAACGCACTGCTGAGGGGAGCAGCGGGTGAGGCAGGTGAGGTCTGCTGCTCCCTGTGGGTCCCCTCCCTGACCGGTGATCGAATTTGCGCTGCTGTGCTGTGGATGTTCCATAGTTCAGTGCTCAACCCGCTGCGCCACCAGGGAGGCCCTTCCGTTATTCTTTGAAAAGGTAAATTTGGAAGGCAGCTATGCTTACCACTATACCACCAACGTGCACAAAAGGGACTGAGGTGACAGTGCACTGGTAAAATGGTGATGGGAAATCCATGGGGACCACAATAGATGTCAAATATATATATATAAACAAATCTATATCTATATAAAGAAAAAAGAAAAGGTAAATTTGGGGGCCTCCTTGGTGGCACAATGGGTTAAGCACAGAACTATGAAGCAAACCACAGCCACTGCAACACAAGCTTGATCCCTGGCCAGGGAGGGGACCCACACGGCGCTGCAGACCTCTCCTGCCTCCCGCTGTTCCCCTCAGCAGTGTATTTCAGTCGATCCACCTGTTCTGCTCCCCACTCTGTCTCTGGTGGGTCCTCTCACCCACACCTCTGGCCTGCATCCCAGTTCTTAAATGCAGAAATAAATAAATCTTCTAAAAAAGGTAAATTTGATGGCATTCAATATTTTACAGGAAAAAATAACTTGATTCGGCTCCACATAGCTCTTCCTACTTTGTTCTGGCTCCCTCTGCCCTGAGATGCAGGCAGCTTGCAAGGGCACAGGATGGGTAGCGCCATGAAGGAAGGTCCCCTGCTCTGGCGAAACCAGAAAGGAGTGTCTTTTCCCATTGGCCTTTCCTTAGGCAGACAGACTGTCCTACCAGCCTGATACAGTATGGTAATTGCTGCCACTCAGTTGGGGGGTGTCCCCTAGGAGCTTGGGGGAGGCCTCAGTGGGGGATCTGTCATGTCCTATAGTCTCACGCTGGGACTGCACAGTGTCCTCTTCTGCTTAAGTTATTTATATAGGTGGTTGAAAACACTTTGCTTGTACAAACTAGAAACTATTAGATTAGGCCAGCGGAGACAGCCAGAGGCAATCTTTTAACAAAGTGAGTGGGATTCAAAGTAGGCATGGAAAGCAAATATTATTTCACTGGGAGTCGATTAGAGGGAGCTCTGTGGATGAGCGGTAACTGCTTTGTTAACTCAGCTGGGGGAGGCAGGGGGGCCAGGTAGGCACCAGCTGGGCTTGAGGGGGAGCAGACTGGGATGAAATGGTAATTCAGGGAGTAGGTGGATGCATCAGGCTCCCTTCCACACACACTCCCCCCGCCTTCCTATATTTAAAGTACATGATGGAGCTTAGCAGCAGAGAAGCCTTGGTTTGCTCTAAAATTTCTCATTTTAATTCAAGCAAACACTCTATAAATCCAATGTATCGGAAAGCAAATATTGAGGCTAAGTAAGAAGGTCCATTAGATGGGGTGCTTAAGTTCTGGGGCCTGAGCATGTGGGAGTGGAGGGCAGAGAAGCCTGGGTTGGAGTGCGATCGTGGGATGTGAGAAAGGAATCCCAAGAAGGTGGGCCTTGGGGAGGATTTGGGCATAGATGTCAAGAGAAGGGGTGAGTTTGGGGTAGGTCACTTTGGAAAAGCCTCGATTAGAAGAAGGTGCATGGAGTTTCCAGTGGAAAGAGGGTTGGAAAGGAGATTTGATGGAGACTGATAATGGGCATAGAGAGAGAGGATCTCTGAACGAACAGAGGACCAGAAGGAAACTCAGTAATTTGCAAGCATCTAGGCACAAAGTGACTGTTCTCCCAATAAACAATTTACAAGAGGAGTGAAGGGTGGGGCACTTAGATCGGGGAGTCTGAATGATGGTTTATGTTGTTGTTGCAGTGGTTGGCAGTGGGGCTGCTGGGGATTTTGTGAAAAGTCTCAACTGACCCGTAAGGGACAGAATCTCCAACAAGATCCTGGGCATCAGTGTTGCCCAGAACTAGTACTCAGGGTTTCCTAGATGTGGGATTTTTCCAGGGATGTCCACAAGATGGAGGACGATTTTGACACGTGGAAGTAGTGCACCTGGGGGTAAGAGCTTGGGTTCTAGCGTCAAGGAAGCCACAGATTTCAGTCCCATCTTGATCATATGCTGTGTGACTTTGGACGAGTCACTCACATACTTGGAACTCGTTTGATCATCTGTAGGATGGGGTAGTTATTCTTCATTGAAGATAATTATAATACTTCCATAAAAATGTGCTAATTGGGTCTTTTTACACAGTGACTGGTACAAGGAGAGTGATTGGTTGGACTTAGCTTATTACTATTGTTATTATTATAATTAGCATTATTTTTATTGATGTGGTGATGAGAATAATTCTTTGTTTTTGCTTCTTTTGGTCTTTTTAAATTTAATATATATTTTACATCATTTTTCCTTTTTGTTCTTAAAAGTTTTCCCAAATCACCCCCCAAATCTCTCCCTAATTGTCAACAGAATCTTAAAGGAATACAAAGATTTTTCAAAATGATTGGACTACAATTCACCTCCACATTTTTTTGCCCTTTTCAACAGCAACTTGGGGAATCACTGACCCTGGATTCTCATGCTCATTTGCTGGCGGGTGCTCTCCATAGAGTTTACAGAGAGGAGAGACCCAGGCACAGCGGGCACATAACAGTGTCTCCGAAATCATATTCCTATTGGCATTTTCAGCGTTCAGGAAACATTATCGCCTCAGGATGACAGTACTCTGATTCTTCCTGCCCTTTAGATTTTAGGAAGAGAAATCAGAACATCTTTGATCATTAGCATGCGAATATGAGAAACACAGTCAGTTGTGATCATCATACTATTAATTCCTTTCTTCTTTTGTGCCAGGCTAAGGACTAGCTTTTGGACAGAGATTTCCCCATCTAGGATGGACACAGTTCTTAAGCCAGGGACTATTTTTATCAACACACTGCAGAAAAATTGAGCCCAGGAGAACATTATACTTTGCTCAGGATTACAGAGCTACTGAGTGGCAAAGCTGGGCGCTGAATGATACCTTCAGTTAGATTTGAAAGTGAAGATTGTTTTCCCCAAACTAGGTTTCACAAGGGCAACCAAATGGGGAAAAAAAAATCACAAAAGCCTTTCTTCCCAGGGGATAGCCTTGGTTATGAGGAAAACAAAAAAGAATCTCCTGGGATAAACGACAGACTTAACTTTTCCCCAAAATGAAGTTGTCCTAATTGTTACTGATATACAGCATTTTGGACCCTTAATCAATGATGTTAGCCGTTTTTGGTGTTAATTTAATTAGTACAAGAGACCCTGCTGGTAGAAATATTGGATAATTAGTGTTTTATGTAATGGCTTATGAAGTACTGTGTAACAATCTCCAATAATCACAAATTCTCAGCAGAACTTTTAGCAAACACAATATGTAGGTGGATGAATACTTGCTTGGAAGTGGGTCTGATAAAGCATTGGGTAGGGTGTCAAACCCCCACTCCCATTGCATTGCTCCCACAGGTGAGGGATGGGAGAGCCGTATCCAGTTCCACCAGAAAAACATTTTCATGGGTGGCCATGGACACCGAGGGACTCTCTCAGAGACAACACTTTAATGACAGTACAAAACTATGGAGAATACGCTTGGCTTCCCGTCCTGAGAGAAGAGATGGGGCCCCATTTTTCCTAAGTCTTGGATAGCTCTGTGAGAAAAAATTTTGGGTATAGGAAACATGACAGGTGAAGTTTGATAAGGAGGTAGTCAATATAATAAAAAAGGGTGCTGGGCAACTCCCAGTGGGCTCCTGAGAGGGGATGAGGCAGTCATTGAGCAGTTGAATGTGTTCTGTGACTCAGAGAATGGATGCATCGTCCTGGTGACAAGGAACTACAGGATCTGCAGGGAACGTGCAAGCAGTAATTTTACTCGGTGCACTGTCTGTCTTACAGACCACACACAGTTGGGTAAAGACTCCTCATGATACAGTTGCAGGTCAAGTTCCTGCCTGTACAACCACTCGATACAGCACATGCTCTGTAGGCTCTAGTGCAAGGAATTGAAGTGACTTTAAGTTGGACAATCTAAGTCAAATGAACTTCAATTCTCAGAGACTAGAGACTCTGAGAGAAAAAAAATATTATGTCTATTTTTGTCAGCAAAATACCTCTCTCTTTGCCTCATTGGTTTCTAAGAGTTCAAGGAGACGAAGCCTTGACTTTTGCAACTGACAGTTTGTTGAAGGGACTCTTGGGCCAAGAACATAGAACCCTGAGATTCCCTTATGGTGTTCTGAGATATATAACAAAACAAAAACCCAAACCCCCAAATATCCAAAACTTGGAGAACAGAATTTCATATTCACGGTTTTCAACTTTAATGCCCAATCACATTTAAAATCCATTGGGAAGATAGCCCAACTCTACTCCTTTGCTGTGAAGCAGAATTTCTTCCTCAATACTAGAGCTAGGTATCAGTGGATTGTTCTTTACTCCCCTTTACTCACCACTCATATGGTTTTAGCAGTAACACTTGCAGATTTTTTTTCTTAGTTGCTTTTCTTTCTGTTCATTTATACTCTTTTTTGCCCCCATCAATAATATCACCGATTCATTTAAATACTTCATCCGTTCTAGCCCGGACTATAAAAAGGTTTCAGACTCCGATGGCACAGGAGCTTGCCTCCCTCCTCCCCCATCTGGCCTCTTCACACTGACTGGAATCAACCATCTGAAACACAAATATGACCTTGTCATTACCATTTCACCTCTGTAATGAGCCTTTGTGACCCATGAGATAAAGTCCAAACACGCTGGCACAGAATCTATGACCCTTCAAGACCTTGTCCATGCTTAACCCTCCAGCTGATCTCTAACAGCTTCCTACCGCAAGCTTACCCCACTCTCAAGTTAATGATTAATTATACATGTCATTCTAATATTTTCTCATTGTGTCTCTTTGTTTTATTTTATTTCCTTTACTCTTCTTCTTGTTTTAGGAATACCTTCCCTACCCTACTCATATGCCCACAGGAAGCCAACCTCACCCAGTCCTCTCCACTCCAAACCCAGATGGGTGTACTCATGCAATGGATATTCCAATTACTCTACTTACAAAATTATTATTTATCTCCCTGATTGATGTGATTGAATCTTTTGACACACTGAATTCTTGGTAGCCAGAAACTATTCTTTATACTTTTAATCATGAGCACCTAAGACAGAGCCAAGCAATTAGCAGATATACACCATAAGTTTATTTCACACATAAATTAATGAATATTATTGAATAATTTATCCAAGGCCAAAAGAAAAACTTAAACCTAGCCCTTTCTTATTTAAAAGCACAATATTTTTATTGTACCTTATTCTCTAGTTTAAATATCAAGCTCTGCCTTAGTTTTTGCCTTTAGAATTTGATCAAGTGTTTGCATTTCCCTTAGCCTACGGATGAAGATGAAATAAAGGTGCTTTGGAGAACACACACACACACACACACACACAAAGACAACTGAGGACGTTTACCACTGATAGACCATGAATAAGAAAATTGATAAAGAATGCACTTTAGGAAAAAAAGTATTCCAGAGGACTATCTTTGAAGTAAGATGTAATAGTAAACAAGTAAGTTATAAACATGCATGCAAATATGAACAATGATTTTCTAAATACAATAGTAATGTTTAATTTGTGGGTTTAAAAGGGCAAGGATTAAATAGTGGGCAAAGTTTAAATAGTAGAAAAGAGCAGTATTTCACTTGCAATGACAGTGGCTGTTCTAAAGAGCCTTTTATTAGTTTTGAGATTTTAACATATTTGCTGCCTTTAGTATTTATTTTTTTTTCTTTTATATTTTTATTTATTTTTCTTACATTGTTTGCTTTCTTTTCTTGGTATAGTCCCCATAGAATTTCCTTGCACTCTTCCCATCCCTGCCTTGATCTCAATGTCTCTGATTTGTAGTTCTCTGTTTATTTTTGTTTTGTTGTGGTTTTGGCATTGTTGTGGATGTTATTATTATTATTCTTTCCTTGATCCCTTATATTCCTCCTATAAAATGAAACCATCCAGGTTTTTTTCCTTTTCTTTCTGACTTATTTCTCTGAGCATAATCTCTTCAAGCCCCATCCATGTTTCTGCGAATAGGTTTAATTTATCTTCTTTGATTGCCAAGTAATATTTCATTGTTTGTGTGTGTACATATATCACATTTTCTTGATCCAGTTGTCTATTTTGAGGCATTTGGGTTGATTCCAAGTCTTACCTATTATATATAGTGCTGCAATAAACATAGGGGTGCTGGTGTCCTTTTGAATTAATGTTGTTGTGTCACCTTTAATATTTATATAGATAATTATCTGCTAAATTTCCAAAGGTATCATTGGAATCCTAGAAGTAAAAGTGTATAAATTCTAAACCTGTAGAGAAAAATAGAGAACAAAAAAAAAAAAGCAAAAATTCTGGAAAATCTGAATAGTCACAAATTTTGGAGTTCAACTCTACACTAAAGTGTGTATCTTAAAAATAACCTTGAATGTCTAAACCATGAAAAATGTTTAAGAATTTTCATAGCCAATCTGGCTTGGAAAATCCTAATGTACAAATATCCAGAAAAAATTGCACAGCATTGACCTAATGGAATACTTTATACATGTGAACCAATACTCTTATCATACCCAAAATCATGTGCATTACTACAGAGTGTTCAAAAACAGATCAAACTTAAAATCTATATTAACTCAGAATATATATATATATTCTATATTCTATATATATAGTGACAATATTATATATATGCTTACATAGGCACACACATACATGTATACCTGTGTAATAAAATCATATAAATGCATATGTATGCACCCATGTCATAAATGTATATATATAATTAGATGATAGCAAGAGTGTAATAAACAGAAAATTCAGGATTTTTGTTAGTTCATGAGTGGAAGTAATGGTGTGGGATGGGGAGAAACTTTTTGATAGATGCAATTCATTGATATTATTATGGACTTTATGTTTGGTTAGTAAATTAATGAGTAGTTGTTTTATGATTATACTTCATAATTTATAAAAATATTAGTGTTTTGTATCAAAAGTTATCTTAAAAAATATTGTAGTAAAAAGATATCTGTGACAGTAAAATTTAAACTTTAAAACAGCATAAAAGAAGAGGTTGTGAATAGGTTGAAGTTCTGCAGATATGGCAAAGGGGTTTCTCATTTACTTTTGAGAGGTATTCTAGGCCTGAGGGTCATTTGGGGGATGGAATGCTGTACTCGGCTAGTGATGCCTGCATGGGCTTTTGAGAGGCACAGAAAATATATGCAGTAGATCGCTCATTCTGTTTCAGTTTATTACAGTATATTACAATGGAATGGAGCTTTGTCTTTAGAGAGGGCATGAGAAAGACGAGCTAATTTACAAACACAGAACTGTATATTTTTTATTTTCCTTCATAACCAAACTGGCAGAAGGACACCTTTCACTGTGAGTACCTAGGACCCAGGGCCTTCTGTACACTGGCCTCAAATCCTTCTGTTGGCAAATTCCTCCTCCTCTCCCTGCTTCTATCAAGGGAAAATGAAAAAGAGGAAACTTGGAAGAGGAGTGAGAAAAGGATAAGGGAATCAGATATTGTAATAGGAAAATAAAGGGGAGGGGGTAGGCTTGGAATAAAAACTGACCTGGGAGAAGGATAAAGGCAGGGAGAGAGCACAGAAGAGTTATTGATTAGATCCCTTGGGGTGACATATAGCAGCCCTTGATTAGGTGTGAAAAGTTGACAGGCTTGAATTGCTTACAACTAATTAATGACTGTGAGGTGCTTTGAAATCCTGGGATGAAAGCAAAAGGCTTTGCCTACAAAAGCCAAATGGCATCCAGGATTTAAACTCTTCACTGCTTCTGTGGGTTCTCAACGCTGAGAACAGCAGCACTGCCCTTCCCTGTTTATAATTCGCTGCAGAGGTGGCGGGTATGGGCCTCCTCTTCAGTCCTCATCTGGATAACCTCTCCAGCTCCTTGGACAGGGTTCAGCATCATCCACTTCACTACAGGAGCCAGGACTCCTCAGCAGGGCAAAGGGATTGGTGCTGCAGTAACACTCCAATCTACGGGGGATTTGCCTACGTATCCTAGTCTTTATTATTTTGAGCTGTTATTTTTTTCCCCCTAATCTTAGATTCTTCCCATCTAATTTAGCCAGTGGCAAGCCATATGCATTTTAAGGAAGCTCTGGTGCTCCAGGCCAGGTGGCTGGCAAAACTGCTGCCAATCTATTGCCAGATTAATGGCCTGTGATCTCCTTTTCCAGAAAGCTTTTTCCAATCAATGGCTAATCCCCCTTAGATTAGTGACAGCGTGGGTAGTTATGCTTCTTCACAAGACAGAGAGCAGAGGTGTGTCAGACACAACCAGGACTTGAATTTTCCACTTGCTGTGAGTTGATCACTGTAGGACAAAGAGGGTGCATGTAAGGACTTCTCTTTGTTTTAGAGCTTCCCTTTCTGCTTTTGCACGCAGCAATATGAAAGCAACACCCTCAGGAAAACTGAGTGGTGAGTTTGTAACAATGGAGACTGGACAAGGCAGTGGGCTCCTTTTAACCTTCTGGAGGAAATTAACGAGAACGAAAGTTGACCTTTGAACAATGCAGGGGTTAGGGGCTCATCCCTTGCAGTTGGAAATCCAGGCCTAACTTAAATAGTGTGGGACCTTGCATATGTGGGTTCCTCGCCTTTAGATTCAACCAACCCACATCCCCAGCTAAGTGAATCCATGAGAAAGAACCAACCCAGTGTAGTATATACATGGACTCTGGCAGTTCAAACCCCATTGTTTAAGGGTCAACTGCATGATTTCTTTCAAGAGAAGACACATACCAGGCAGGGAAGTACAGGTCTGTAGGATAACTTCTGCATGGGTTCTGAATCCAAGTATGAGGAAATGTCTGATGAAGAAGAGAAGGCCAGTGGAGATGTCATCAGATGGTAGGAGACCTAACCACACCTGCAGCCCTTTGCACACAGATAGGGACATATACACAGCTCTGTGTAACATTGCACGTGCCTGCAGAAACATCCATACAGCTGCGTAACCATGTGCAAAGCTGGGGAATCTCTATAGCCAAGAACAGAACACTGGGTTGCTTAGAAAAGTCCCCCCAGTGCTGGTTGGTGAGGGTAAAGGACACTCTCACGGTGCTCATTTTGCTTCCTGTGCACATTGTGAACAAACCTGATGCACTGACATTGCATAATACAAGGGAGGGGCTCATCAATGCCTTCTGGGAAGGTGTGAAAATACAGGGGCCAGAGTCCCATTGCAAAAAGAAACACCTTCTCCGGTCACCTGGTTGAGAAACACAAGTGTCACCACTGGCAGCTTCTTCCTGACATCAGGAATATCTGATTGTCAGATCCTATTGATTCACTGCCACTTCTCAGGTATGCAATTGTCCTTATCTTTCTTTTACCACCATCACCTGGACAACCTTAGTTCCATGACCTCCTAACTGCTCTCCCTGCCTCTAGTCTTGACTCTCTAGGAGAGCCAAAGTATCCCTCTACTGAGAAAGCCCAATCATGTCACTCTCATAAAATTGGGTAACCCAAAAGTCTAGTTATAATCCCAAGGATATTTATGAGTTTCCTTCTGTGGCCTAACTTTTCAGTACCTTCTCCATCTACCTGCCCAAACCATAACCTAATGCTTTCCCTCCATTTCCTGTCCACATAAAGGTACCAACTTTTCTGAAAGCACCTTGTATGCTTACATCTTGGCCTTTGACATCCACATATAATCCATCTGCCTGGGATTCAAACATTCCTAAACTTCTCATCTATTCCCCAGGTAGCTTAGACACATCATTCAGGTCCCCAGTTAAGATGCTATTTCCTCTAGTGCTTCTCCAAGCACTCATATGTGATTGAGACATCTTGTCTATTCATTCCCTCTGTGGTTAGTGATTCTCTGATCACAGTGATTATTTATTTTACCAGGTCATAATTGTTGGTTTACTCATTTATGTTGCTTATTAGATGAGACTGTTACTAATACTTGTTGGGGCAACTGTGCTCTCTTCACTCCATCCCCATAATGTTTGGCAAATAACTGATTGGTTTGAACAATCTGCTTAGAGACGTCCAAATAAAGAAAATAATATCTAGACATCCTCCATTCACTTTCACATTAAATTATTCCATCTCATTCTTAGATGTCATTTGAGTAGCTATGATTATTATTCCCAGTTTTATTACAGAAAGTTTAGTTCTAAAGTGATTAGTCAATATTCCCATTATCTTTCAAGAGTTAGGTCTGGGGTTTGAGCTCAGGTCTGCCTGCTGTCAAAATCCACAACTGTCCAGCATTAACTCTTCAACAATGACTGACACTTCAAAGCATTAAAAAAAGAACAACTCAATGTTATTTATCTCCTAGGAAGACACATGGAAGCAAGCTCAGTTCAATCTTCCCCTAAAACTTCCCCAGCATCCCAGGAGTAAACTATCATGTGGGGGAGAAACCAATCAACAGAAATTAAAACTTAGACTTTAAGACTTAGATACACCAATAGTTTATATAATTTTATACCACACTCTGCTAAGAGAGTATTTCTGTTCTGGAAACAAAGATACACAAAGATGAATATATAAATAAAAAATTGAATGTACAGTAACATCTAGAGTTTGTTACCTCCCCAAACACTTTTGCATCTAGACTCTCATTGAGAAGAGCCAGAAAGAGGATTCACATAATCCAGTTTGCAAATGCAAAGGGCAGGAGTGATTGTATAAGTATTCAAATAAACTCAAGTTTCTGACAAAAGAAAGAGTGACAGGTGCACTCTCTGACTTGGACTTCCATCATAGGAAGACTCTTATATGCAGGCCCCTTAATTTACATGATTTATCCCACTTTATTTGCAGCAACTTGGTGACACAGGTATTGTTATCTAACCCTCAGGTCATCATCACTATGAGGTGTCAAACTTTAATTAGATCCTTTTCAGAGTGTCTAGGACAATATACTTTAACTGCACAGCAGTGCACTGTGGGCATCTACACAAGTTTTGAGCACACTTAAGATGGAGTCATAAAAGAGGTATAAGTAAGATAAAACATTTTAAAATTCAGAGTCTTGTCAAATGTTCATTTTCACAGGATGGATAATTTCTTCACAGAATTCACAATCAAGAGAATGGAAGGGATGCTCTATTCTGGGAGGGAAACTATGGCTTAGAGAGGTTTGTGAAGTTTCCAAAGGTAAGACAGAGAAATAAAAATCTGAGACTGGTGCCTTGAACTTCTCATTGACTTCAGGGTGCATTCTCTGAATGTTCATGGTAATGGATTTCCACTGTGTCAGGGAGCTGAATCTAGTTGAATTGGAATTTGAGTAAATCCATCTCAGAGCAGAACTTTTTTTTTTTTTAAGATTTATTTATTTATGCATCCAAGCACTGGGGTACAGGCCAGGGGTGCAGGGAGGTGAGAGAATCCACCAGACAGAGCAGGGGGTAGAACAAGCAGATGGACTGAAACACACTACTGAAGGGAGCAGCAGGCCAGGCAGGAGAGGTCTGCCTGTGCCATGTGGGTCACCTCCCCAGCTGGCAGCAGGGATCGAACTCATGCTGCAGTGGCTGCGGTCTGCTTCATAGTGCATTGCTTAACCCACTGCACCACCAGGGAGGGCCCTCTGAGCAGAACTCTTATAAATCACATAAAAGGAGTGACTCGGAGAAAGTCCTGTTCCCACCACACAGGAATCAAATGGGAAAGATCACTGTTAGAGACAAGAGAGGGAAACAAGAGGCCCCTCAGTTCAACACGCAAAGAGCCAAAGAATGAAGCAAAGAACAGGCATTGACTTTGTTTCTCTCACTGCCATAACAGATGAACACAAATGGACTCTTTAAAATCATGCATTTATTACTTTATAGTTCTAGAGATTAGAGGTCTAAAAATAAGGTATCAGCAGAGCCGCATTCCTTCTGGTAGCCTCAGAGATTTTGCCTTTCCTTTCCTGCAGTTTGCCTGCTTTCCTTGGCTCATGGACTCTTCCTCCATCTTCAAAACCAACAATGGTGCATCTCTCTTTGACTTCACTCAGGAAAGGTTTTCTGGTTTTTTTTGTAGTATTAAATTATTTATACATTAGATTGGGTCCTCTTGAATAATCCAAGATAATCTCCTGTCTCAAGTTCTATAACCTTTGGTGCATATAAAGCCCCTTTTGCTACATCAGGTCACAACTTCACAGTTTCCAGGGAATGGGCTCTACACATGCTTGAGATGCCATTACATAGCCTATCGTGTACATAGAGAAGAACTAGGAAGATGGAAAATGAAGGAAGCAGGAACTGCTTGACAATGGGTAAGCACAAGGAAAAACAAGGGATGACAGAGTGATCTGAGGAAGGGACAAGTCAATGGATGCCTTTGTTAAGAACTAATATGGACCAAAGTGGGGGTAGGTCCATATTTTATGGAACCTGTACTTAAGCAAAATTTTCAAGTGCTCTAAAAAAGAGAATAGAAAATTATTAATAAAATTTCAAAGTTCCCTCCCAGGGCCTTTGAGTGTGCTACTGTATATGAAGGTCCTGGGAACTTAAGCTTTATGAGCATAATAGTTAATCTACTTTTAAGGGAATTTTTGTGAGTGCTGGAAACTCATCTCCTAGCTTGCCTTGGATTAGGAGCTGAATATAGAGAGAAAGCTGGGTACCAGCTTTAACCAAAAGGGTACCTGTCAGAAGGAGGACCCATGGGGGACTAGAGTTCAAAAGGTGGCAGAGAAATCAGATGCACTGTCACACTAGGGAGCAGGAGACCGAGCTAACCATGGCAGGTACCTTGGGAAAAGCTTTTTTCCTTTTTCCTAGATAATCTCTAGGTGTTAGGATTTCTCTTTTCTGTGGTTGTTGAGTATATGGATTCTAGAACAAGCCTCCTAGGTTCAAATGTTAACGCCATTGTTTGCTTTGTGGATTTGGGCTGAAGATCTCTTGAGCCTCAATATCTGTAAAATAGATAAAAGTAATAATACCTCTGGGGCCTCCCTGGTGGCGCAGTGGGTTAAGCAACGCACTATGAAGCAAACCGCAGCCACTGCAGCACGAGTTCGATCCCTGCTGCCAGCCAGGGAGGGGACCCACATGGCACGGCAGACTTCTCCTGCTGTGCCCGCTGCTCCCCTCAGCAGTATACTTCAGTTGATCTATCTGTTCTGTTCCCCGCTCTCTGTGGTGAATCCTCTCACCCCCCCACACCTCTGGCCTGTACCCCAGTGCTTGTATGAATAAATAAACCTTTAAAAAAAAGTAATAATACTTCATATGGTTGCAGTGATGGTAAATGAATTTGTGAAGATAAATAATTGAATATCCTGTCTGGAACTTCGCAAGCGCTACATGTTTAACCTATTTAATAAATAATTATAATAACAATAGAAATAATATAATTACTTCATGACCTTGGGGAGATGGAGAGATCACTAAATATTTCAGAGAATAATTTTCTTGGAAAAAATTAATTTGGAAAAAATAAATGTTGTTCTTCTTTGTACCTGACTGCTATGACTTACCCAGCAATACAACACTGCTTTGTCTATCTAAACTGATGAATTAAAATTGCTCCTTCAACTGCTCTGATTTGTGTACCAGTCTATATCCGTGGGTCTTAAAGGGGTCTCTCATTGGATCCCAGGGGAGCGCGTATAAAGTCCCAGAAATGTGTGTAGCAAAAGAGCATCATGGGGGGCGGGTGAGGGTTGGGCAGAGGCTAAGGCCTGAAAGAGAGTGGCAGGATGTTATGTATGAAAAGATGGAAGGAGTAGGCTGAAGTTTGTAGAAGTTCGGAAAAAAAGGAGTAGATTTCTAAGAGTGATTTCAAACCCAGGAAGGGTACAGCATGAGGGGATCGGGGAGCAGCAATGATTTTCCATCACTGGGTTGAAAATTGAAAGTGTTAGATGCAGAAATCAGAGGTGCAGAAGCGGCTCAGGGGAACTCACGTTCTCGGATAGCAAAGGCCTCACAGCCGACTTTTACTAGGTCTTTGGAGAATTCCATTTTGACACTAGTTTTTAATAATATCTGGATGAAAGGGTAAAGGACCAAGACAGTGCCACCGGGGGTATTAGCAGTGATATTTAAAAAGGACAGGAGGAAGGTCTTAACAAATGGAGGCTGTAGGCTCTGATTCACAGAGCTGATTTTCCTCTCCTGGGGGTTCTGCAGTAAGACAGGAGAGGGCGGGTGTGTCCAGTGTCCAGTGTCCAGTGTCAGCCCTTTCCCCTGCCCTCCCATCCGCAGCTTCTCCTTGTCTCAGCTGGAGTCAGATTTGCTCAGAGCTGATTGGCTGATCCACAGTCTTGGTTTGCCTACAACTGGGGCTTAGAATCCATAGATGGTAATAACTCTGGTTTCTGGACGCCTTTGAGGCTTCTCTGTACACACGTGTCCTGCTGCTTATGTCCATGGGGTTGGGGGTCGGGTACTCCAGTCTTGTCCTATCAGATTTTGCAGGATCTAAGCTCTGTATCCAGCCTTTGCCCATATTTTCCCTCAGCAATGGCCCATTCCCAAATGTTCTTAAGAACGTTTTCATTCTTTATAGTTAAATTCAATCTTTTATCCTGCTGGGAGTATAATATTTGTTTGGAGCCGCATGACACTGTGTTGTAGGTCTTGACCTCCTGAGTTTGTTTTTAGGAGCCTACCAAGCCCTGAAAGAGACGTTTTGCCATTCCTGCCTTGGTTGAAATACCGTCGGGAGGTGCTCTGCAATGAATGGTTCTGGGCCCAGATGCGATTAGACATTGCCTCTTCTGTGCCTGCCCACTGCCCCCTTTAGACATAATACTTTTTTTTATAATTATTATTTTTTTAAAAAGGTTTTATTTATTAATGCACACAAGAGTTGGGGTACAGGTCAGAGCCGTGGGAGATGAGGATTCACTAGAGACAGAGTGGGGAGCAGAACAGGCTGATGGACTGAAACACGCTGCCGAGGGGAGCAGCGGGCCAGGCAGGAGAGGTCTGCTGCGCCCTGTGGGTCCCCTCCCTGGCTAAGGATTGAACTTGCTCTGCAGTGGCTGCAGAAGTCCCATAGTGCAGCGCTCAACCCCTTGTGCCACCAGGAAGGCCCTAGATGTAATACTTTTTGATCTTCTATTGCAATGGACTTGAAAACTTGTTTTTCACTTGCTTTCTGATCTCACCAAAACTGAGGATGCATGTGTAGTTTTTCTTTTCTCCAAACTCTACTGTGGAAGGTTCCTAACATTAATCTCTCTTTCATGCCCTTGGGAAAGGATGTGACATCCATAGAGTGTTTATTGAGTGAGCGAGTGAATGAATGAGTATTGAATGACTAGGTTAATGGAGTTTATGGGAAATACATTCAATTAACAGGTTAAAAATGAAATACATATTGAAAAATTGAAAAAAGCAAAATGTGAAAATGAAAAAAAAAACAACAAATTCCATGTGTTTAAATTCTTCCTAGAGTTTTATCTGAACTCAGACATCAGCTTTCTTACGCTATATCAAAATATGGAAAAAATATATAGCAATGGCTTTAAGACTCTTGGCACTTCCTAAGGATTGAGCATGCTCACATCCAAAAGCATGCTCTAGGTACTGCATCCAGTGACCCAAATCCTCCCACTCTTTCCCCAGAGTCACGGAAATTTGTCTGTTTTCTGAGAACCTGTTCTTTCTCTCATATCTTAAACCTCTGTGGGTGGATAAGAACTTTGGAGAAAAATGCAGTGAGCTATGAGAGGACATTCAGGGATTCTTGGCCCAGCTTAGGGGAGGAAATAAAAGAAGTGTGCGATGAAGGGGGTAGTAAGACCAAGGGAGGAAGCGCCCCTGAGAATTTCACACTGCCGAGTAAAGGCGTAACAAGGGCCTGGGGCAGGGAGGAGTAAGCAGGTCTGAGTGAGGGAGGAGTGGGAAGAGGAAGACCCAGGGGCTAGTTCTTTAAAACTGTTAACCTCTGTCCATGGATGGATTTTAAGCAAGGGAGTGGAGGCAGGTACTTCCATGATTAAATTGCTCAATGCTATTATTAAGAAAATGAATTGGCCAGGGTGATGTGCAATTAGAAAGAAGGATGTGGTCGAGTAGGCCAGGAATAAGTGAGCTTAGAAACTGCAGTTGTGGAGAAGCGAATGAGTCAAGGAGGTATTTATGAGATAGAATGGACAGCAGGGTAGGAAGCTGGGAAAGAATATTCAGAGGGTTTTTCAAGAATACTGAGGGATGAACGCAGAAGGGGAGGCAAGATGGAATCTCAGAGTGCCTCACATGTCATGCTAAGAAATTTGAACTTTCTCCTGTAGTCAACAGGGAGTCCTTGAAAGATTTTAAGTCTCTGAGTAATTTGCATATTGGAAAGGTCACTCTGATAGAGAATGGAGGAGAGAGGGAGAAAGTAGAAGCAGGGAGACCCTCTATGAGAGAACTGTAGACATCTCAGTGTAGAGTGCAAAGGGCAGTAATGAGGATGGAAGAAGGGACTGAAAATAGTAAGAAGATAGAACTGCATTGCTGGAGCTGGAGGAGCCAACGTGTGAGATCTTGGAATTAGATGGGAAGCCCGGAGAAGAGAGTTAAAGGAGCAAGAAGTTTCACTCATTCATTAAAAGTTATGGGTGACAAAAAGTTATGGCAACACCCTGTGCTTTGTCCTAGAAATATGTTCTGTTAAGAAAGACATTGCTGGGCCTCCCTGGTAGCTCCAGGGGTTGAGTACTGCACTGTGGACCTTCTTCTGCCATTGCAATGTGAGTTCGATCCCCGGCCAGGGAGGGAACCCACATGGAGCAGCAGACCTCTCCTGTGTCCCCGCTGCTCCCCTCAGCAGTGTGTTTCAGTCCATCTGCCTGTTCTGCTCCCCACTCTGTATCTAGTGATCCTCTCACAATCCCCCCACAGCACCTCTGGTCTGTACCCCAGTTCTTGTATGCATAAATAAATATAATATTTTTAAAAAGATTACCCAAAACTCACACTCTGTTAGAAGAGACAGAGGTTGAATATGTAAACCAAACTATTCATTAATCATGACTTGGAAGGTGTTATATGAAAAAAGTAACAAGTACCATATTAAAGGATAGCAGGGTATGGAAATAAATGGCTTATTGTAGATAAGGTGGCTGAAGGAAGTATTAATGTGCAGACCGAGGGGCACCCTGGGACCTTCAAGTTTGCAGGCTCCAAAGGGGTTCTGCCATCTGCTGCATAAAAACAAAGTACACTCTCAGTGTGAAAAATCTTTAATAGGATTAGTGTGCACTGAGAGAGAAGAAAGGATAATAGTTTTCCCATAAAACACCCAAGGTTACCCATTTCCTCATCGGTAAATGTACAGTCAAACAGGGTCAGCCTGAAGTGGGACTGTTGAAGCCCAAACGCTTGCCACCAGTCTAGAGGACTCTCTGGTGGGGAACCACACGAAAGGGGCAGGAGGAGCCAGTGAGTCTGGGACAAAGGACCAAAATCAAAATACAAGGTACAGAGTACAAGGTAATGGCTGCCATTGTCAGACTCCCCATGTGTCTCTCACCCGCGTCCCTTCCAAATGTCTCTAAATGTCTCGACTCCATGTGTCTCCTTCCATGTTTTCCAAAACCCTGGTGCAAGTCCAAAGCCAAGAAGCCAGCAGGCACTTGTTCTTTATGTGTCTCTCTGCTCCACAGGTCCCCTCCAAATCTTCTCTCGCTTCCCCTTCACAGTTCAATGCCAACCTTCATTATCTGGGGCAGGGAATATGGAGCCACCTGTTTTTATGGGGATTCCTCTTTGTAACATAAGCTTTCTGAGGAGGTGATATTGAGGTTTCTACCACAAGAATGAGAAATAGTCAGGGAACCAATGTTGGAAAGAAGAGCAAACACAAAGGCACTCAGTTGGAAAGTGCTGAGGAAATCGTGACTGGAAGGGGAGGGGGTGACAAGACAAGAGACTCAGGTAAGGGCTCCGTCCCTCAGGACTGTGTAGACCATGGGGCAGATTGAGTTTTGCTTTAAGTGCTACTGGTTGCTAGTAAACTGAATTGAGCGAGCAGCAAAATAACACAGATTGATTTAGGTTTTAAGTTAATCACCTTTCTTACTCAGGGGAGAATGGATCTGAGGAGCAGAATGGAGGAAGCAAGGGTTTCAGAATAGACTTTATTGCAGTCGTGAGAGAAATTGCGAGTTGCCTAGAATGGTCACTGCAGAACTGGAGAAAAGAACTTGAATTTAAGAGAGATTTAAAAGTTATAACTGAAAGGTCTGGAGGTAAATAAACTCACATATATGTGGAAAATGAAGAAGAGGAAGTAATTAAGGATGAGTAACTATTCCTGGTCTCAGCAACTAAGAGAAAGTAGTTCTTACTGAAATGAAGAAGAAGAGGAAAGAAGTGTTGAATGTTAACTATTGAGTCTGATGTGGAATTTTCATGGGAAAAGGTGGCATGGGAATCATATAATAGGTAGCTTAGTTAATGAATGACTGAATGCTTATGAATTAATATTTGTTAAGTAAATGATATAATGAGTGAATCAGTGGCTTAATAGGCAACAGTTATTGTAAGACAGGAAAAGACAGACTGATACTCAGGGGATGTTAGCAACCATCAGCTATGGTATGTGAAGAGAAAAAAAAAGTGAGCTATAGAGAGCAATGCAGGATTCAAGTCAGAATGAGCTTACTGCTGAAGGATTCCTACATCGTGGAGAAGGAAAAGGGACCTGAGTTTGGATTACCAGCAAATGTGCAGGAAATAAGAATATCCTAGTCACAGTTATAATTGGAGCCACTTTCCACCAATTTCCATCTCTAAGGCTGTTTCTTCTTGATCACTAGGCACACAACCCTTTTATTTTTATTAATATAATTTTTAAAAAAAATTTACATATACTTGCCATCAATTGTAATCCCCATGTATTCCCCATCACCATCTCACCAGTGCACCATCACCTCAGTCCCTTGTGCTCCCATCTTCCCTCAACTCCCCTCTCCCCTCCTCACCAAATGTCTCCAGTTTGTCCTTGTCTCCTTATTTTTGGTTTTAACCACACCCTTTTATTGGGACATTTTTCTTTACAGTTTTGATGCAGTCCTGTCACAGGCAAGGGAAGCAAGGCCTGGGTATTCTAGGACTAAATATTTCAAAGAAGACCTGCCATTAGAAGACCAATTAATCTTGAATATAAAGGAAATATGTAAAGATCCACTCAGTGAAAGATTCAGGTTGTTTATTGTAGATATTTGGCAAACATCAAAGCAACCCTAACCCCACAGTGGTCTATGGGTGTGTTTGATTTCATTCACAGTGTTTTTTCAGGCAACACAAATAGGAAATTTTTTTATATAATTTTTTTTAAAATTTACATATATTTGACATCAATTGTAATCCCCATGTATTCCCCATCACCGTAACACCAGTGTACCATCACCTGGGAGCACAGAGGACTGAGGTGATGGTGCAAATAGGAAATTTTATGCTTACATGTAGAACCAGGCGTTTAGTATTTAGTGTTGTACACGACCTGCTTCAACTCCTAATGTTATTGGACAACCCTAAATAGGCATTTAAGACTCGTGGTAAAAAAATATTGAGCATGATAAACACCACGAGGAATCAGTATTGAGCAAACCTGAGTTTAGAAGCTGGGAATTCGGTCGGGCAGAGGCGCCCACCAGAAACCTGAGAGAGAAACAGGCATCCACTCTATGGAGCAGCAGTAGCCTGTGTCCAGGGCTCTGGAACACTGCACTCGGAGTGGCACTAACTGCCATGGAGATGATAATGATTTACCTATGTCCAGGTGTCTATTACTGGGTGGAGACAAGCTGAGTCATAGAATCTGGGTTGGGTCTCGATAAAAAGAGAGAGCAAGAGCTCAAGTGGTTGTGTAATGTCAGCAATTGGGTGATCTGGAAGCAGACATCAAGATAGAGATTGGGATGCAAGATGTTTATTAATGAGTAACACCTATGGAAGAAATGAGGGAAAATCAAATTTCCATGCAGCAACCCAAGAGAGCTAGAGGAAGTACTGTGCACTAGAGTGTCCAGTCCTGGATGCAGACTGCCGGGGGGCGGGGGGTTTGGGCAAGACTGCTCCAGCCCAGGAAGACCCTAAAGACCCCCCGACTGTTGGGTGCTCACTGCCAAATGCATTCTCTGTAGTTGGATGGGATGGCAAATCTTTCCTTGAAGAGGGATCTGGGTGGAGCACTTTTGGTCTATAGCACTTTTCTGATAAACATCAATCAAAGTAGATGATTAAAGACTTTATATAAAAAGCTCTCTGAGACCATTGCATTCATAAAAATAGGGTATTATAAAATGATATTTATAAATCTATACGAAAAATCACTGACTGGTACTGGTCTTACTGGAGAAGTAATGGGTTCAGGTTATTGGAAGCACCTTCGAAGCTAAATTTCATGTCATAAAATATGAAAATGGTTCCCAATGCACAATCTAGTATTAATCCTCCCAAGTTCTTACTTAACTACCCAAGTATTTCCCTACTTGCAGGAAAAGAGTGCAACTAAATCAGGACAAGGGTTTTACGTTTCCTCATGCTCTCAAATTCATGGGTACTTGGGGGAAATGAAGGACAGAGAGGACAGATGTGAGCTCTTCTTTTGTAGATGGGCAAAATGCTTCCCAAGAAATTCACTTAGTAATGAGAGAAGACAAATTTTGCAGCCTCGAATGCTGTAGTGGGTCATGGGATTCCAAAGTTGTGAGCTTATTCTTCTAGATGGCTAGGAGTCAGCTTTCTAAACCTGGAGTAAAGACCATGATTGGAATTCCATAAAATCCATCTGCCCCTTAGTTATTTTCCTTTCACTCTGTGCTAATTTCTTCTCATGGACCTTATAGTTTATCCAGGCAGAGCCTAGACAAGGAGGGAAGGAGCTTGAGACAAACCTCAAATGTTAGATCGTCGTGGCAAGTTAACTGCACCTTTACCATTGACCTTGATGCAGTTCAGATCTGGAATGGGATTGGTTTTGTTATGGCTTCAGTCCCTTTTGCTTCAGTCTGATGCTTCTGCCAGGACTGGCAGCTGGCATGAGAATAGAGTTGACAAAATCAGCTATGAGTGGGACTGTGTGGGTATGCTTAAGGTGGTGATGGAAGGGGATGATTACTAGTAATGTGGGTGTAGTGTAACTGAAAATATTATTGGAGGGAAAATCATTGGTATTTATTGAGAAGTGGATGGACAGAGGATGGTCTTTGGAAATGCTGGACTCTTCCAGGCTCTTGTTAAAATAACCTATTTTGTTTTTCTTTTCTCCTTTCATCCTTCAAGTACAGGGCACACAATTGCAATTATTTTCACTCTACTGCTGTTGCAGAGAAATGATTGATATGAGTGACATCTGAACAATGATTTTTATTTAAATTTTTTCCCAGTAAACATATTCAGAGTGCTTAGGAGAAATTTTTAAAGTTGGAAAAAAAAACACACTGATTTTTTTTTCTTTTTTTGAGTTTAAGAATACTGATGGGTGAGAGAGGGCTCAAACTTGAAAGCAAGGAGACAACAGCCACAGAATAGGTCAACTGTTTTTTGGTATCGTTACTACTAATGTGTGTACATTTGAGCAATATTTAATAAAGACAAAACTAAAAAAACTAGAAAGTGATATTTTCCTACAAATCAGTGCAGTGTTAAAGAAGATGGCAACAGAAATGAACGCGTGAATGTTGTGTGGTAATGTCAACGTTCTTATCGGTGTAGACCATAGTAGGAAAGAGGCATGAAAAGAGCAGATGGAGGCTACAAGTTGCCTCTCAATTACTGTCTTACCTGGAAACAACCCAAAAGCCCAAAAGTAGAGGACTGGATCAAGAAGATGTGGTCCATATACACAATGGAATACTATTCAGCAATCAAAAATGACAAACTAGGGCCATGTATAGAAACATGGATGGAGCTAGAATTATACTCAGTGAAACAAGTCAGAAGGCAAGAGAAAAATATTGAATGGCTTCACTTTTGGGAGGAATGTGAAAGAGCAAAAACTACAACAAAAAAAAAAAGAAGAGTAAGCTCAAGGAAATGGGCAATTATAACCAAAAGTAAACAAAAAAACTCAAGACCAAAAAGCCAGGATAAACCAAAGGGACCATGGTGGGGGGAAAGGGGGGAGGGCAAAGATGGGGAAGAGGCCAGAGGGTGCACAAGGGACTGAGGTGATGGTGCACCGGTGAAATGGTGGTGGGTACTCCCTGGGGACTACAAATGATGTCAAATATAATTAATAAATTAAAAAAAAATTACGGTCTTGTCCTTCCCTTGAGACCCAATAACAGGATCTCGGAGTGGAAGTGAAGAGAGAAGACTTGGTTTCTTGCCCAACTGAGTGCCTTGCTCAGAGCACTGCTCACATGACTCTTTGGCGTCCATCATAAGATAGCAGGGCCGAGTGGAGAAGTCATGAGTCCCTTTCAGAGCGGTCACTGGTGATTCCACGAGCCAGGGCAAATCTTTGCGGGATGTTTTGGAGAGAGACCAACACTGAAGAAAGGTTTGGAGGAGAGAAAATAGAACTCATTTAATCAACAGGTTTAGGCTCTTAGAGTCTCAATTCCCTCAAGTTTAGAATGGAGAAAATCACAACTTCTTGAGGGAATTGTCCATGAAAAGCTGCATATAAAACAACTGGCACAGAACCTGGCACCCAGCACTCAAGCTACTAAGGATAAGTGCTGCACTATTTTTTTAAAAAAAATTTCTTACAACTCCTTCATAAAGCCCACATCAGAGCAGTCTCTCTCTTGCTCTCTCCTCCCCCACTTCTCCTCAGTTCTCTTGCTCAAATGTTCTCTTCTAATTAAAACAACAACAACAACAAAAACTTTGCTGCTCATTTTTTCTCATATGGTAAATTATTTCTGCAGAAGCTGAAATATCATATGTTGGCTAAAGGGGTCATCATTTTCAGACATTGCAAGTTAAGACTGATTTGGTAAGAAAAAAGACAGGCAGAATAAAACATAGATAAAAGATAGCTATGAAAATCTTTGGAAAGATTCAATAACCCCAAGAGGTAAAGAAATCCCAGTTCTAGATTTTCGGTAAAAGCAATCACCCCTTGCTCCTTCAAAGCCCATGTTACATGCAACCCTTGATTCTGCTGTTGCATTCTCTGGTCTCCCTACAACACAGTAGAAATCAGCTGAGGAGTAAAAACGGAGGGGTGCAATTCGAGAAGGTATATAAAACAAAGGGATCGTGTCTGGGGTTACTTAATTCAAGCCAACAATGTATTTCTTACTTAGAGCAACTGAGACCCCTCCTATGACGTCAGATGGACAGGTGCTTGTCTTTGCAGGGGTACCCTGAGAGGTTTGGGGTAGTCTGGCTGCCGCTGCCTGGAGTAAGATAGGTAGGCTTATCTGAGCCTTTCCTGCAGCACATTTCCCTCCAAACACCTTGCAGTTGGATTTTCTGGTCAACATTCAACTTCCCTACAGATGGACTACTTGCTCATGCCACTGACCCACAGCCAGGTTTTTATACAACCTCTGTGCCAGAGAATCTTCATGGGGTTTATATCTGAAGCCATAGAATGAGATTCTGGTTCATGCACAATCTCCCTGGAGCTTTCTCTGGGGCCACTGAGCTGTTTTCCAGTAACTTTTCTTACATGTGGCCTACCTGCAATGAACATAGGTATGCATATATGATTTTGAATTAGTGTTTTTCTTTGGACTGATAACCTAGAAGAGAATTGCTGCATCATTGGACCATTCTCTTTTTAATTTTTTTTTAAAAAATATTTATTTATGCATACAAGAACTGGGGTGTAGGCCAGAATTACGGGGAGGGTGAGAGGATTTCCAGAGACAAAGAGAGAGCAGAACCAGGCAGATCTACTGAAATACACTGCTGAGGGGAGCAGCAGACAAGACAGGAGAGGTCTGCTGCGCCATGTGGGTTCCCTCCCTGGCAGATCCCATATGGGGATCAAACTCGTGCTGGTGTTTATGGATAGCTTCATAGCATGGTGCTTAACTCCTTGTGTCACCAGGGAGGCCCCCTCTTTTTAAGTTTTTGAGGGCCTTCATCCTGTTTTCCATAGTAGCTGCACCAGTTCACATTCCCACTAACAGTGCATGAACAGGAGGGTTCCTTTGCCTCCACACCCTTGTTTCTTTGTCTTCACACCCAAGTCAACATTTCTTTTGAAATGGCATCATCTACTGAGTGAATTTCCTGTTTAAAATTTTCTCTTGCCTATCAGGTCTGCGATGGTGGTGGCAATCAGCTTCTCACAATGCAGAAATTGTACTTGGTGTTAAAATGTGAGCCATTCTATATAAATCCTATTTCAAGTTCTGAAACCTTATGATCTGAGTGCATTCTCACTGAGGTTAAATCCACATGGTAGAAGGCTCTCCCTCCCCATGAATCTTGAACTTAGGTTGTGGACGGGAGTACAGCATATATGGCAGTATTTTTTCTCTTAAGTAGAAAAATTTGTCACCAACCTGAAAAGCCTGACCTTCTACCCTTCACTCACACAGGTTAAACAATTTCAGGACTTTCCATAACAAGTTCGGCTCATGTATCACACCATGTCAAGATCTCAAGGTTCACTGATCACTTTCTTTTACATCATCATCAATCATTTTAGGTTTTAATGCATTCTCTGATGAAATAAGTGATTACTTGCCTCAATATTTCTTTTGACTTACATAAACATTTCATTACTTGTTCTTAGTTTGTGGGTTTAGCAATTTAGTTTGTGTGTTTGCGTGTGGGATGATTCTTGGCGTAGATTGATTAAGGGATAATTCAATACTTTGTATTAAGAATATATAATCAAGAACACAGTGTTTGGAGTTCAGACCCCATGTTTGTACTTTTCTCGTTGTGTAACTTGGAACAAGTCGAAAACTCACTGGTCAATTTTTTTCATCTGTAATTTGTGAATGTTTATATCTGCCTCACAGATTTCTTGTTAGCTCTTGTTGAATGAGCTAATGTGCAGAAGACCTAACACAATGTTTAGCATAGGCTCAATAAAGGTAATATTTTTATTCTTTCCTTTTTTTTTAAGTGAGTGCATTTTTGTGTGTGGCCCGCTCAAACTGCTCCAAATTTCTTATCAGAGGAGCTTGCTGCTTTCAAATCAGATAAAGACTCATCATTATCAGCCTTGCACAGCAGGGGTACCGGTGGAAAGACTACACTATTGGCAAATCCCTGTCTTCTGTATAATTAACCAGGTGTAATGTGCACATATTTCCATATCATGGACTTTATGCTTTCAAACCTGACAACACACCTATATTTCATAGGAGACTAACAAAATAATTTGTCTTCTAAAACTGATGTTTTAGTTTATTCTTACTTTAAAACATAATCTTATTTGTTGTAAGTATGCTTTTAGGTTCATTTAAATAGAAAACTTTGTCATAAGTTATGTCTGGGCCAATATACCAAGGGAAAGAGTAACACAAAGCACTGCTTAGCGTTTTCCTCAAATGTTTCACACTGGAGCCCAAGTCAAGCCGTGTGAATCACTCTGACTCAGAATCTCTGTCACTTGGGTTTTCCTCACACACTGTAGTCCTCAGGGCTTTTAAGTTTATCAGTGAAGAATGTTTACCTTAAAAGAGGCCTGGCCTCTTGTCTTTGGGATTTTTCTCCAAGACACTGACACCCATTTGAAAACTTCTGAGTCACACACAGGTGGTAAGTAGGACTTTGTCGCCTGACTTAGCTGCATACCTGAATTTGAGTCGCAAGCAGTAAATGTGTGTTGAGTGAATGAAAGGTTGGTGATGATTCTGTTCTGGAGCCCACACTGAAGATTTCTCTGTCGGGCTCCAGAAGCCAGTCATGTACCTGGTGGGGACATTCAAGTGTATCCCAGGGGTATTCTTCTTTGCAGATCTTGAAAGGACTCCAGCTTTTCAGTAACAGTCCCAGCCACAGGAAGCTCTTCACTAACAGACCGTGGGCTCCAGCTCCTGAGTGCAGCTGTCTTCAGGGAAAGGCTCTGTCTCTGGAGATGGTGGGAAAGCCCTAAAAGGTTTCGTTTAACTTAACAGCTGGCTGTTAGAAAGGGCCTGCTGGATGGAAAATGTTAACGCTTTGAACCCTTTACCAAGAACTTTCCTGACAGAGGAAAACCCCCTCTGAAGAGATATCAAGTGAGGTGGCCACTGTCCCCTTGCTTTGGGGGCTGTGAGATGGAGGGTCTTTTCCAGAATAGCAGCCTCCGCTTAAGTCAGCAAACACAGACAACGCCTTCAGATACCTTTAATATATGCCGTGGAGTCAAAGCTGGGTCCCCATGACACACAGGTGCCCTCGGGAAATAGCCCTTATTTCTAATACAGTCATAATGTTTTTCAATAGGCTACTGAGTTTATTGAACTGCATGGTGCCACGCAGGCATTCCAGGTCTGGCAGAAGTGGGCGTATGCAAACCAACGTAGGATTTTAGGAATGAAAGGGAAACAACCCAAGGCTGGAGTTTAATATCACTGGGGAAAAACCAACCAGTCCAAAAAAAAAAAAATTAAAGGATACAGTTCCCTTCTGCTGGAGATAAGTACTAATGATAAGACAATGAAAAGGGCAAAGTGGCCACGCTCTACTGGGCACTAAGCTCCTTGCTGCTCTTGTCAATTTACTCATCATGACGCATCTTTGTGATAGCAAGTGATGGAAGACGATGCCAGACTCTTTCAAAACCTTTCTACTGATCACTTGATACAAAGAAAGGCTTTTCAATCCATTTAAAAAATGCAAAATCACCAAGACATTGACACCAGGTAACACCGGGCAAATATTTCCTCCTAATGTCTTGCGCGTCTTAAACTTAATTGTTTTCATGTTTGCAATTTTTAAAAGATTCCATCTAATCACCTATAACCAAAATGTTCCAACACATAAATAATATAAAAAGATTAATGACCTAAATTGCTTTAAACATTTAATTTATTTTTAACTGATGTAACATTGGGGGTACGTTTGCAAGTTCTCTCCTACCTCTGTTCACCGGAAATCAGAAGCCTCGCACTGTTCCTCCATTAACATGTATCCTAAGTCTGCTTTCATGTTTATTGCTTGAAATTCAGAATTTGGATGCACAGTTCCAAAATGCTTTCTAATGGTTAAACTGAGTTGGTCTCTATTTCTTGTTGTGGTGAATCATACCAGTTACTTTTGTTTCCAAACTCCAGAATCCTGGGAGAGAGCCTTTTTCCAAGCTCAGTCCTGATAGGAAGCCCTGAGAAGTCCAGTTGTTTGGCTCTCTGGGCCCTACCTTAACTTCTTGTCCTAAACTTTCATGACAGAGGGGGCCCTCAAGGGGGAATTTTCAAGTTTATGATTAATTTTAGTCTTCAAAGCGGTGATTTGTCTGAAGACCTATGTTGGTCTTCAATATAAATTCGAATATGTGTTACCTAAGCTTTTGATTGTTTTCTGAATTATTATTGAGCCTTTTCACCAAGAATGTTGAATCATGAAATTCCAGGTCATATGGTCCACTGCATCTCTAATTATAAATAAATAGTTTCAACCTCTACCCCTCCTGGGCACTATTTTACAGGTTAGTGAGCACACATCCATCTCGATTCTTCTCTTCTGCTTGCTTATCCTGGAGAACCCACTGGTCATAACACTGACATCCATGGGACATTTTCTGTCTCATTCTGTGTCCTCTGAAACTCCACCCTATGACCTTGCAAGAAACCTGAGCCAAAAGGGAGCTTCCCTGCAGCTCAGCTGAACCCTCTCCATCAAATAACAAATGCTAAGCCATGGCAGTCATTAGCAGCTCCTGGCAAAAGTCCATCTTTTCTCAGAGGCTGTTGGTGAAAATATGAGCGTGCTTTACTCTGTTAGTCCAGGGTCCCTTGCTCCACACTGATTCTTCAGAAATGGTGACAGATCAGAGGAACTACTATCTAGTTTTGATAAGTGTTCGTTGTTTCTTGTAGAAATTTTTTTGGAGTGGTATGACATGCTTCAGTTGTTTGGATTACAAGGAAAGAACCACTTGGGGCACTGTTTTGAGGTCAAACAATGAAGAAACAATAAAAAAGTTTTCCTAGAAATGCATGTGGGGAGGATTTTCCATGACAGCTTATTCAAGTCACATGCTGTTTCAAAATATTTGGAATGAAACAGGGAGACGGTCATAGTTGATTGGATGTCACTTGTCAGTTGCTATATTTCTTTGTGTTTTCTTTATCCCAATGCATCTAGCTCTTGTGATGGAATTAATCCTCTTAAAAACTGAGGTCATTGGGTCACGGCTCTACCAAACACTTCTTAGGGTTCTTTATTGTTTTTGATTCAAGCTCAAATTCTTCATTCCAGGATCCATGAACTTCCACACGTGGCTCCTGGCTTACCCTCTAAGACTCATTACTCATTGTTTCCTAACACCTTTCTGTGGTTTCTTATGGCCCCTGCTCTACACCATGCTCTGTCTTAATTTCGAGTTTCAACCCCAGGCTTTTCTCCCTCCTCCCATTCCTCTAATTTATGCTATTAAGTTTTTACACATCCTTCTAGGCCATATATAAGTCCCACCTCCATGTGGAAATCCTAGTTGTGTTCAATAATATCAGCATAAGACTATACCTACTCTGTTCTGCCACTAACTTATTATATAAGTTGCTTGGTTTATATGTAGCTTCTCCTATGTCTCTCCTTGGCTTTTGCAATGGAGGGTTAAGAATGATTCCTATTACCTAATAGAGATATGAATTTTAGAGATATCTTAAGCAAACGCCACTAGACGGTCACACACACACACACACACACACACACACCATGAGGATAGCAACTATTTGGTGAACAGTGATTGATACAGAGAAATACTTCTTATCTTAAGCAGATCTAGGGATGCTCAATAATTGATAGGTGATATTGTTTATGTTATTACATTTTATTCAAAGATTTATTCAGACACGCTTTTGCATTACTCAACTGGTAGAACTATGCTATATAACTTAATGTTATATCCCTTTTAGTGATCTCTCTGTCTCTCTTTGTCTCCTCTGTGTATGTGGGATGAACACTGGGGTGGGGAAAGTTCTTTCAAATCCAATTTGCAAGTTCTTACAAAGCATGTAGATGTTATGTTTACTCATACATACATAAACTGTGCAATGTTTATTCAATAAAAGTGTGAAAGAAGGGAGGGAGGAAGGTAAGGAAGAGTGGGAGAAAGGAATTGGAGGGAAACTGGCACATCTTCCTTTTTTTCTCTCTCTCTCTCTCACAGGATTCAGAACATGTAAACTTCCCTCCACCTGTCTAAGCAAAGTCACTGCTTGAGCATCATGAACCCTCACAAAGGCTAGCATGCTACTGGTAAAATCCAAGCACAGAAGTAGAAACCCAAACTAGCACACATGTTCTGGAGAATCCAGAAAGCAGGACAGGCTACTGGCAGATGTATACTCAGAGGGAGAGGGGGATGTCCCTAGAATCCCAAACTATTCCTCAGGGTAGAGGCCAGGCTCTAGATGAGCAACATGCCTTGGGTGACTGATATCAAGGTCAGAACAGGAGAAACAGAGGGCCAAGGTGGACTTGAACTTGAATTTCAAATGGTAAGCAAGGGTCTCAATAGCTTTGGAATATGATGGGTTCCGGAGTTAGACAATCTGGACTCACTATCAAGATCAGAAAAGGATGACTTACAAACCTCTGGCGTCACTGAGCCGATGGGTCTCAGTTAATCACTGTCTAGACATGTTCCATTAATGCCCAACAGTTATCAGTATGTGGCTGTGTACAGTAGGATCTACTTCAACACTTTCTAATGTTTGTGAATGTTCCTACCAACTGAACAGCCATAGGTTACAGACAACTGGATCCTTTGTGATAGGAACGGACACTCTCAGAGACAAGAAGCAGATCTGAAGTCAGGCCAGATTTGGCAGCCAGAGTGGCAACTGAAATGTTATCCTATTAAGAGATAGAGGGCAGAAAATGAGTTGAGAGTCACTGGCAGAAATTGTGGCTATGGATTATAAGATCCAGAGGTAAAAGCTAAGTCAAATGGATGAAATTAAAACTTGGTTTGATGGCAGAATAGTTTAGGGACCAGATTAGAGAAGAATAAGGCAGAAGAGGATTTGAGTCCCAGTTTTAGCCACCTCTACTGCTAAAAGCTAATGGGTCATGATTTCCACCCCGGACATCTGATGGAAGCCAAGTGCTATCAAACATTCTCTCCAAGAGCAAAGATCATAGTCTAACCACATCATCACACTCCACTCCACAGCTATCAGCAAGATTAACTTGTAGATGTATCAACTGGTCTTGGTTCCTATGTGAACCTCTTGGTCCCTTAGTGACAGCAGATACTTCTATACCAACACAGAAATGGATACAACCCCAAGGGAGTAATGCTAATACCAGCTGCCTTGTTTTGATCAGTCAGTGTTAGGGAAATTTAGTAGTGATCTCAGTCATTTGGCTAATTGTGACATTGTCCAGGTCTCATTAAATTGAACCTCAATCCTGTGATACTTTTCTTTTTGGTATAATATTTTGCTTTCTAGTAAAGCTACCCAGGTTTTAACCTTAGCTCTACTTACATACACACATACATCTGTACCTGTGATTTGTTGTTGTTTTTTTTCAAAATTTATTTACTTATTCATACAAGAACTGGGTATAGCCAAATGTGCGGGAGGTGAGAGGATTCACCAGAGACAAGTTAGGAACACAACAGGCAGATTGACTGAAATACACTGCTGAGGGGAGCAGCGGATAAGACAGGAGACATGCTGCACTGTGTGGGTCACCTCCCTGGCCAGGGGTTGAACTCGTGCTACAGTGGCTGCGGATGCTTCATAGTGGGGTGCTTAACCCCTTACGCCACCAAAGAGGCCCTTGAACCTGTGATATGAATGGAACATTTGGACCCAAGACAGAGATATATGGAAAGAGAGGAAGTTTCTGCAAGGTTGACACGTGAATGAACTGGAGTTTGCTCACACTCTAAGACCTATTTCAAAAGCCAGGGCACTTATTTTAGAAAATAGGAAAGATTTTTTAGAGATTTACTGCAAGAAATAGCTCCTGAGGCCGAGAGGGTTCTGAAATGCTTTCTATCATGCTTTACGTAACTCAGGGAAAAAAATAAAACTATTTCCCTGAATTGGGGGTAAGACAAGCGATGGATTCGTACAGTGACTAACTGCCTAAATTCTTCAAGTGTCACTACTTTCCCCTCCCTTTGAAGAACAGGAAATGATAAATCAGAAGATTAGGAATTTACTTCCATTCCGAAGTGCCAACAGCCAGGCAAGTTAGCTGGCGCCATGCCTGAGCTTCTTTTGTGTGGGAGGTGAAAGCAGAGGGGAAAAGGCCCCAAAGCTTCATCTAACACTGAGGGTTATAAAATCTGCTGATAAAAACAAAGGGGTAGGTCTCCCTGGTGGCACAGGTTGAGTGCTGCACTGTGGGGCTTCCACGGCCACTGCTGCACAAGTTCGACCCCCGACCAGGGAAGGGATCCACATGGTGCAGCAGACCTCCCTTGCCTTGCCCACTGCTCCCCTCAGCAGTGTATTTCAGTCCACCTGCCTGTTCTGTTCCCTACTCTGTCTCTGGTAAATCCTCTTACCCTCACACCTCTTCCTGTGTCCCAGCTCTTGCATGCATGCATGCATAAATAAATAACATCTTTAAAAAACCAAAACAACAACAACAACAAACAAAGGGGTATATTCTGAATATTTTGTAAAGATCGATAGACTGGTGAGACAGGCGAAAAATAGAGCCTCATAGCACCAGGTCTGTTAGGTGAATCCCCCTTGAAATCAGAGGAATGTGTTTTCTCAATTATCTGGGTATCTGGGGAAACAGCTCTTAGATTCACTTGAATGTCAGCACAGCAGGTAGTGAGGTGAGGCACCTGGGAGGGCTCTCTGGGAAGGAACCCCCACTGCTTTTGTATTCCATTCATTTGTGAGTGAAATGCCATATATCCGCCATTAGAAACCCATGTCTTACCCTCACTTCCCACCTCCAACCTTTGCTGGGTCTGTTCTTGGCTGCTGAGCAAGATCAGTGCCCCTCTAGAGACAAGCCTGATGGGTGGGCACCCATGAACAGTGACGGCGGTTGGCAACAAAAGGGGAAGTAGGCGAGAGCCCTGGTCATTGACATGCTCTCACCGAGCTTTCAGAAGTTCAGCAGAAAGGAATATTTCTGTGTCTACAAGCCAGCACCCACCCTGTGTTCAGAGAGTTATCAACCCACCCTGTCCTATTCCAGGGGTCAAATATTTGTGGGGGCAGAGATGTGGGTAGAATTAAGTAAATGACTAAGACAATCAGCCTTTCTCTGGAGACAGGAGAGCATGATGGGGTCATTAAAAATTGCAAGTCATGCTTTTACAAATTGCCAGCCTGGAGTGATTGTGAGCCAAGGATCTGCTGTCCAACGACTGTTCCCTGCATGGGCCCTATCCTGGAGCTGCTGGCACATCTACACGTCTTTTGCTTGGAGTTCAGAAAAGCCTTTGCCTAACTCAGGGATGTGCCAGTCCTGACCCCCATGTGCATCCTCAGCTGCTGTCCCCCTGCTCCCACAACGGCCTTTCATCCCAGGATTTCACAATCAGTTTCCCCAAGCCCAGCTGGATTGTTCTCTCCAGTGGCGGGGACTTGGCTTGCTGCTGCCTTTCCCCTCTCTACATCTGCTCTCTCTTAACCTACTTGCAGATCTGGGGCAGCAAGGCTGCTCCTTGAGATTCCTGCTTAGACCCCTCATCGGCCATGCGAGGCCCATAGCTTTCCCACAGGGAGAGCAGTGGCTGGAGGTTCAGGCTGGAAAAGGAGCTTCAGGTTGCCCTTGCTTCTCATGAGTCTCTGAAAGTCTTCTCTCCGTGCTCTGGAAAAGCCCTGCACCACAGCAGGCAGGCCCCAGTAGCAACATGGACCCCGTCGTTATGTAAATTTTTGACGTTTTCGTCACTGTGAAATTTTCTATTATCTCAATTTTTGTCAGTCTTGATTACTGAGCTGATTTTGTGTTGGTTTGTTTGGTGTCCCCTTTGATTTCACACACAAGGCAGACAGGTGTCTCGCTTGCTTCACCTCATCCTGGCACAGCTCCGAATCTCAGTTTGTTCATCCAAAAGGTGGGAGGGAACCACAATAATGCCTACCTATTTTTAAAATATAATTTTGAATAATTGAGGGTTTTTTTGGGTGGGGGGAAGAGTGACTTTTGGAAATTGGGTGCCTCAAGAGTTAGCAAAGCTCTTGATCCAAAATAAATGCTCAAAATAAAGGGGTCATCACGATCATAGATTACCTTGTTTTATTATCCTTTGTTAATATGCTCTATTTCCATACAATGTTAATCAATTCCTATAAACTCCTGGTGGAAAGAATTTGGGTTGTTACTTATGTATTGTTCTGCAGCACAGCGAGTCAGTGTTTTGTCCATAAAAAGTTTTTTCATCAAAGCTGTGGCCTATTAAAATTAGGGAATTGGAACAGATTATACCTAAGATCTATTCCTTGTACCAGCCCCTAGAAATCTGTCTATACTGACAACTTATGTATAATATGTGTAAGATCATTTTCACTTGTTTTGTAGCTTTTCTTTATATAACACCTCTTTTCAGTAGTCGCTATTTCTTCTTCCTGCCTCTCTCGGTAGTTCATCATCACACGTACATAGGCTGACCTCTACATCTGGGAAAGTGTTCCAGCTCCAAGATTCTTCAACCCACTGTGCTGGCACCTTTCCAGGAGCTCATCTTGGGAAACAATAATTGATTACTCCGGAGGGAAAACTCCATTTCAACACCAGCTGGCAGCCAGACCCTGCCCTAGAGCCCCGGAATTAGTCTCCAGCAAAAATCTCAGCAGAGATAGCATAAGTGTGAACAGAACTGATGTTATCTTAAGGTCTACGATGTTGCTCCATGCGTGGACTTCCTTAAATGAGCTCTACTTAAATGAGGTCCCAGAGTAGAGAATTTTCCGGGATGCCCCCACAGTATTTATGTATATTAAACTATATACATATATCATGTATATCTATAATTAAACTATATATCTATATTTGCAGATGTGAGTAGGCAGCACGATTATTTCTGTTCTTGTTTTTCCTTTTGGTCTCTTTTTTCCATCCACCACTACTTGACCAAATAAGCCAGGTAACAAAGAAATACTCCTGGAATGCGGTACCCTTAGACATGTAGCAGGAAGGAGAACAGCTCTGAGAGGGGGGAGGAAGAGAGGAAGTGAGGTGAGCTCTAGTAGCTAGTATTCTGAGACCCGGACATACCCATTCGCAATGCTGAGCTGACATTCACCTGTTGCCTGTCTGGCCCCTGAAGACACCAGTGCTGGGATTTGAGGAGCATAACAAAAACGTTGTCTCTTTGTCTAAACTCTTCAAATGAAAATGGGTCGGGAGTTTTGAACCTGAATATGATATCATCCCCCAAACTGCTTTTTCATTTTTTAAAAAGATGTATTTATTTATGCATTTGGAGCTGGGCTACGGGCCAGAGTTGCGGGAGGTGAGAGGATGCACCAGAGACAGAGTGGGGAGCAGAACAGGCAGATCGACCGAAGCACACTGCTGAGGGGAGCAGTGGGAGACAGGAGAGGTCTGCTGTGCCCTGTGGGTCCCCTCCCTAGCCGGGAATCGAATTCACGCTGCTGTGACGCAAATGCATCACAGAGCGGCGCTCAACCCGCTGCGCCACCAGGGAGGACCCCAAAGGTGTTTTTTGAGTGCCAAAACATGTGGATGTTTCTGCTGACTGTCATTCTTGAGAGGGTTTGCTCTGCGCAGCACCCCTCGAGGTGCCCCAGTGCCTGGGCTTGTCATGAGAGGCTGTGACGTCCCCCTGCCCGGATGTCAACAACAAAGAATGAAGGACCACAACAGGCGCCTTCTAAACAGAACTGCAGTTTCCGGCTACCTGGAATTCTTTGAAGATCCAGTTGATGAAGCGCATGCATCACCATCCTTCAGCATTTGCATGATTAGTGTTTGTTGTCTTTGTCACCGTGTCAGCGACACCGCCTTGGGCTGCTGTCCCCGCTCTGGCCCTGGTCTTCACAGCAGCGGGGCAAGAGCCCGGTTCACCTTCAGGCGTCGTGTAAGTGGGTGTGCCTTCTCCCTCCTCGGTCGTGACGACTGTCAAGGTTGCGTGTGGTTTCTATTTTGGGCCCAAATGGCAGAAAAGCCGCGTCTGCAGCCAAGAAGCAGCATCGCAGGATGCCAATCCATTCTGAGGAAAATTACGTTTTAAAAAGGAAAACTTTGACATACATCTGGCAGTGCAACGATCCCGAGCATATGGCAGCCCGGTAGGTAGGGACCGTTGGAACCTGGGAAGTGGAGCGGAGCGCTGCCCCCATCCTGTTCTGGGGTGCATGTGGGAGGGGCCCTGCAGGGAGGACCGCCTTGCCTCCAGCGGGGTGCAGCACATGCAGCGGGGAGGGGGCTGCACGTACCTTTGTGTTCGTGCCTGTGACCTTCTCAGCCTCAAACTCCTCAGAGCTTTTCTGAGTGGTGCAAGTGGGCGAGGACGAGACTCCACTGTGCGAGCCGCGCAAGCAGTCACGACTCTGCCGATAACTGAGACACCGGAAGGCTAGAAAGACCCGGGCCTTGGGATCTGGGCTCCTGCGCCGGGAAGTGACAGATGCCCAGAGGCAGAGCCCTGTGAGGGACGGGGCACCGCCTCCGCGTCCAGTCTCTGTCCGGACACTTCTGCTAACAAGGAGCGCGACATCTCTTCAGGAAGCCCACGACTCCGGGGAGCTGCTTGTTGTAAGGGACAGGGAAGAGCCAGATTTTCATCAGAGGAAGGACAGAGGCAGCCCTAGAATGAGCCCATGCGCGAGGCCCCCAGGCAGTGTTTACTACGGATGCTCCCAGCCCAGCCCCAGCCCTTCTCTGGGCTGACTGCAGCTGGTCGTCACCGCAGCGTCCCGCGTGGCAGCACCAGAATAACGGTAGGTCTGAGGGGTGGGGCTGCTCCTCCTTCTTTGGACAGGAACATTAAGCCCCCACAAACTCTTCTTGAGCAGGAGGTAAGTGCTCCCGCCAGATGCATCACCTCCAAACACTGCTCCAGCCGTGCTTCTTATTGCCGCCGCACGGACCGCAGACCTAGCTGTGAGGACGATGCTTCTGCCTCTGACACTTACGCTCGGCCTGGAGAGCGCACGCTTGTCTCCTCAGCATCTCAGACTCAGAGTGTGGTTCCTTAACTTCTTCTGATGAGGTCATTGAGAACAACACAGCTGTGTTTGAAGGGGCACTGCCAGGCATCCGCCCCCACCTCATGCATTCACAGATGCCCATGCAGATAGTCTCACAGCCCCTCCCCCTCGGCACCATATATGCACACGACTGTCTTCACCCAGCTCTCCCACCTCCACATCCATGCCTTCACCCCTTGCCAAGAGCTAGAGCCTTACACACCTCCAGCACAGCACTGGATGTAAAACTTTCCGTTCATAACCATGACCGAGGGACTTGTTTCAATGCATTTAGCAAATCTAGGGTGGGTTCCAGAAATCTGCATTTTTAATGCAAGCATTCAGATTATTCTGATTTAGGGAATCTGTCATTCCTTGGGAAACACTGTCTGGGCTGTGAAATCTTTAAAGGCCTGAGATGACTTATACTTTTCTAGAAGCAATCAGAAGCCACTCTCCTTTACTCAGAGATCTTTATTTTAAAACAGGCAAGGTTCCATTGTCAGGAGGTACCCAAGTCTTTCTTGACTCTCGGGATCCAGCTGTCTCAACTGCTCCTTGTGAAGGAGTATTGAAGACACAGGGGAACCCTGTTTTAGTTTTTTAAGATTTAGTTACTTATGCATACAAGCACTGGGATACAGGCCAGAGGTGTGGAGGAGGGTGAGAGGACATAGCAGGGAACAGAACAGGCAGATTAACTGAAACACACTGCTGAGGGGAGCAGTGGATAAGGCAGGAGAGGTCTGCCTGCGCCATGTGGGTCCCCTCCCTGGCCGGGGATTGAACTCACGCTGCTGTGGCTGCAGATGCTTCATAGTGCAATGCTTAACCCATTGCACCACCAGGGAGGCCTGAAAACACTGTTTTGACTTGTTCCCTTCTGTTGATCAGATACTATTCCTCAATAGCAGGTCAAACATTGTTTCTACAGTATCTGGAGGTTTTCCTTTCATCTTTATGAAGCCAGTCCGAACTAATGACTAGGAGATCAAAGACCCTGAGGAAAAGTATCTCTGCCAGTCACAGAAAGACTCTTTCCTCTGCTTTCTCCTAGGTCTCAGCCATTCCACATTTCTTTCCATCATCAACAGGGGCCCTTGCTTACTTTTGTTAGTCTATGTCAGCTCCAGCACACGTGGCTTGTCCCAAGCAGCCCACTGTTTCAACCTACAATGACTTCTGCCTTCTTCAAGAAGTAGAATTCTCAGTTGTCCTTCCCTTGAGTACATGTCACCTGCGATGTTTCAAAGGAATTCCAGTAAATTTCAAGGTGTGCCTCTAGTGATCTCTGGCTAAATAGTTAAGCATTTGTCAGCACTTCAGAGAAAGGCGAAATAAATGAAATACTACCCTGCGTTCATAAAGGATTTGTAAAACCCTTTGCTAAATTCCCCATCCCCTACGTTTATGACATTTTCCTGCTCTGCCAGTCTGGAAACTGTACCATGAAGGAAAATGTGGTCATGGGATGTCATTGAAGGTTGCATTGTCTCAGGGCCCTTACCCTGGCTTCTCTTTTACTAAGTGTCCCCAGGACTTTATTTCACTTGCCTACTGTCAAGTTCTGCGAAACAGGTATTTATGACTGTGGAGCCTGCATTTTATGTCTTCCTATAAATCCAGATACCACTTGCATGTCTTAGTCCAGTGGAAGTCTGATTCTCCCCTGGAGATGTTTACCTTACTCCCAAAATGAACACCGAGGATGGGGTAGATACTATGAACAAATAATGCTTTCCTACCCTCCTTAGCAGCTTTCAAATCTCATTATGAACTGGGTGTATCCTTAAGTAATCATGTTGTCTCCCTGTGGCTTGATAGCTACATCACATATTCTTTGAAGCTGTTTCTAGAGCAAGGGAGAATAAGAGTGGTAAGCAATATAGGTGTTCACAGACAGAGTTCCAGGAAATAGCAGCTGATTTAAAGAGTTAGAGAGTGGGTAGAAGCTTTGCTAATGCATTTGTTGAATTTCAGAAATATATCTCCATCTATAGGTATTTATCCTTATTTGGATGATGAGAAAATATCCATTAGTCTAATTTCTAAGTAATATAGAGAATGGGATTACAGAATGGAAGGATAAAGGGAGTGGGTATATTGGAAAGGATAAATATAATAGAAGTGGATATTTGGAATTAAAAGTGGCCATTTGGCTCAGGTTATAATTTGAGTCAAAAGAGCTAGTAGCCTAGAGTAAATATTGTATAATTCTATTAGTGCAAACAAATAGTATTTCTAGCAGATACATCCAGCGAGTTTCTATACACATGCTAAAGATATTTCTAGAAGGACACAGAAGAAAATAATTATGGTTATCTTTGGGAAGAGGGACTGAATATAGAAAAGTGCTTTTAAATTTTACTTTTCAGAAATTGGTACTCTTTGGTCTACGGCCATACCACCCTGAACGCGCCCGATCTCGTCAGAAATTGGTACTCTTTGAAAGTTTTTACCTTAAAGCTGTCATCTTAAAAATGTACCCTTAAAAGGAACTAGTTTAGCATTATATTCTTCAGTTCCATCTGTGTTATTGCAAAGGAAAAAGACAAATACCTAACTTATATGTGGAATATGGAGAAGCTGAGCAAAGGGTCACACAGAACAACCAGTGACAAACCCTTGTTCTGACTATGGGTCTGAAGCTGCTAGACTGGGAGGAGAAAGGCATGGAGCAGGGTGTGGAGGGCACAGTGTACTACAGTGGAGAACTAGGGGTGCCTTGGTGCTGGGTGTCGTGGGTAACATACATCCAAAGAGGATTGATCCTGAACCTCTGAATCATGCGCCGCAGTTGTAAACCAGTGCTACCTCAGTTGAAAAATAAAAACACCTGGTTTACTTTCATAGCATAAATTGGAAAATAAATGACAACTGTTGCACTTAGGAAAAGTGAACCAGAGGGATTTTCACTGGGCAGTAACATATTAGAGCATTTGCTTTTTAGTGTGAATATTCATAAGGTGCTGCGTGTTTCCCAAACCTACTCTTCTGGAGAAGTTCTTGACCCTAATAAGGTCAGCTTTTCCATGCTCATTTCCAAATCCACAAGATTCAACTGAGTTCATTTTCTGCATGGAATCTACTCCTCTGGGTCCTACATGCAGTCCAGACAGGCACTTCTTCCCCTTTTGGTCCTGGAGGAAGTTGAACGTGTGTATTTAACCACTGGGTTTTAAGTCTCGGGCAGGCTGCTAAAGGATTGGAGTTAAGGTTAATTCGGTGGTTAGTACCTCTGCTCTCTATCCATCTTCCAGATGTAATCTTGATCCAGAGGAGGTTATGGCGAGTTCTGAGGGTACTGGAGCCAGACCTCACAGCAACCACCAGCAGAGCTGCCATATTTATTCTACTGAAGCTATTGTAACAGTTGTCGTTAGTTGTTCAATACTGGTAAGTGTTTTAGCAATGCAGAAGTCAGTGAGGCTAAGAAAGTTGTAGCAATTTCCCCAGCACCTCATAACCATGATGTGTCATCCTGGGTAGGCCTCAGGCAGTTAGATTCCAGAACCCGCATGCTTATACAACACAACACCTGACAGGCTTCCCAGAAGGTCCCTGAGAGCACGTTAGCATCCCCTTCTTCATTTTATAAATAAAGAAACTTAAGTGGTCAGAACAGTTAAAACAATGGAATAAGGGCATTCAAGTCTGAGAGCAGATTTGAGACATCAGAACTCTAGAAGCTTTCCAGTATTTCACAGGCACATGACATGATGCTCAGAGGCAGTCCTGGTCTAGTGGCCAAGTCCAGCTCCAGGGTCAGAGACATGCTCATGTCATTCAGGAGCTCACAAAGCACCATAAAGAGGTCCTTCCAGCTCTGTTCCTTTTTTTAGAAGAAATTTTAATTATTTTTTTATTGAGGTAATGTTGATTTACATTGATGTTTGCATTTTAGAGGCATAGGATCTGTCCCCCTCAGGATTTGCTGCTATACCTCACCCACTGCCAAAGTGCTCACAGACCTTTCCCATAGTCCTCTCTCTCCATTCTTAACAGAGGGGCTTAGGCAGCCTATTGCCTCAATTCTCCCCACAGAAGCACTGGAGGATACAGCTTCTCCAAAGAAGACATTGAGATGGCCACAGGCACATAACAAGGTTCTACCCAAAGGGACACAAAAACATCGATCCAAAAGAATACCTGCACCCCCATGTTCACTGCAGCACTATTTAATTGGTAAGACCTGGAAACAACCCAAATGCCCAAAAGTAGAGGACTGGATCAGGAAGAGGTGGTCCCTATACAAAATGGAATACTATTCAGCGATCAAAAATGATAAACTAGAGCTATTTATAGAAACATGGATAGAGCTAGAAGGAATTATACTCAGTGAAATAAGTCAGATGGCAAGAGAAAAATATTGGATGGCTTCACTCTTAGGAGGAATGTAAAGGAACAACAACTACAAAAATATAATGAGAGAGCTCAAGGAAATGAACAATTACAGCCGAAAACAAACAAATAAACAAACAAAAAACACAACAAGAACAAAAGGACAAGGACAAACCAAAGGGATCATTCGGAGAGGGGGTGGTTAGAGACCAAGGCGAGGGCAGAAAGAGCACAAGGGACTGAGGTGATGGTACATGGGTGAAATGGTGGTGGGAATTCTCTGGGAACTACAAATGATATCAAATATAATTAAATAAATCTAAAAAAACTATAAAAAGAAAGATTCAACATCACTTATAGGAAGGAAATGCAAATCAAAACCACCTCACCCCTGTGGGAATGGCCTGTATCAAAAACAGACTGGAAACCACCAATGTTGGTGAAGGCACATGTGTAGGAAAAGGCACACTGTTACCCTGTTGATGGGACCGTTACCTGGTGGGGCCTCAAGGGAAAATGGTAGGAAGAATCCTTAAAAATGTAAAATTAGAAATGCCACATGACCCAGCAATAACACCCCTCGCTATTGATTCAAGAACTGAAAACATTAATATGAAAAGATTTGTTCACTTCTTTGTTCATATCAGCATTATTATTTTTAATTAAATAATTAATTTATGTATATTTGATATCGGTTGTGGTCCCATGGATTTCCCACCACCATCTCACCAGTGCACCATCACCTCAGTCCCTTGTGCTCTTTCTGCCCTCATCCCAGTCTCTCTCCCCTACCCCCCACAAAGTGCCTTTGATTTGTCTTTGTCTTTTTGTTCTTGTGTTTTTTATTGTTATTGTTCTTTTCCTTGAGTCCTTTTTCTATTCCTTTATATTTCTCCTCAAAGTGAAACCATCTGATATTTTTTCTTGCCTTCTGACTTATTTCATTGAGCATAATTACTTCTAGCTCCATCCATGTTTCTACAAATGACTCTAATTTATCTTTTTTGATGGCTGAATAGTATTCCACTGTGTATATGGACCACATCTTCTTGATACAGTCATCTATTTTTGGACATTTGGGTTGTAGCACTTTATTCACAATAGCCAAGTCATGGAGGCAACCTAAATGCTCAATGACAGATAACTAGAGACATTCTGAAACATAAATTTAATGGAATACTACTGAGCTATTTAAAAAATGAAATAGTATCTTTTGCGACAAAATGGAGGGAACTTGAGGAGATGATGCTCAGTGAGATTAAGTCAGGAAGTGAAAGTCAGACACTGGATAGTTTCTTTCACTCACTTGTGGAATATAAATAACCTAAGAAAACAAATAAGCAAAGCAAGCAGAAATAATTATTGACTCTGAATACTGATGGCCAAAGGGACTGAGGTAGGGAGGGGAGAGGGGAAAAGGACAGGAAAGGGGTGGGGCTCAGCAGGGGAGATGTGGTAGAGGGTGAGTGAAACGTGTATATATGGAGATGTGAAGCTGTACTTCTAAAATTATATAGTTATACAAATGACCAACAACTTAAGATTTGAGAAAAGAAAAGGATTCCGCAGTTCCACCCTTGCCAGCCTTATGACCCTCCATAAGGAGTCTTATTTCTCTGCCTCTCAATTTCCCCATCTGTGAAATCGTAATGATAATGATACCTCTCATAGTTTCTTGAAATCATTTAATGAGGCAATTCACATAGCATGCTTGGCAATTCATAGCATATAGTATGTGCTCAAAAAAATAGCAACTATTTTTATAATTAGTTAGAAGGACCCGAGGATATTACTTGAATAGCTGGTATGAGGAAATAATGCAACTTAATGTGTGTATATGAAGTGCCAGGCATTCCTGTTAAGCTTTTAAATCATTATCTTATTTAAATTCTTACAGTGATTGCTTATTATCTCCTTTCCATCAATGAGGAATAAGAAGTGTACCCAGAGAGGTGAAGTTACTTGGTCTAGGTTACAGAGAGATGTTTGGATCTGAATCCTTGTCTGTTTAGTTCTGGATTTTACATTCTTACCCACAAAACTATGGCAATTCCCTGAAATTTCTGTCCTTCTACAGTACAGACATGAATGACAGAGGCACCTAAAATAAGTTCTACTATATGGAGAATTTTTGATACTTGTGTTAAATTTTATTAGACTTTTTATATTAAGAAGTTGTGCTCAGTGAAAGCCTATTTATTAAAATAATCTTGTATAATGTTGTAATAAATGAAATAAAAAAGCATGTCTTTTACTGTCAAGCCAACGATGGATTATGACGTGCTGGACGGGTACACATGATTCTGTAGTCCTGGTCCAGGAAAAGATTTGGAGGCAATTTTGCCTCTTCAGAACGTATTGTACGACACTCACTTACAGAGGATTTATGAGACATGAAATGGAAACTCTTTCAAGATTTTATTAAGAGATATAGTCTTCCTGCATAACTTCTTTCCCTCCTGGACATTTATGAATGTTTGGCTGGAAGGGTGGTCTGGGAGTTGGGTTATGATATATGTGGTTCCAACAAGAAGGTGCCAGGGGAGACATTTTTCCTTCAAAAGCCATATGCATGCAGGATGCTGGACCGTCTTCCAGCTACAGTGGACGCTGGCAATAAAAATGATGTAGGAAAAAGACATGCCAGCCAGTACCAGTCACTGCAGCTACCAAGTATGTAAATACCTCTAGAACTTTGTATGGAAAACAAGAAGGGTTTAACTCATCCCTCTAAATACCTCTAGAACTTTGTATGGAAAACAAGAAGGGTTTAACTCATCCCTCTAAATACCTCTAGAACTTTGTATGGAAAACAAGAAGGGTTTAATTCAAACCTCTTGAAAACAAGAGGTTTTTCAAGACATTTATGGTTAGAGAATAACCAACAAAGTGTTTTGTTAATTCAACTTCCAACTGCACTGTTGATGTCTGTTGAAACCCTCAAGAGACAGGAAATGAGAAAAGCGCATTACCTTCTGGCCATTGACACTGCCACACTGGGACTACTTCCAGGCTCACAAATACACTGAACTTCCCCCAATGCCCTGGGAAGGATAATCTCAGGGTGAGCTGGAGCAGTCTCATGGTCCTCAGTGTGTACTGATGGGGTATGTAACTGGATGCTAAGTTTGACAAAATTACTCAAGGAAGGAATAGAAATTTGGAATGTATTTATTTAGCAGCCACTATTATCACCACTAGCAGCACTGCTGACAACAACAGCAGCAGAGAAAAACATAACTTTTGTATTTCTGTCCCTTATCTTTCTTTTCCAAATCAATCTTCAATTGACGAGGGTGGGCCTCCTTGTTTCTTTCTTGAACTTAGAGTCTGCTTTTCACAGATGAGTATAATATCAGCTGTGGGATTATCATAGACAGCCTTTACTCTGTTGATGTACATCCTTTTGCACCCAATTTGTTGACAGTTTTTCAGATGAAAGGATGTTTGGTTTTGCCAAATGTTTTTTCTCTTCTGCATCTATAGAGGTGATTATGTAATTTTTCTTCTCCACTATCTTAATGTGGTGTGTCACATTTATTGATTTGTATATGTTGAACCATCCTAGCATTCCAGAGATAAATCCCAGTTGATCATGGTTATGCTCCTTATTAAATGTGGTCTACTAGTATTCTGTTGAAGAATTTTACATTAAAGTTCATCGGGAATATTGACTTTGTAATTTTCTTTGCTTGTAATGTCTTTGTCTGGGCTTGGTAAGGGGGCAATGATGATCTGCTTAAAGGAGTCTGGGAGTGTTTCCTCTTCTTCACTGGTACTTGGAGCCTCTCCACTCTTATGCTCTACCAGGATTTTAAAACCTCATACTTGGATTCTGAAGTTCCCACAAAGGCACTTTTATTCATGGATGACAGCCAAATATTCATTCCTATGGGGAGATGCAGGCTAGAAACTCTCTATTCTTCCATCTTGCAGATGTCCAATAATATGGACAAAGAGTGGCAAACTGAACTGGTATAAGAAAAGGGATTAAGGAAGTAACATATCAATCTCAATCTTCCTTTGGAGGTCAGAACTCTTACTTATTTTTGGATATTACTTTCCCTGGCCAGGAAGGCTATGGAGATCTAAGATAGGGACTTCTAAGGGTATTTAAAATCACATCCAAGGACACTGTCCATTCCAACTAAAAGAAAAGGTTTGTGATCTGGGGGTTGATATTCTATGCTAGACCTCTACCTGTAATGCATATTCCAGATGTATTTCACCTGAATTTATTTCTGAGCTTTCCCCCTAAACTCCAGCTCTCCACATGCCTGCTTACAGACACAGAAGCTTCTGGTTCCTTCCTTTCAGCCTCTTCCTTCTCAATTTTTGTTCCATGATTGTGATTTACTAGACAAGTTAGTGATCCATCACAGACTCTGCAGTGCTGGTGTCATGCGATGGCCCCAATTTACATTATTCCATAAATTACTGCTGCATGGGAGGCAGCTATCTCTTCTGGAAAAGCTTCTTGTGGATGTCTGTATCGCTAATATCATATTGCCAACAAACTCTTTAGCTGGAAGATGGAGACCATAGGTGGGGAAGCACCTATGTTATGTATAATCGGAATATCTTTGCGTTTCGGAATGTTTGTGGAAAAAACTTAAAATGCAAATGTCCTCTGATCTCTGTAATGACTGAAAGACAAAGCCCTTGATAACACCCCTCTAAAGTGGTGATAACTAAAGACTTCTTGGAAAAGAAGTACACGTTTCCAATTGTAAATTTTAGTTTTTTTCAAATAAAAATATATAGTCCATGTATGTAACATAAAACCATTGGTATAATTAACTTTCGTGTACCCAATAAATACTTGCTCAAGATTTGTAATTCCTTGACCTTTTTACACAAACATGGGTTTCTTGACACATGCCATCTGGTGTGTTTTAAACAGCCACATTGAGATATAATTTAGATACTGAAACATTAATTTGTTTTAAGTGTACAATTCAATGATTTTTAGTAGCCTCTTTTGTATCTATCAACCAACCCCTTACACTAACCCCATGCCCAGCCTCATGCATTCTCTGCTTTCTTCAGAGTGAAATAGATTTGGGCTCCAATCTACTTTCTATTTCTTGGGCAAGCATTTTCCATGCCACTAGGAGCTACAGACTGACATTCCCCCATTTCAGTTTCTTCCCTGACAGCTGAGGAGCCTGACACAAGTATAAACTCAGAAGGCATCTGTTGCCCTTCAGTTTTCCTGGGAGTTGAGGGACAGGGACAGTGCAGATGCTTAAATAACAACAACTTGCCCAAGCACAATCTAGGTCTTGTTGGCAGTTTTTATTGTCTTTATTTGGTTCTTACCTATAAGCTAGCCTTTCAGTGAGTCCAACTTTCATCTCTGAGTTGTAAAGTGCTTTAAAATTGGCATTGTTGTTTTAGTTTCATAATCCAACTAAAAACTCAAACAAATCTATGAAGCAGGGCAGGTTATTCTTTTAAAAGGTAAATAAACCAAAGGTAAAAAGTAGTGAGGATAACTCTGGAAAAGTTTGCAATGATATCAAAATTTAAAATTATAAAACAAAGGAAAATCATACACAAGACAAGCGACTATGTTATGCCTATTCCCTGCACATACTCCTTGAGCCATGAGGAATCTGTGGACAGCTGTGCCTTCAGAGCTGGAGAAAAAAAAACACAGGCTCCATCCCAGCTTATTCCACTGCTGGGACTTGCAGAACTGCAATGCTGGATTGTAGCCAGCATATTGCTGGCTGTGGGCTAGAACAGGGCAAAAATTCTTGTTTGTTTTAATAAGGGAAGAGACAAATCACCAGGATTGTTTTGTAAACTACAAAGGATTATTCAGTTAAAAGACAAATGGCATTTTCCCAGTGAATGATCAGGGAGTGATAGGGGTCCACGTGACTTATGTCAAATGTTGCTCTGTCTCCTGGTTGCTCCAGATCCCATGCTGCTTAGGCCAAGTGAATGAGCCTGGGATGTGAGTAAAGACATGGACGTGCCTTTTACTTGTTCACACCAATGCTAGCCAGCTAAGCATCCACCTCTTGACTGAATTTGCAATAGTTCAGCATCACCTAAACGTGAGGATACACTCATCATACTGTCTTCCACTTAATTATGCCCCCAAATTTACATCACATAAAATATTGGAAGATTTTGGACAGATTTTGCATGCTTAAGAATTCCAGGTACATTTATTGGGTCCATATTATAGGACAATGCAGTACAATGAGCACAGAGGAGGGAATCTGTATCTTATTTACTCTGTGTGATCTCAATCTATACATTTTCAGTTCCTTAAGCCTCAATTTCTGCATCTCTGAATTTCTTAGGATTATTGGACTACTTCATTCAGCTGATGATACAGAGAAAATCACTCAATATCGCTCAGATATTAAAACAACTGGAAATATAAAGCAAATATTAATGGGTTGGTTTTAGAGTTCAAAGTTGTCAATATACATGAATGTGAGGCATTTCATCAGAGGTGGACGCTATGAGAAAGAATCAAATAAAATGCTTAGAAATAAAAACATGGAAGTAGAGATAAAGAGTGAGTTAATTGCATACTGCCTTTTCCTTCTGTCAGTCCATTCTTAGTCTATAGCCAACGAAAGATATATTAGAAGAAATTATAAAAATAAAATTGGCTATAAACAAAATGGGCATAAGAAATGACTTCTAATCAGTTTATCCAAGTGAAAATGCAAGAGAAAGAAAAAAGTGCCTATTATAAAAAAAATGAGGGTCAAATCTGAACTACTTAACTCACACGATTGTTACGCTGAACTGACAGAAGAAGACAGTAATCCAGAAATCCGAGTTGCTCAGATAACACCAAGCAGGAAGTAAGGAAACACATACACAATGTCTGTGTAAAGGAGGTGTGAGTGTGTTCACACAAAGATGCACACCCTTGAACCATCATATTCACAATAACAAAATTAAAGATAAAGGAAAATACTGAAAGACACCAACAAAAAAGGATCTGTTGCATACAGAGTAACATATATAAAAATTAAAGCCAACTTAATGACAGAAATTCCACAGGCAAGAAGAAAGTCAAAGAACACCCTTAAAGTGTTGGAACAAAGCAAAAACGAACAGAACCAAAGAGCACTGTTGGCCCACATGTCTACATCCAGCCCGTCCCCCTTTCAAAGTTAATAATGAAAGGGAAATAAAGATCTTCTTTTCAGAATAACAAAAATCAAGAGAATCTATTTGCAGAGAAACTTCATGAAAGAAATGCTAGAAAGCTTTTCAGGGAGAAGCTATACACTAATATGAAACTCGTATCTACACCCCCAAAAGGGATGACTGGTGATCTCGTGGGAACTACAGTAGCAATGCACGATGTCTTCATTACATTGCTAGAAGTGAACTGTATGACAGCAATTGAATGAAAGATGCGAAGGAGACATTCAAAGTATAATTTTATGAGATTGCAAAGATAAATGAAATTTTTTGCAACCTCTGGTAGGCAATGATTTCTTAGTCAAGACACAAGGCACAGAACAAAAAGTTTGAAACCATTTATAAAGTGGACTTCATGAAAATTAAGTCTTTGTTCATTTGGTTGACAAATTGAATATAGTAAGTCACAGTTTGGGAGAAATTACTGAAAAAGTACATATTTAATAAAAGATATTGATATTATGTAAGACTCAAAACTCAGAAATAGGAAAACTACCCAATTTAAAAACAACCATTAGTCCATTGAAGAAGATATGAATGACTAAAATAACATTAAGATCATTAATAATTAGTAAAATACCAATTAAGGCCAACCACAATCAGATACAACTACATACTTATTAGAAAGACCTAAAATATAATACTGGCATGTACTGTGTGAGGATTTGGAGCCAGGGAAATTGTCATTCAGTGTTTGTGCGATGCAAAATAGCCCAGCTATCATAGAAAATGCAGCAGCTTCTTATAAAACTAAAAATCTACTTACCCTAAGACCCAGTAAGTCTACATATAAATGTCCATATTGACTTGATTTATAATTACCATATACTGGAAATAAATACTAGAAATATATTTCAATGGATAAATAGCTAAAATGTTAAATTAAATAAACAAATAAAAACATGGCACATTCATCCAACAGAATACCACTGAGCAGTAAAAGAGGGCATGCTTCTGAGATAATCAATCGTATGGTGAATTTCACATGATTATGGCAGGCTCAATGAATGCAGGTCTCAAGTTATAGGGACATTTATCAGATCATGGTTACCAGGGGCTAGGGTTGTGGAAATAGTCTAGAAAATGTTGGGGGTCCCTTCAGGAGTCCCACTTCTTGACTGTGGTTATGTTACACACTTGTATGCATGTGTGAAGACTTGCACATTGTACACTAAAAAGGGTAAATTTTATTGTGTATAAATTCTACCTCAATTTAAAAAATGCCTCCTTTCCAAGGATGATTTTTGGCATTTTTATTTATTTTCTTTATTAAACTGATTTCCAGTTTAATACCTCTAGTCAGAGAACATATTTGATGTGACTTCAAAACTTCAAACTCAACACTTTATGGTCCAGCCTCTGATCTATTTGGGTAAATATTCCATTAGCACCTCAAATAAATATAGATTCTTTATTCAGAGTATAGAACAGCAGTAACAACAACAACAAAAAAAACCAAAATCTAAGTGGTTCATAGTTACCTTGACTAATACAAACAAACCCAGACCTGTGGAATGCGCAACCTTCACCTTAATTACATACTCCTCACCTGTCCGATCACTTAAAACAGTGGACACGAATTTTACTGGGACTCAGATAAAAGCAGAATTCCAGTGAAGATTCTTTTTTTAAAACTGTTCTTTACCCTCCCCCCATTTCCATCTTCCTTCCTACCTGAGAACAAGAATCTATGATGTTGAAGTTCTTCTGAATTCATTATGTCATGGACTATGACAATATTCTAGATCAATGACCCTGGTTTGCCTTACAGAAAAGACCTTCATACCTAAATGAAAGTATAGGGGAATGGCAATACTTATCGACATGCCTCATTTAAAAAGAAGCATGTTTGGGGTTTGACCTAAGCATACACAACGTTCAACCATGCATCATTTCATTCAATCATTCCAATTTTTCACTTGTTAAATTGGAGATGATAATCCGGCCTGAATTACAGGATCATTGTGAGAGCTCAGGAGGTAATACATATCATACATCAATCTCCATATATCAGTAATACTCACGATGAAATCTGCTTAAAGTCAGAATGGCGGGTATGAGGTTTCAAGTGGATTTGGTTTAGCTGGGATATTAGCTGAACTTGTTGGCTAACACATCTAGAGGAAGGACTAGAAGTCAACTATTATGGCATAATAGAAACCAGAAGAGAGAACCTGCTCCCCATTAAAGAAAGCTCATCTTATTGCCTTTTTGCTTGATGTTGACCATTTAAGTATTGGGTTAATTTGCAAAACTTTTATGTTGATATCTGCAGATGGGACCTATACCAGTAGGCCCTCTCTCATTAAGAGGTATTCTCGCATCTTCTACTCTGAGCTCATCTAGAAAAAGTGGATAATTTTTTTCTCTCAATAGAAACTGAAAGGGAATTGTTCCAGAACAAAGTTGACCTTGGAGTTGGTCATGTAAATTTGCCTCTGAACATCCTCCTCCAGATCCAATTCTCCGCCCTCTTGACACAGCCCAGAGCTAACTAATTAGTTTGACTTTATTGGCTAATTTTCTTAAGGGAGATTAATGGATTATTTATCTCTGACTATTCCTATGTACACAGACGCTGAGATAAAACAGGTGGGGGGCATATGTATGTGTGTCTGCAAACATTATACATGCAGGATTCTGATTTCATTGTGCCAAAGTTATATTCTAAACCCAAAGTCTGATCTTTCCCCCTTGGCTTCAACTAAAGCATCTAGCTACCTTCCTTGTGATCCAGCAATCATGTTTCTTGGTGAGAGACAAAATCAGGTCCTACTAGAGGATGGAAATCATTACCATGTGCTAAAGTTTAGATATTTCCATTTCAGCATAATTCACGGCTTTCAGGTGCTAATGCAATGAACTTGAATAAGCATTTCACCTTCCCCACTACAGACAGGAGGGGACAAGGCCCTATCCCAGGCATTTGTAGAGAGGATTGGACCTTCCAGTTCATATGCTATGGTTTGAAGGATGGTGGTTTTCATGAGAGGAGCTCAGGGTACAGAGCAAAGAATGCTATATTGAAATTGAGCCATTGGGGTGTTCTATATGAGGTTGATAAGCTGGGCCACATAGCCCATGTTTTTTATATCGAGGGTGACCATATAATTTCTCTCCCAAACAGGGTTACTTTTGAGTAAAATGTGGTTCTATTAATAACTGTGCCAGTACAAATCGGCACAAAACCATGACTGTCCCTTCATAACCCAGAATGTATGTTTACCCAATATACAACCTCCCACCACCCCTTCCCATGCCCTGTTCACCCCAAGCATCTGGCTTAAACTGCAAAGTCAGGAAAGCTAATTCTATGTGGATTCAATAAAGCTGTCTGAATGCTGGGTGTTTTGGGCAGGGGGAACAGACCAGTTTGAATGCCAGGACATTTATAGTCCACAATTGCCCATGACCTTTCAAAGCAAAGTTAGGTACCCAGAGTAGTCATATTTCCTCTGAAGCATTTGGAATGTTGGCAGCCAGACCCAGGCGGTTTACATGTGCCACTTGGTGGGGAAGGGGGGTTGGTATTGAGAGGAGGAATGCAGGAGACCATCAGAGATTCCCAAGTCTTTGCTGAAAACGGAAGGCCCCACTTGGGTTTCTGCAGTTCCAAGCCACATTTTCGGCATGTCGTGCATGGCTGTTCCCCAGGGGCCAGGAGTCTTGTGTTACAGAGTTCAGCAGGCTGGCCAGGAAAATCAATACCCCACTGCTAAAGGTTAAGAGTTTACCCAACTGCAAATTAAAAGAAATAAGTTCTGATTTTTTTTCTGTGAGTCTCCAAAGTGATAGGGGATAGGCTTCATCTTTGGATCTCTGCTTGTAGGGTCTTGGCTGTGGGAGTATGCATGAGGCAGCAACAAAAAAACACCAGAAAGAGAGCTTTCTGAGAGAATCCAGGTCACAGACACATAGAGGATGGACATTTACATCACTGCATTTAACTCCTTTGATTTATAGACAAGAACACTGAGGCTCTGGAGTGAGCGTGAAGGAACCTCCAGTCTATAGTCCAATATTGGAAAAGTCAAGATATCAAAGGATTTTGGATCCCAGGGACATTTTCCCATAATCTATATAATATAACAATACCCATCCCATCTAGCTTCTTCACATCCTTTGTAGAATGGCCATAGAGCTAAAAGTTGGCACATACTCAAGAGCCCACACACAGGTGGGTGAATAAAGATGTAGTATGTACTGACAATGGAATACTATTTAACTATAAAAAGAGAGGAGATGCTGCCATTTTCACAGTTGGGACTTGGAGGGTGTTATGCTAAATGAAATCTATTAGACAGAGAAAGGCAAATACGGTAGGATGTCATAAATATGTGGTAGATAATGAACAAAACAAAAATATGTTTATAGAATTTAAGAACAAAATAGTGGTTGCAGGAGGAAAGGGGGAAGGAAAATGGGTAAATTCTGTAGAAGGAATTAATCGCATGGTGATAGGTGGAAGCTAGACTTCCGGTGAAAAGCATAATGCATTGCATGCAGAGGTACTGTACACCTGCAATTTATATAAGGTTGTAAACCAATTTCGCTTCAATGAAAAGCAAAATATACTTTGATAAAATTATAACGCCCAAATCTATTTTATTTGATTCATTGTGACAGTTACCTGCATAATAAAGCTGTTGAAATCTAAATAACACAAGTTTTTTATTGGGTATTAATAAAACTAATTTCTGGACATTCTGGCAGAACTGAATATAAAAGAAAATTTCATTTTCCTTGTGGTGACTAAGAGAATAAATTTGAGTTGGGAGATGATGACAATCCTTTTGCCATTGACGTGATGCCAATCAAGAGGAAAACTGAGGCAAAAGAGGAAAAAAGCACTGGGATTTTGCAATCTTTTTTGAGTTCTTTGGGTACAGCTTTGGGTGAATCACTAATCTTAAAATGTTTGGTTTATATAACCGATACGTTCCCTTTCTGGTTTAAACCATATTGAGCTGGGTTTTCTGTAACATAACCAAAAGAAGTCTGTTGACATGGATACATGGTGATTAGCTTAAGATCACATCGAACATACAATTTCCAGTACTTAAGAACTTTTGTTCTCAAGTAGAATTCTTTCCCCCATATATTCCTATTTGCCCTCAGCAATGAATATACAATGAACAGCTCCAAGTTCATGGCCTACACTGATATCTACATCAAGCACATGATTGGAGAGGCTTTTCCCCCAAAGTCAGAGTTCTTTCCTTCTTAAACTCAGAATGCCAGAGACCAACATAAGAACAAGGATAACCTTTTTCTCCTCCAAATCCAAGCTGGCATACAGTGCCCGATTATAATATGAGATGCTGTTTTCTACAAGTACTTTGCAAAGAAATTTAATCAGCCTTGCTCTGGAGAGAGAAGACCAGGAATCACACACAGCCTAAGCATTTCTCAAGCTCTGGAAATGGGAAGAGGCAGAGCCCACACCCTATCTATTTCCAGGGGGCAGATTTAAGATGAAAGGTGGGGAAATATGGGAAGATAACTTTTGAATTACATTAAAATTATGTATCAACTAGAGTTGTTCAATAACTCATGAGATAGTGCATAATTTGAGCCTGGTTTTGTTGAAGAGGAAATCCTCCATTAGATGGAAATGGCTGTTAATGATCTTTCCTATTTCTTCTGACTTATTTTGGAATCTTAACAATTAGGTGGCAGAAGTTTCAGGGTGGGAAAACATACTATTGGAAGGGAGGGTGTCACTGCCGGGTGAGCTTATTCAGAAATGTAGTAGTTGTGATGGTTACTACCTTCCACACTGTACATAAAATTTCCTATTCTCCATGAAGCATATAGGGTAGGTAATTTGTCCCAGAAGTTAATTCACACTAGCCATCTTTAGGTGGGTTTATATCATAGAGAAGCAGGCAAAGATAGGAAGCAAAAAGAATGACTGATTGTTAGAGATAATACTGGTATATCAGAAAATAATACTGACTAGTGTTAGGACAAATGAGAGAGGCCTCCCTGGTGGTGCAAGAGGTTAAGCACTGCACTATGAAGCAAACTTCAGCCACTGCAGCATGAGTTCGATCCCTGCCACTAGCCGAAGAGCTGACCCACATGGCGCAGCAGACCTCTCCTGCCTCGCCCGCTGTTCCCCTCAACAGTGGATTTCACTCCATCTGCCTGTTCTGTGTCCCACTCTGTCTCTGGTGGATCCTCTCACCCCCCACACCTCTGGCCTGTATCCAAGTTCTTGTATGTATAAAGAAATATATCTTTTAAAAAAATAAAACAAATGAGAGTTCAAATCAAGATTCATGTATAAACCAAAACAAATCAACTTTCTCAAAGGACTTTTAATCTACATTAGTAAAAATAGAACAAATACTTATTTGTGTATCAGTAAATATTATCAGTATAACATGTTTAGAAAATATAGATCTATATTTCTACACTGATTCTACACTACTAGTATCTCTAATTTTAATACTTAAATATACATTCTTAACGTGTCTTATTAGTTTTCTTTAAATATTTTCTATATATATATAGATAAACTCAACTTTTTTTTTTACAATATTGGGAGATTTGCGTATTTTGCTATTATCCAGCTTTTCCACTTGAATCCCATCAGGAACAGGTTTTCAACTTTCTTCAACAGCAGGATTTAAAAATCATATGATCTTAACATAAATTTCTATGTTAACCTCTGAGAGGTTAGTTGTTTTCTAATTTTTACTCTTATAAATAGTGGTATGATGGACTTACATACAAGCATATCATTATGCTCATCTATGCGTATTTAGGTTAAATTAACAGTTGTGAAAGTATAGTTTCCAAGCTATGATTACTAAGCATACTTATAGTTAAGGCCAAATTGCTTTTTAAAAGGCATTTTTGAAAACTTTTTTTTTTTCAGTCTATATATCACTTAGGAGAAATGAAATCCTTCCCCTCTTGGTAGTTCCTAACTATCAACATATTCTCTCATTTAACTCAGACTTCTTCAATGTCTTTCTAAAAGAAAGAATGTATAACTCTTTTCAATGAATTTCTTACATACAACTTTTCATTAGATTCCTCCCCACCCCCAGGCAGGCATTTTCAAGGTTGTATTGTGACTTTTTTTCTATTTCCTCTTTGTGGATGGTATATAGAAATAAAACTCAGTATGAATTTGCTACTTATCAGACACATTAACCTTCCACATGGACAGTAGAATCATCTTACCATTATTTTCATTCCTTTGTACCATTAATATTAATTGGAAAATAATTAATTTGTTAAAAATTATCCTTTTATTCTCTAGGGACTATGGAACTACTCAGGCTTTTAAAATATTGAGTTAGCTCCAGTAATTTAAAATTGTGATGAAGTTTTATTTAAATGTTGAAAAGTATTTTTAAATGTCCTAATGCTTTTCCTAAAATTCTGTCATCCCTAATTATTCCCTGAACTCTAGTTTTAGTCCTTTTTCCTAGTATGTTACTTATTTCATCTCTACTTCCCACCCCCTTGCCCAATAAATCTTGCCCAAGTTTAGTCTATTTTTGCCTTTTCAAGGAACCAATTTTTACTTTGGTCGGTAATCTTTTTTATGTATTTTTTCTTCATTTCATTAATTTCTGCACTTATTATTACTCCCTTCCTCCTCCTTTCTTTTGTTATTACTTTGTTGTCTATTTCTTAATGTAGTTTCCCTAATGTATTTCTTTAGTATCATCCCCCATGTCTGCACACGCGCGCACACACACACACAAATATACACACACCCTCTTCATTGATTTGCATTGTGGCTCACTTACATATTTTTAAATAATGCATGTATTTAAGGCTAAAGTTTTCCTATAAATATCACTTTAGCTATACCTCACTAGTTTTGATATGTGATACAAATTTTTTACCTTTTGGTAGTCAATAATTTTAAACATCATGACCTCTCTTTGACTCAATAGTTATTAAATAGTGAAATATTTGGTTTTCTAACATAGTTGCAAAATAATCCGGTAATAATTTCACTAATACATCTGTTCACTCCAGCTTTGGAAGCTTCATTAATGACCTAGCGTATAGTCAAATTTTGTAAATATTCAATGTATTTCCCATTCTATTCTTTTATTGGTTATAGAAGATATGATAACATGCATCTCAATGGTACAGAACTTGAAATTAATAAGAATATTGATTTTTCTCAACTCAAAATGGATAAAAGACTTAAATGTAAGACCCAAAACTATAAAATATGTAGAGGAAAACATAGGTAAAACACTACAAGACATACATCTCAACAGTGCCTTCGAGGTGGCAGTCCCCA